>JAFREQ010000070.1:3035000-3460000 GCA_025331565.1 Holacanthus passer | reverse complement strand
GGCGTAAAGAGGTAAGAGGAGATGGGATCGGACTCGGCAGGACGAAGCCTTTCGCATGTTAATCCGCCGCGTCTCGGTGGAATAGTCCGGCCGAGGCCTTGATTAAGGATTCATAGAGTATTAGCCCCGTATCATTATGGCTATACATCATCTCGCTGCTTTATCAACGAGTTGTCTCGGCTTAAGCCGGCGAGCTAAATCCCAGGTGTGTGTGTGTGTGTGTGTGTGTGACAGTGTGAGATTAACAGGGCAGGAGGGATTAGGTCAAAACAGTATTTTCTGTGTGAAGCTGCAGCCGAGGTTCTAAAAAGCAGACACGTGAATATTATCTCAAACCAACGTGGGACAAAATGCTCAAGTTCATTCCAATAGATTGTATTAAAATAATCAACATGTCAGTATATTTACTGAACAGCATAAACTTTAAACGTGGCCTTGAACTCACTCCTGAATCTTCTCACATGACCCAATCAAATGTCTGGTTTACTGACCCTGTCATCCGCCTCCCTCGAGGTCAAAGGTCAACTGACTCACTGTCATTGTGTTACAAGATGAGATGAGGTTTCACATATTTTCCTGCTAATGAGAAATGAGCTGACAGCGATCAGACCTTTGGTTAAGTTCACAGCTGATTGGGATCAGCCCTTTATTCTGGCTGCGACTGTACAGGAGCGGCTCAGGGAAAAACTGGTGAGGAGTCACATCTTGGGGAAAGTAAATGTCATCCTTTTGCATATGGTATTTTGAATATGAATGAAGGTGGGTTGCGGACTAGTGGACTATTCCCTTGGAGTAGGAAACAGAGCAGGGAAAAGAAATGTCAAGCTTTCCAGGACGTTCAGAATTCAGGAAAGAATGCCTATCTGTTTCCAACAGGTTGGGACAGTCTGGCATCGAGGCCTCGTCTTCCTCCGTTATGGCCTTCATTTTCCCGACGGACTGAATAGAAGGCCTTGTTCGTGAACACGGAAATGTTTTGGATGGCAGTCGATTTAAGAAAGAAGAATTAGAAAGTCCAGATGGTCGAGCCGTTTATTCTTGGCTGGAAGTATAATAATTTTCTTGTGAAAACATTGTCACTGTAATTGGCAGCAGAAATGATCTCCTTTATGAGAAACTTGCCATGATTGCAGTGGTTCAAGTCATCGTTTGAACAGGTCTCATATAAACTGTCAGGAACCTATAAACTGTCAGGATCTATGCTTTTTTAATAACACGGCCGGAGGTAGCCAGCTCTCAGAAGCTAAATCCTTAAATCTACATACGACAATTGACCCCTGCCCCAAAAATCAATGTCCAATCATAGTTTAGCTGCTGTAATTAGACACAGACGATCTGTTTCTCCACATGCTGAACATGTGAATGGTGTTTCCAGAACTTTACTCTGCATTTAAAGAGATTGGAGGATCATGTCTTTGCAAACCAAAAATACAAGAGCAAACGTGTAAGAAAGGGAATTTGGAATTTGCTAACTTAAGCCGCTAATGCACCTGGTTAACTAGTTGTTTAAGTAGTAACCTCACAGTATTTCTGAGGCCAAGAGCGAGCATATCATTAGCTTAACTAAATTATCATGTGGAGAGACGGCCTCCCTTTCTCATTCAAAATCCACCTGACATTTATAACTAATCTAATAACAAATCCAGCCTTGGAACAGCAGTCGGTCACATGACTCTCTGTTTTGTTTGTCAGACCATAATGTGTTAAAAGCAGTGGACATTATAATTTTTTTTAGATAGAAGAGATGATGGATTAAAAGACAGTTTTGGTGAATTTTATGGATATGGACAAAAACCATGTTATAAATGACAAATATTTAAATGTCTGATCCTGTCGTAGGTAAACCCCAGGAACATGCTTCATTTATCACAGAGATGCCGAACGAGAGATTGAGTCACAGAAGCCGGTGGAACAGACGCCGGCTCGGCTGTGACGTCATGACTCTCTCTCTCTGTAACAGTCTGATATTTTCCTTATAGTCCGGCTGACGAGCAAAACAAGAACAGTGCTGCTCCTTTATTTCCACGTCTTTGAAATGAATCAGCAATTGCACCACCTGTGCTTTTCCTACTATGACAGTAAGAAGCAGCTTGATGGAGAGCAGCCATCATTCATTTCATGATTTACACCTCGTCAGCAGTGAAGCGACGGCGGGTCCGGTACATGGAAGCTCAGCTGTACTGCAGCTCTCTCCAGAGGCCGGATTGTCGGCTGCGTTTGAGCTTTTCAACAGACATTTCTCTTCTTTCAGTTTCTTTTTTTTTTTTCCTTTTGACACTCACACACACTCCGTTAAGGTTGCACAGATTTTCACACTCTCTCAGCTCACAGAATCAAAAGGCTCGAACACCAAATCATCGCAGCACAGCTGGCCTCGATCAATGACATCATCTTTAAGCACTCGTGTTAGACGCTCGCTCTCTCGACGTCCTTCCCTCCGTCGGTGTCTCTCTACCTCTTTCTCTCGATTTAATACCTCATCTCTCACAACTGAATTGAGCAATACTCATAACAAAGAGAACAAATCTCTATTGTGGCTGGATGTCTGTCAGGCATCACAGTGCTGCTCAATGAGACCCTTTAGAAAAGTGTGTGTGTACTTGAACACGAGTGCGGCTCTGATTGTATTTAAATTGTTCATGTGCTTGTGTGTTTTATTCTAATGTACAGTCTGTGTTTCCTCTGTGCAGCGGCGTCGCCTCCACTTGATTATGGGCCCTACTTTTCTCCTGAGTCCAGGTGTATGGTGACTATAAAAGGAACAATGAGGATTGTGTGCATGTGTGTGCGTCTTTCACCGACACGCCACTGGCAGGGACGGCGAGTAATCAAGTCCGCTCGCTATTCTTTAGTGCAAACCATTCCTGTAACTTAAGAGTGACGTAAAACTAGGACAGGACACACGAGCACACACACAAACAAGCTGGAATCAAAGCGACAGTGTGTGTGTGTTTGAGCTCAGGTGATGTGATGATGCACTTAGTTAATTTCAAACTAAATTAACTGGCTGGTTTTAGGTGAAAGGACACACACATTAAGACGCCTGCATTCACAAACCTGGACAGGTGTGTGTGTGAGCGGACTTGGTGACAGGACACCTGAGCGCCGGAGTCAGGACGAGGAGTGTGTGAGAAGCAGAGTGAAGTGATGGGAGGGTGTGGGAACCTGTCATTCTGCGAGGAAGACCCGGCTCCTGTTACCAGAGGACCGAGCTCTGCTGTAACACGAAGCTCACTCTCCTTTTCCTTTCGCCTGAACACACTCCCTCTCAGACGGACACACACTTTCTCAGACACACAGGCTCAAACTGGGAGGATTGAAGGTTTTGTTACGGCGGGCGCTCCGGTCAGATTAGACAGGATGTTGATATCTATCACATGTTCACTCAAATCTCTCACTAAGATACGTTTGATTTTTTTCTGTTTATAAGTTGTGTTTCTTTCCAAGAGCGAATGTTCGCCACATGATTTAAAAGTAACCTCCTACAACTGTGGCCTCAAATAGCCTGTTACACAAGGCTTCAGCACACAATTCAAAGCTCACAGCCTTTATTGTGCCCTCAGGAGCCAACTGCGGTTGGGCTGCGCGAAGTGTGGCCCCAAAAATACATGTTTTGATTCATTACCAGTTACATAAATACAAGGTAAACACACCATAAACACTATGTAGTCTACAGAGAGCAACAGTGAGCAGGAACCATACTGTACTTGTACCTGAACCTGTACCTGAACCTGTACCTGAACCTGAACCTGTTCCTGTACCTGTACCTGTACCTGAACCTGAACCTGAACCTGCACCTGAACCTGTACCTGTACCTGTACCTGAACCTGAACCTGTACCTGAACCTGAACCTGTACCTGAACCTGAACCTGCACCTGAACCTGTACCTGTACCTGTACCTGAACCTGAACCTGCACCTGAACCTGTACCTGTACCTGAACCTGAACCTGTACCTGAACCTGTACCTGAGCCTGTACCTGTACCTGTACCTGAACCTGTACCTGAACCTGTACCTGTACCTGTACCTGAACCTGTACCTGAACCTGAACCTGTACCTGTACCTGAACCTGTACCTGTACCTGTACCTGAACCTGAACCTGTACCTGTAGCTGTACCTGAGGGAGATAATAATGCTACGTTTGAGTTGAACACTCAAAAACTCAAACTCAAAACTTCAAACATTAATTAATGTTTACGGGTGCACAGAAATATATGACATCACCTTTTTGCCCACTCAGACACAGTCATGTGAAAAAATCTAAACTGTTCTAATTTTGGCAGGAAATTGTGTTTTCATGCAGAACCTCATCATTGATAGCAAACAATTGATTAATTGCTTTTAGGGCCTTTTAGTAATATTTTGAAGTCAGGTCTTACAGTTTGGTACCGACAGAAAAGATCTAAATTCTTCCACTGAGCTTGTGAAAATGTCCAAGCTGTTGACTCAAATTCTCCTCGACTCCACCCTCCAGATACTTTTTACGGTTTCCACCTGAGGCTTTGTACTGAGAGTTCAGCTGCAAAACAATCCGAGGGCGTTCATTTCACAGCTCCTGGTCAGGTCATGTTGAACCAGCGGGGTGGAGTTTGAGCTCTTTCTAAAGTCAGACCTCCTCAGCACCTGGATCCAAACCTGCAGAAGTCAGAGTCTGAGAAAAGATTCAACTGTTCATCAGCAGAAATATTTCCTTAATGCTATAAAAGCCATGAAAAGTCACCAAGCGGTGGATGTACAGTAAGTTCAGCAGCTCTGGAGCAAACCACATCCTTCCTGCTGAGAACATCGATTCAAACACAACTTTACTCAGAACTGATTCGCAGACCATGAAAAAGAAGTTATTTCCAACGGCTGAATGAAAACATTTGACTTGATTCCAGCTTTGAACCGATGTCTGTCAACACGATGGCCGATGACGCGTCAAACCGAATCAGAGCGTAATGGAGCGGAAAAGGTCACGTGACCTCGCGTTACATATTTCATTAGATGCTGTGTTCAGAACGCTCGAGGTGAAACGGCGGAGACGTGATAGAGATGAGCCAGAGGGAAACGGATCAGCTGCACCTGTGCTTTTGTGTAACGCCGCCGCCTCGTCGGTCTCTGGGGACGTGTCGTTACTGTAGCATCTCTGGTATGTTGCTCGTGAGTGTAAATGAAACAGGCCTCAGGTCAGTGTGAGTGAGTGTGTGTGTGTGTGTGTGTGTGTGTGTGTGCAGCTGTGTGTGTGGGATTTTCTTTTTTCTTTGAAAGTCTTTTATCAGCTGCTTCTTCACAGAGCAAAAACTGAACCACAGCGAAGTTACTACTGAGAGAAAAAGCTGTGTTTTTTTTTTTTTTTTTTTGCTTTCATTTATTCAGAGAAGTTTCTCTGAGAGCAAAACTGCAGAAATAATGTTCACATTCACACAGTCACACACATCCACACCTGGAAGCTGCCCAGTACGAGCACAGTCTGACCTGTGAGCCTGGTAAAGGCTTCGCTCCAGGGCAACATCAACTCTTTAATCTGCAGGTCCACACTTGTTGCTTCTTCAACTACTTTGTCGTTAAAATTACGAGAGAGCAAAACCACAGATTAACCATTTACGACCTGAATCACGTATTTGTGTCAATAGTCGCTCCTGATGTCTCGTCTTTTATCTACTTTTTTCTTCCATATTTCACTTTCTCTAGTTTTCTTTAATTTAAATAGTAAATTTCTTCTCATGTTTATTTCACTTCCTTAATTGTGTCATGTCCTCCGTCTTGGACTCTTCGCTTTCTATTGGGCAACAGGTCAGATTTGTGTGTCAAAGCTCGTCCAAGTTGAACCATGTTAAATGTGTTTGTGGTTGAACCTCGAGAGGCAGAACAACAGGAGAGTGAAGGAGACGTGAGTCAAGTCTGTCACCGACACCGACACAGTCCAGAGAAGAAGAAATCTGATCAGGTCAAATAAGTGAAAACCCTGCAGGTATGAAGGACCTGAACAAAAGCACAACACAGACTTTAAGTCATCTCACAATAATATTCTGTGTAGAGAAACTGTCCTCCCTCCTTCCTGTGTTCATGTCGTGTTTCTAATGATTGAATGATGTGTGTGTCCACGACGGAACCTGAGACCTGAAAACCAACCTGAATCCTAAACTCTGCAACTATATACGGTTCCCACAGTCACGTGACACTGCTGGCATTTCACCCCGAGGTCTCACACACACACACACACACACACACACACACACACACACAACGAGTGGGCTCATATTGACACAATCAGAAAGACAGCTGAGGACTGCGACTGTCCGACATCGACGTTACCTCATCATTGTGGCATTAATGCGTTCGGCTGTGACCTTTGACCTCGGCATTGTCTCTTTTAATCCCCGTCTCACTATCTGTCTCTGTCTGTCTCTGCCTTCCCGGCAGAGTTACCTCATCCTCTGTCTTTTCATCTGTCTGTCTCTAACTAACACACACACACATGTCTCCTGTCTTTGCATCGTGGACAAGGCCTTGCTCCTGTTGGGTGATGGACACGTATATGTGGATAAGTGTGTGTGTGTATGTCCTTCACTTCCACTACATGGATATTAAGGCAGGGACACACATTACGAGAACATCTGGCAGTGACTTAAGAATCTTAAGAATCTGTACATTTCACACACTGTTATGATTTTATCTGCTGACTGTTAACACCAGCTGAGCCGACTGGAACAGCGACTGCAACTGGGTCCGATCAGTCCCAAAGCATATTCATAACTCGCTCAGCGGTCTCAAAGATTTTTTAAAACTATGTATTTGAAACTGACTTCGACAACTTGATGATGTCACTTGTGTGTAAAAAAACAAAAGCAGAAGAAGAAAAAAGGTTTGTGGTGTGAGAGTTTACTGGACGACTGAAATGGTCTCAGCACAAACTGCGTATCAACACTTTAAATCACTGGTCGCCATTCATGTTTGTTTTGATGCAAGAAGACTCGACCGTTGGTTGGTTTTAGGTTTAATCTCAATTAGTCTGTTGATTTTTTCTCTTTGATTAATGGTTTAGCTGGTAAAATGTCAGAAAAGAGTAAAATATGCCGTCACAGGTTCCCGGAGCCCGAGAAGGCGTCTGAAAATTACTTCTTTTTTCCAATCAAGTGTCTAAAACTCAAAAGGGAATCAATTTACAATTAAGAGACAGAAGCAGCAAATCATCACGAGTGGGACCAGAAAATGTTTTGCACTTTCACTTGATAAATGACTTCAACACGATCAATTATCAAAATGTCACTTCTTTGTCGATCCAAGCCTGAATTACCAACCGGGCGAAGAGGACGAACAGAAGTTCAGGGGCCACAAACACCGTGTGTCAGTTTGTGCTGTTTTGATCTTTCTGGAAATACAGCATTCACCACTGAAACCCAACATCTACTGACCTGGTGGATGGCGTGTCCTGCTCTATGACCTGATCATGTGACTTGAAGAGGGTCGTTTTCTGCTAACATGATGCAGATTCATTTGTGTTTAATCGAATCAGGAAATCTGGGCCCAGGTGGAGAAACTGAACACATTGCACAGAGTGAGAGGAACAGCGGTTTATGAGGGATCCAGAAACTCATTGTTGCTCCAGGGATCTTCCAACAGGTTCCAGCACACCTGAAAAATCACTAACGATCCATCGCTGCACTTAAAACCTGTGCAGGTTTTGTAGCCTGAAGTTTGTTTACAACCTGTCTGAGAGTGCGACTGCTTGTTCTTCTTCTTTTACTTTTTAACAATGTCGCAGTAAAACAGCATCGGTACTAAAAAGTATGAGCAGCTGGATTTGACAGCTATAAGGTTGATTCCTACACCTGTATGACGCCTCTGCACACGGATCTCTGCACACGGATGTCTACACATGAATCTCTGCACACAGATCTGTGTCCCTGTTCTCGGTGCATGTAGTTTTGTATGTGCTGGTCCTTGCCTGTGTGGAGTCATACATCTTTCATGCTGCTCTCTCCTCTGACTGACTGACTGAGATTACATGCATGGCCACGGCCTGCGCATACGGGCTGCACGCTCGCCGCCTCACTCCACTCTGCTTAGCAGCTCTGCCGGCGTCCATCCATACCGCCGCCGCCGCAGAGTCATTACCCTGTAGACTCTGCCCGCTCTGCCTCGCTCCTCTCGCTCAATAATCCATATTCATACAGCATTTTGGATGAATGGGAGTGAGCAGGCAACGCAGCTAATGCCGGCTCCGCCGGCTTTGATGTTTGGGGAGATTCCATTGTAATTGATCCGGAGGAGGGCGACGGTTACAGCACGGTGACTTTAATCCGCCAGAGGAGGGCCTAATTATTCTGTTGCCTCAATCAATGTCTCCGATTGTTCTGCATGATGTGGCACGACTCAGCATTGGAGTAATGATTTTTTTTTAATAGCTTCAAATGAGATGATGGAATTAGCCAGAAATAAGATTTCCTTATTGTCATAGAAATTGAGAATGGAATTGGGGTCTTACGTATGATGATAATGTTAATTATGATGACACAATAGACGATATAGCCAAAAGTATATGGAGACTCCTTTTGTGTACTTTGGAGCTAACAAGACCAAAATGAGGGAGATCTCAGGCCTTGATGTTTGCAACATACAATCATAGTTTAGACAATAGTGAGCTGCCTACTTTGTGGCAACAGTTGCCCAAAGCCAGGTCAATAAAGAAATGTTTTCCCAGCTCTGAGCCCTGATCTCCACCCCATCCCACACCTTTACCAACTAAGCTTTATTGCCATCAGTGGCTGTGATCATTCACAGTGACAGTGCTCTGAACGTTAGTCGGTGTCAAATGAAGCACAGTTCAGTCCTATGCAACAAGATTAAAGCACCTCCCAAAGGATTGTGGGAGAACAGCTGATGCTCTTGTGGCTGAGTGGGAGCAAAACCTGCAGTCGAGCTCCAACATCTCTTAGAAAGACTAATTCCTGGTTTTGGTTCATTTGGTTTTTGTAATGAGATGTTCAACAATCACATAAGCAAAATGTCCACATACTTTTGTCCGTGTAATGTATTTCACGGTGTGTCACAACACAGACAGATCCTCATTCGGTGCCAGGTGGGACAGATCCACCGTCTGCACGCTCTCTATTCATCTGGTATTAGTACATTTGCAGCGTTAACCCTCGTACTTGACCACATTCCAAAGCTTAACATTGTTTTTCTTCCAAGCACTAATATCCTCCTCTTCAACTCATCCTCGTGCTAATCCGATGGCACAAGTCAGCGCTTTTCATGCAATCGCCCGGCACTTACTTAACTCCACCGAGATGCTCAGTATCTCCCGAGCATTCAGAAACCTACTTAATGTAAAGCGTGACCAAAACATTTTGCGAAGGCGTCGGCCGACCTCTCTGGAAATAATCTCTGGCTCACATTAACCAGATTTTACAAGAGGTGCTTTGCAGTGAAAACCTCTATTATTTCTTCCATTCTCCAGATACTTATCTGTGACGCCAAAGTGATTTTGCTAATATCTGTCAGGCTCTCTTCACTGCTCTCTCTCACCCCATCCATCTCTTTCACCCCCTCTCTCCCGCTCCAAGCATCATGCACAGGACCTGGAAACGCTTGTGATTAGTGGTAGTCAAGCGAGCCATCGTGTGAATCGCTGAGTGGCTCTTAATTATACAAGGCTTTTAAAGTTGTACAACACTTGAGGCCTCCCTAAAAAGCATCATTTGGGCTAACGGCCTGTTTTGCTAAGTTTTTCGGCTTTAAAATATAGATGGAGCTGCTGTGTTTTCTGCAGCTGGGCCGAGTGCAGAGATATAATCGGCTTCTTTTTGATGTATGGCAGAGAAGGGTCAGAGACGATGCTTTGTGGGTGTGCGAGTGCGCAGGGATGTTTTGCACCCTCCAATATATTTCATAATTCTTCAGTGGAGTTTGGAGAAAATCACCACATCGCCCTCTCTATCCAGTCTAAATCCACTACTGACACTTTCATGCTGTGCTTTTCCTGAACTTAAAGACAAAAAGCCGACTTCAGATGCGGACGCTTCACTGCGAGAGGGAGAGGATGAGGCAATGAGCTGTTTAAATATGAATGAGTGTTGTGTGAATGCCTCTGCTGTGATATTTAGACAAGAACAGATCCCTGTGTGCCGCCGCTGTGTCTTTAGCAGTAGCTCAGGGGAACGTTGCTGCTGCTGTTGTGGTATTTTGCAGGGTGGAAATTTTCTAAAATGTTAATGTCTAAGCAAGATCCAAGGGAATCCTGCAGAAACCCTCTATCTTCATCTTCAGCATTTTATTTTAATTAGCAGCTAAGACTTTTTCATCCAACGTGCCTGGTGAACCACTGTTTCACTTTGCTGCACAAGACCCTCAAGGAATAGTTCAGACTTATGAGGCTTCGCTAACTTTTCAGCTGTTAAAGGCTCAGCGTGGTTTCCAGGCCTCTCTCATCCACACTGGAGTAAATGCTTTTACACCGGACAATCATACAGCGAGCAAAACACGGAGGATGTCAACGCAAAACCAGGTAAACCCTCAAATTATCCATGATCATCCAAACATAGTTTTCTGTCTCGGGTCATTGCATCTGGAAAAATATGTCCAACATCAAAAATCCAACGACTGCCTGTAAAAGATATTTTCTAAACTGCGCCTTGAAGATTTGATTTTGCAGGATGCTCTTGGAATGTTTGTGAGGAAGTCCAAAGGAGGTTTCTGGGTTGTTGTTGCTGTTGTATTTAGGGTTCATGAGCCTGGGAATCGACGAGTACAGATGTTCAGGCCCACCCTAGATTCCAGTATTTACTGTACTGCTTCCATCCTGGAAACATGCCCCAGTTCTTATATACTGGCTTCAGACAGGAAGGACACAACGGGCTGCCAAGAGCTCCATCTGAAAGAGCAAACACAGACACACATCACACACACACACACCACACATGCATGCACAAAATCAGTCAAAAGCAAAACACACTCCAATACTACACGCAGGCACTATTTCAGTCACACACACTCACTGATGCCTGCACACACACAACATGGAGTCACTTCGGCAGACTGCAGTGCAACTAAACCCAAATCCGCTCAGCTCTCCCCTGATGATGGAGGGGATGGAGAGAGAGAGAGAGAGAGAGAGAGAGAGAGAGAGAGAGAGAGAGATGTGGAGGCGGTGTGTCGGGTTTGTGGGGCACCACACGGGGCACAGGAGCAGACCATCGGAGTCGAATGAGGAGGGGCGGGTCGGTGAATTAGAAATGAGAATCAGAAAGCTGGATGTGTGAAAGAGTGATCATTGAAGTGAAGTGAAAAAAAGAAAGAGAGCGGAGGATTTGACAGCTACAGTGAACGAGCAGAGTGATGGTTAACAAAGGGAGCGAGAGCGAAAGTGAGAGCTGGAGCGAGGAAGAATTCAATAATGGCTGCGGGGAGAGGAAGTGAGAATAATACAGGGAACTGTGGGCTGCTATTTACATAAATTATGATGGATTGAATTCGAGGGAGGACGTGGAAATGGCATTTTTTGTATGTTTTTCATTAATGTTGCTAAAATGAGTTTAAAACACAATAACACAAGAACACAATACGTTACGCTAATTGTTAAGCTCATTACGTCCCAAATTAAAGGCAGGGGTAAAGTTAAGGTACAAAAACCTGAACAACACTGTTTTCAGAGCTTACTTTGCACAAAATGATTCATATTTCCACAAAATATGTTTTTACATTCACATGACAAAGGATGGAAAAGTTCTCAAAGGTTAAAGGAGCAAGAATATTTTCCTGAATAAAGCTGGAATAATTATGATTTAAATCAGTATATATAATAATTATAAGTATAGAATATAAAGAACAAGCATTTACTGTCTAATGAAATTGATGGTTTTCGATGGAGATACATCGTGCGACTGTTTCTTGACCAAACTAAAGTCGAGCTTTCTGTCCGCCCACCTCGTCTGTGCTCCGGATCTGCTGGAAGTCACTGCAAACAATTTGTCTGCTATAAGACCCACAACACAAGAAATGCCAAGAGATGATGTGGCTGTTGTTCACGGTGCACAAACTGAGAGACAGGAGACAAAGTAGTGCGGTCGATGTTCGGGTCAACGAAACGTTTGACTTTGCCACTGGACGCTGGCTTCAGGAAACTGTCTGCTACCAACAGTCAACACTGATTCAACCCTGATGAGCATCTTTGCCAGCATCAGAAAACCAACATCTTTAGTCTGTTTGGGCTGAAGGACTTTATGAATTGTAGTACATTTCTACTTTTTGCATATCATAAAACATGACCTGTTTATTACACCACAAAACAACAACTGTCTTAACAATCATTTGTTTGAATCTGCTGATCATCTGCTCTCTGGTGGAACTATGATCTGTGTTCAGCTCTGCACTGACTACAACATGCATTATTTGCAACAGACTGCTAAAAAGCCCATGAGTAGAAAGTGACTGGATAGAAAAGTGGCTGTTTGGCGTGTGCATAAGAAGACAGACAGAAGGAGAGTGTGAGTGCAGGACAGAGATGAGGGTAAGAAAGGGACAGTTGTGTTGTGCTGTAATTAGAACAGTTGCTTTCCCATCATCCCCTCCTGTTCCTCCTTCGGCCTCGCTCAGAGTTTGGGTAATCCTCTGGAGTAACCCCTTGCCGGCTTGGCCTTCTTACCGAGCTATTAAAAATACAACACACAGTCACCCCTACACACACACGCACACGCACACACACACACACACACACACAGTTGCGTTTCCATCACTTCAGAGGACATTACATTGACTTACACTCATTTCTGGGAGAACTAACTAACTAATCCTAAAATTTATATTAAGTGGACTTCCATTTTGTCCCCATCAGGATGCCTCTACAACAATATGTGGACCACACACACACACACACACACACACACACACACACACACACACACAAATCACATGACCACAACACGAGTTAATGATGCCACCATAAAACGATGATGTGACAGCGATTATGCTGATGGTGTCTGATGATAATTATTATGATGGTAAAAACTCCACTATGAAGATAATTAAGAATTTAATAGTGACAAAACTTCACTGACACGATGAAAACGAGGTTAAGTGACGACAGCTTGAAGTTCTCATTGTCGGCCTGACATCATAAACAACAGCGTCAAGATTAGAAAATAAGATAAAGACAAACAACTGACAGAAGGAGTAAAAACTGGAGATTAAACTTTTTCTAAAGGACTTTTCCAGCTTGTAACACTCAAACCATCCTTTTAATCAACAGTCTAAACTAAAGAGAAAACAGATGGTTGTTTTTAATTTCAGTTTTAATTTCAATTTGTTTGAGGATTTAAAAATAAAATTTACAGTGGACAGGCTGGTTCTTGAAATTTCCTTTTTAATTTTTCTAACTTGTCTTTTCAGGTCTTGTATTGTTAATGAGTTAAAAGGAACTTGGAAATGTGTGTCATGGTAATTAGCACCCAGAAACAGTCCAACAGCAGCTGCCTGTTCCATGTGTGAACCTGCAGAACAGCTGTAACGACGTGTTCAAACAAAGTGGATCAGTGATTAACCAGAACAGTTGAACTGGATTCAGCAGGCGTCCATTAGCAGAGCTGTCACACTGTCACCTTCCAGCATTCAGAAGGTCCCCAGCAAAAATGTACTCTAAGATTAAAACCATTTCTTTGTCAGTAATTTCCTGTGACAGCAGGTCACTGTGGTTTCCAGCAAATGTTACTCAAACGGGAGGAAATAGTTCATTTGTTGGGGACTACTTTCAGCGGCGGATGAATCCACATTTGGTCTCTAGTGAGTCTTTGTGGGATTGAGTGCAGATAAACTACAGTGTGTGAGTTCATGGTGATGAAGGAAAGACAGTGAGGCTCGGTGATGAGTTTTTAATGACCTGCTCCAATAAAAATCCAGTTTTTAACCTCGGGATGTTTTTTATATGCGACAAGTCAAATAGAAGCAAAACTGTTTTGGTTTTCCGTCCTGCAACTTCACTGCTTTGGTTCAGACTCGTGGACCTGGTTTCCAGCAGCAGCAGGCGGCTGTTTCTCAGTCAAAAAGCATTATATCACCAAACAGCAGAGAAAGTTAGAGACTCGCTGGTGAACACAGTGAAGCACGTAGCAGCTAAAGAGCCAGATATTTCCCTTCATCAAATGGTCACAAACAAACCTTAAATGAATGCTATTCTGTGTCTGCTGGATTTGTAAATGGACGACTGTTTGCTTACGTGTTGCCATGATAACTTAATGGTGATAATGTTACAACAACAGAAAAAGAATAAATCAGTACTTATGCTTCAATAAAACTTGCTCATTTGAGTTTCCATGACCGTGAAGTTGGCCACTCTGGATTTAATGAGTTCCCCTGAAATCATTTTTGCTGATTTGGTCCCACGTGTTGAATCCACCCTCAGCTGAGACACTGATCCAAAGTCTGTGGGCAGCTTTCTCAAGTCATTACACACATTTTCAGCAGCACTCAAGTCTTTGGCTGGACCTCACAAGGACTTGGACACTTCTGTCCTAAAGCCACGCCAGTGATGACTTCACTGAAAGCTTTGGCCGTCACACAATAGCTGGTTTTATATGGGGGCAGGTGAGGTGGCCAACCCGGGGCCACACCCACCGACAGGCCCCAGCACCTCAGTGTTTACTTCACCGTGAGTTTAGCTTTGCTGTTGGAGGGACGCTGCCTCCCTGCTCTCGTCTGTGAACACTAACTACTGCAAAGTGGAATGAAAACAAAAATCTGCTGCACAGACGCGTTAAAGCAGAAAAGTTTTTCTGGCGAATCTTGAGTGTTTCAGTCGTCGGCAGGTTTGTCAGTATGAGACAGAGATGGATGGACGTCTAAAAGTTCTCTTTAGTTTGAAGTTAACTTTAATTAATTGCCTTGACGTTAAAAATATACATGTATTTCTGTGTGTGAGAGTCACAGTGATGGAGAAACAGTCTCGTGTGCAGCTACAGAACTGTTCTGCTCGTCTTAGTTTAAAGGATTTTCCGACAGAACGGCTGCTGTTTTTCACGCTGCAGTCAAAGTGTTGGAGTGAGGATGATATTTTCTGTTGCCGCAGAGTAAATTCTTGTTCATTGATGGATTCAGACCTGTGGCGTGCGCTCTCCTCGGCTCTGAAGCCATGTCGATGTTGTGGATTATCGCCTCGCGTGGCCTCTTGTTTCTTGGTGGTAAAGTGGTATACGAGCCGGTGACACCGGGCCGAGTGTGGAGATCCTCATGTGGGAGGTTTATGAATATTCTGCCTTCAATAATCAGCTGCGGCTGCTGCAGCAGCACCTGAGACTGAAGACAGATCTGTCTGAAGACACAGCCTCTGTCATATAAATACACTGATATCCAATGAAAAAATATAATACACTCACAAAAGAATCCATGTTATTATAAGATATGTTAAGTTAATACTGGGTGAAGTTGGCAGAGATGTGAATACAACCACAGAATCTTAAATTACTATGTGAATATTTTAACTGAACTGAACTGATGAGATTTCTGATCAGATTATCTTTGATTCAGGAGACAGGAACAATATTACTGATTTCATTTAGTGACTGTAGATGGTGCCCCCTGTCTGTCAGGAGGCCTGTCCAGGTCAGAACAAACATTTCCTGCCTGTGGAAGCTCTTTACACTCCTTTTATCGAGTTTGTAGTTTCAGTTAATTCTTCCGTCCATGTTGACAAAGGCTCCTGTTGTGTGGCTCTTTGCACTTCGACCACTGAATCTTTAGCTTCGTGCTCTCTGAGCCCTTCACACCTTTTTGCAGAATCGAAACTCGTTCCCATGCGTCTCTTTCTCAGAAATGGCTTCCATCTGGTCGCTCTGTCACACGGTCCACATCACAAATCCAGCCACACCTCTCAGAGCAGTCCCTTGATTTTAACTTCGCTCGCTGACGAAGGCTCTCGTTGTCAGATTTGTGCGTGATGGAGTCCAGAGAGTCTGAGCAGCTCTGTCATATTCAAGATGGCCTCCTGTCGTGGTTTCAACAGTTTAGCATTTGTCTTGTTTGCTCCTTCACAAATCTAAAAATTAGGTTTAGGGATTTAATACCTGTCAAAGCTTGTAAGTGATCCATCTTTAAATTGGGGAATTCTAAATAAAACACTGTGAAGGTAAACACGGTTCTGTAATGAATGTTTACTTCAGGGTCTTAAAGCAGAAAAAGTCATCGGGGTGGATTCATTTCTGAAGACCTTGTGCTGTGAATAACAATGAATTGACTTTCACCTTCCTATATGCTGCCAAAAATCTGAAAAATGAATAGAAACTGCAGACTAATTTACATCTTTGGCTCAGATTCAGTCACACACATAATTCTGCCCATGAACCTTTTATGAAAGAGGCCACGGGGCCTAGCAGGAGAGCCTGGAAATGAATGAGTCCAATAACTGAGTGTAACATAACTGTCTCTCTTTTCAAACCGCCTGAAACACCATGTTTCTCCTGAGCCGACGGAGGAGGGGAGGGGGAGGGACGGCGGGCTCGCTCTGATCTGAACACATGCAACTCTCGCGGACAGACCCGCGCTCGTCTTACAGACGCACAAACACACACACATGCGGACTCGGCGCGAAGCTGCGTGCGTCCGGTTTGGAGCCGGCGGTCAGATCACACGCTGCACTTTGACAGACGTAAGCTGGAAGCAGCGCGAGATAAAGATCCAAACACACAACTCTCAGAAACACATGAAAACCAGCCGTATCTCCTCATCGATGACTCCAGATACCTTCAGAGAAAACAAACTAAGAACAGATAGCAGAGATTTACTCGTCCCTCTCCGCGATGCTCGGCGTCGCAGCCTCCACATTCCACCGCTGTCAGCCACACCAGGCGACATCTGAAATACGGCTGCGGTTTTCAGCCTCGCGTGATCTAATGTTCCCTGAAAACAATGAGGATGATGAAGCAAACAATAATTTATAACTTGTGTTCGTGCATCAAATGCAATACTTTAATTTTTCACTTAAGAGCGAGCAACATTGTGAAAGAGGACGGTGCCACGAGGGCGATGAAAGGAAGAAGAGCCCGAATGCTCTTGCGTACTTAAGCAAAGTGGTTAATGTGAAACTTATATATTAGTTCACGCATTAGTCATGTGAGTTTACTGGCATGTGATCAGGACTAGAATTAGCTCGCAAGCTTTTCTCTGACAGACATGAGGAGGCTGAGCTGGATGATGGACACCATTAAACATGGTCTTACAGTGGGTTTGTCACAAGATGAAACGGCGACAGATACAAATAAACATCCTTATGTTATCGCTGTATTAATTTCTGAGATCTTCCTCTGAGATATTTTGGTAGCAAATGTTCACTGATGTGGCGTCTTTGAACTGCACATTTGTGAAAATGTTTTTGAAAAATCCTCCATTTCAAGTTTTCGGTTTTAGATTTGTTACTAGACTTTAGTTCTTCTGAAGGCTTTCAGTGTCTCTCTGCTGGAGTCCACGTACCCTGCAGTTTCACACACACACACACACACACACACACACACACACACACACACACCGCCTCCGCCATTTGTTTCTCGTGTCTTCTCCCCTCAATGCTGCACTCCTTTTTCAAGGTTTCTCTTTGGCAGTGTCACTTGACAGGCCCGGCGCTGGGGCTCAGAGGAAGGCGGCGCTTTCAGGGGCCCTCAAACGAGAGCTGATTCACCAGGTTGGCTTTTTGATGTCTCGGTGCTAACAGGCCGCCTGGGCTCTGTGCTGCTCCTCTGTTTTGTCAGGTAGTTAGCTGGAAGAGGCGTACGGTGTGTGCACAAGTGGACAGCCGCTCAGTGCACGGGAAAATGGGTCCGTGAGAAAGAGACTTTTTTCTTTTACTGTCTCTCACGCTGTCATTTCCCTACCTCTGCTTTGTGTTTCTTGACATCTCCTCCTCTCTTCCTACCTCCCATTTCTTTTCGTCTCTCCATCATCTCTATTTTTCCTTTTCTTCTGACAGACTCCTCGCGGACGTTGCCAGACATTCTTGTTGTCCTTCTCTTCCACTTTAAAGCCCTTCTCTTCTTCGCCACAGTTCGACGGCGCCGTCGTTCGCGTCGTGCAGGGACCTCGGTGGCGGAGACAATGGTCTGAGCCACTGGGGAAGCAGAAGTAGGCAACCTTAATGTAAAGTCATTGTGATGGACTCCATCCATCACGAGTGATATGAGTCGACGATGAATTGAGTTGCAAAGCAGAAAAGGTCCACAGCGTATTAAAATGAAGGTACAGTCTTTTTGTTGTTTTTTCCCAGAAAGGTCACTTAATCAAACGTATATGTCGTCTTAATGGGAACATTGATTAGCTTCCTGTTGGGAGACACTCTCTCCAGGAATTAGCCATAAACGTGCCGACTGAAAGGCCACAAAGTGTTTAGAGAGAAGATGGCGACACATGAAAGTTGAACAGTGACGCTTGATGAGCGATTTTAATAAAACATGGAGATGTTAACAATGCTGCCGTTTAAACTGTCACCTGCCGTCGACCTGCGGCTGCCTGCCACCTGAAACCGACGCCAGGAAAAGTCATTTATCCAGAACGAGCCCGATCACGCTGTTGCCGTTCTCGGACAGAAAAAGAAACCACCCACTTAAACGGCCACTTAAACTGAACCTCTCATCTCTTGCAGCTTGTTAAGAGACGGTTAATTATGTAATTTGTAATTAAAATTGTACTTTTGTGATTTAATAGAATCGCACTCTTTGGTGATTCATATGAAAAGTCGTCCTGACTGTGATGATTAGAAGGAACGTGCGGTTAATTCTGTTTGATGTTAAAGCCGAACCTCTTTTTATCTCGGCCAACTCTGAACGTCTGTATGTGTCTGTTTGATTCTGCAGCTTTGAGAAGGAACAGTTGGTCAATGTTTGCTTCACTTTCTCCAGTATGTTTTTACTTCATGGGCCAGTTGAAAGTCTGCCTTGTCTTTTACCTTTTCATGACCCAAACAAGGTCCAAGAAACCTATTAGACGTGTATAATTCTATATTTTTAACTAGAAAAAAACTGTGCAAAAGGAGAAGGACTTTCTCAACAGTTAACTTTACAGAGATGTGATGTTTTTATTGGGCGCTGTGGTGATATTTCGTGCTCCGTGGGCTGCCTGGTGGGCCTCCTGGGTTTGCCTTAAAGGCCTTATGACTGGTGGATCATTAGCAGCTTGGCCGGGACACTGGCAGGCGCACACAGGGATATATACGCATTACCAGGCGTGCACACACCAACACACACATCCTCATTTTATACCCATTAAAAATAGTCTCCTCTGATCTTGAGTCAGCTGCATCAGCAGAACTGGAATTACTTTTTCTGCTCCCTTTTATTGTAGCATATCATCATATCAACACATCATGAAAAAAACGGACATAAAAAAAACCCCACACATGGTCGCACACATGCTTCAGCTCTATTTGCATGAGATCAACATTATTATGGGGTTGTAACATTTAAAAAAACAAAAAACTGAACACATGATGAGGAAATTCCCTGAAGCAAATGATGCCTGATCACGTTAATGTGCACGGGCTTGAAAGGGTTGATATTCTCCACCTTCACAGGACGAAGGAGCACAAAAATGGAGTAAAGGTGCTTTAGACTTTAGCAAAATTCAGAAGTGGCAAATACAAAGTCAACAAAACACGTGAGAGGACACAAAATAAACAGAGATTTGTGCAGGATGGAGCAAACTGAGGCAAATAAGAATGTTTCAGCTCGAGCAAAAAATCTAAGTTTTGCCAACGATTCATGAATGTATTGAATATAAAGGAGAGACACTGGAGGGGAATACTGCAATAACAGAAGAGAAGTTCCTGCTGAGTTCAGTCAGAGTCAAACACACACACACACACACACACACACACACACACACACACACACACACACGCTCTGCAATAAATCCTCCCTCCACGATTCAGGTTATTTTGAGGCTGACATTTGTGGTGTTGTTGGATTGAACTGTTATTTTTGCACTTTCTGGAAACAGGAGAGGTTGGTGAATGCGTTTCAGTGAACAAATTATAAATGTATGATGTAAAATGAGAACCACCTACAATAATTAACTCCGTGTGTCACAAGTTTCAGTTAAAGCTGTAACATCGCAGAGGCACCACAGTCCAATCCAGGACCATTATGGAAATAATCAACCTCTAGTGTTTCCTTGTGTTATGTGTTATACACATTTTATTTTACATCTTTTGTCTTTGCATGTTTTGTTTAGTTTTTGCACAAAGGTGTCGTGAGTATGTTATTTACAACACAGTGAAATCAAATAGTGCGAGTTTTCCAATATTCACTCTTTCCTCATTGATATAAATAGGGTGGACAAAATATTAGAAACATCTCTGCAGTACATGTAACAACACCACAAACCTTCATGAGTGCAGGATTTATTGATCTGTGTGTACCTAATAAACTGGCCACTGCATGTGTATTCGTCTGCACGCCTCTTCAGCATGAAGAATGTGTTTTGACGGCCTGTGCCACGGCTCCCCACTGAGATAAAGAACATTCAAGTCAAATGTGCTCACACACACGTCCATCACACACATGAGAACCAGCAGCGCGCTCACATGTGTCCTGCAGCCGCTCTGCAGCGCAAGGTCGGACTGTCCATCTGCACAACAGACCTCAGAGTCTGAGCTTCCCTCAATGTCCCGTCCTCAGATCCAGGACCGATGTGGCTACAACCATTTAATGTCTTTGTACTTTATCAAACAGAGGATGAAATAAAATCTTATTCTACTCCTGAACTCGTTTTAAATCAGCCTGATCAGCAGCTTTAAAGTGAGTAAAAGTGTGTTTGCACGCTTGTGTGTTTGTGTTACATGTGTGTGAGATGAAAGACAGTTGTGGACAGTTATGGAGCATAAAATGTGGACCAGAGGCTGGTAGCTGAGTAGAATCCTGGGAAAGGTCAAGGGTCAGGCTGCTGTGGCCCCTTGGGGAGACATTAACCTTTGAGCTGTGTGTGTGTGTGTGTGTGTGTGAGAGGTTGATTGGCATTAGAATGAAAGGAGTTGAACATGTAAGACAGTAATCCTGGTTGTGTGTGTGTGTGTGTGTGTGCGTGTGTGTGCGTGTGTGTGTGTGTGTGTGTGTGTGTGTGTGCGTATGTGTGCGTATGTGTGTGTGTGTGTGTGTGTGTGTGTCTGGAAGAGAAGAGTGTATTATTGACAAAACACAAATGTCTGATGACCTGGACAGAAGGAATGTCCTGCTCGGTGTGTTGAGCTGGACACAGAGAGACAGACAGACAGTGTGTGTTGGCTGTGAAACGTCTGTCAGCACGTCCGTCATCAGGTGAATTAGTTTCAGTGTGGACGAGGAGGAAGAGAGTGTGTGTTACAGAGAGCAGACGGACGACAGAACCAAAACACTTTAAGTGCTCCTTTTTTCTTCTTCTCTCTTTCTTTGCACAGTCACACTTCACGTCCGGAGGTGGATCAGGTCTTTGGCTGGTGAGAGTCACAGGAGTGAATATGATGTGTGATACGAAATATAATAAACACAATAATGAATGTTTATTTATTATCATTCTTCCATCTTGAGTTCAAGGCTTTTCAGCTTCTCAGCACTTCAGCTTTCTGAAGGACAGTCCATTAAACGTGTGGGTGTTTTCTTTTGTCCAATTCTTGTTAATTACTTCTCGGCTTGAGTACGTCTGATATCTACAGATAACGTTCAGTTAATTGAATATTTAATACACAGACAGACAGAAGCATAAAGTAAACAGCTGAGTTAGAGTTTAATTGCAGGCGCTCACAGAAAACACACTTCTTTGATGTGGTAACGTCCATGAAGGCGGCTCACAGTGTTCGATTCCTCCGTGTCGTCCCTCACAGTGACTGAGAATATCTGCATCTCAACACATTCCCATCAGCCTCAGCTGCACCTTGTTTGGTGCTGATTAGAAAATGTTGAGCATCAGCATGTTCACAGTGTGGCTGCAGACTCTCAGTCCTGTTTTCAGATGGGGTCAGAAAAATCACCTGTATTAATGATCTCTGAGACTGTGATGGATTATTATTTAGTAGAGCATCATGCTACTGTCGGCGTCGGTGGTCTCTTCCTCTATTGTGGTCTTTTTTGGTCAAACACAGTTTCGACCTGAGACCTCTCAACATCCAAAATAAACCAGCTAAATTTGAAAAACATATTTTGTGAACTTTTGAAAACAGTTTTAGTGTAGATGAAAAAAAGGGCTTTTGGAAAAAATGTTCTGTTGTCTTTGGCTTTCTCTGCACTCACTTATTGAAAGTGCAAACACAGCAGATGTCTTGATAAAGATGTTCTCATAAATACTTGTCTTATTCTAATTTTGCATCATATTACAGTGATTTGATCCATGTCTCACTCACTGAAGGGCAGACGTCAGTATTAACCTGGTAGTTTTGTGTGTTATAGATTCTGTGTCGATGAGAAAAACTGCATCATGAGAAAACATGACGTGATGAGAGAGAGCAGCAGTGAAGGGACTGAAGTTCAAGCAGCTGAGACTCAGCAGAGGAAGCAGACTGTTGACAACATGTCTGCTGGCACAGTTTGGCTGTTTGAAAGAAGAGATTTAGCTCTTCTCTCAGAGGTTTCAGTGTTTGACACATGATTTTGTGGATGCATGTTGTGTTTGTAGGTAAACAGCCTTCTTTTCAGAATTAGCCTGGTGTAACAGCATTTGGCAACGAGCGTCAAGTGTTAGCTGGTTTTGAGGTTGGCTGGAGGTTCCTGCACCAAACGCTATAATGTTTAATGAATCATGTTTGAAATGTTGAGATGATTATTTTTTATAACAGAGCTTCTAATCTGGTCTCGATGTGGAATTTGTTGACCTGAGGAAGTTGGACTTCTTCCACGACCTTAAAACTTTTCCTCATTTGTTTACGTTGTTTTTAAGCTTCAGTTTCGTGGTGGAAACAGTTTGTTTTCCTCTGCACTCAAGGTTGTTTTGGAGAAACTCAAGTAAAAACCACAGTCTCATGCAATTAAAGTGTAAAACAAGTTGGAAATTACATTCTGGCATATTTGTATTGGGTGACGCATTCAGAAAATCCCCCCTTATATTTCCTTTCTTCCCTGGATAATTGATCAAATTCCCCGTCTTTCACTCTCTGAAACAAAACTCCTAAATAGCTCCTGCAGTTGTGGGACCTGTGGGATTCCTTCATAACTACACACTAACTGCCAATTTGTTATAATGTGACCTCCCTCGACCATCCAGTTTTCCAACAAGCAGGAAATAAGGTATTTGCAAACAGTACGTAACCCAGAGCCGCCGTGAACGACACCGGAAAACTAAACAACGGCATTGTTAAGGGAGAAAATGCTGTTCACACATTCCAGGCCATTCACAAACACACATTCTGCAAGTTTCACACAGTCCGCAGGCCTCGGCCAACACTGCATGAGTTCATAGCTGTGAAAAGCATCAGAGCTGCCCATTATTCAGAGACAGAGGAGCCTCTCTTTGGGATCACAATAGCAGACCTGTGTCAAATAGCTGTCACCAGATTCCTCACATTCACTTCGACCTGCTCAGACGGTCAGTTGGCCGCGACGAACTGCAATGATTCATATTACAATACTAACAACATGGACTCCGATAAGAGCGGCAGAGACCATTTTATAGCACGAACCACAGTCATTTGGTGTGTGGATCTATTCTCTGTCGACACACTGGAACAACAGGAACATTGATCTCTGTCATAAACACAATAGTCGCCCAGAGCGATCAATGACGTCCGGCTCATACGTGTGGACACAAACATCCACAGCTATCAATTTACCGATGGTTTCCAAAGTCACTAATCAAGTCGGGGCTCATCGACAGAACTGTGTCATCATGTTACACACAACAGTACATGGACTAATGATCACTGGCTGAACCGCGTTCCTGTCGTATGCAGAGGTCTCTAGTTTCAGACGGTCGGGTGGAGACGTATGTGCAAAGCTGCGATTGAACAGGTAGAGCTAATTAATACTAACGAGCTGCAGGCCTACGTCTTTATATGAGCTACTGATCATGAACGCCATCACTGTTTAGCTTAATTCAAAGCTGCTCTAATATTTTTAATGGATCGCGTGACTGTAATGTGAAAGGAGGTCACGTCTTTCAGCTCATTATTTTGGTTTGACTTTGCTGTTTTGCTTCACTCTGACCGCTTTCATCAACCTCATTTCCAGCAGCAGCACAATCTCTGATAAACCTGCTCAGCAGCAAACAGCAGGCAGATGAAGTTAGTGACAAGCTGGTGAACATTTAGCCACTAAAGAACCTGATATATCCCCAAATATCGCTGCTTTAGAATCTGTAAAATATCAGTCAGATCCATAACACTGCAGACAAACAGATGCTCCCATTGGGTCATGGCCCTTTTAAAAATGAACAAATCACTGACTGCTTATTAGTGTAAATTTGGATTATTTAACCAAGTCTATTTTCACGTGCACAAAAACAATAACAAACTTATTGCATATGTTAAATATGTCATTGATTGAACTCATTATATTCCTCTGTAATGAAGCAGCAGCAGCAGAAGAAGCTTATTTATCAGGAAAAATACACACAGCATCAACAACTATCAAACACTATTGTACCATTGAAATGCAGAGCATGAGTTCACTATGATTATTATCTCAAGCATTATTGTCTGTATTAACCCTGATTTCTCTGTCATATCTCTACAGGGACTTAACAAGTATCTTATGCAACTTCACAGTGAGCTCAACATACTTTTATGCAAATTTCAATCCTCGTAATATTTTAGAAAATGTTGTTTGTCCTCTGATGGCGTGTTCTAAATCTTTGGACTTTCAGAGTTGACTGTGAGCTCAGCTGCCTCGTGCATGTGGTCATTTTGTGAAGTCAGAAGAATGAACACTGGAACCAGACAGGAGGAGAAAATACATCTGACTGCCTGATCAGCTGCGGCATTGTTGGCTGCTGTAAAGGTCAGAGGTGACAATGGCTGTCCTTCCAGTCATCTCTAAGCCTTCACACACACACACACACACACACACACACACACACACACACACACACACAGATATAGTTGCAGACATCATTGCTCACAGGAAGAACCAGGCTGGATGTCAAAGGCTCATCTCTCCTGGGGAAACAGGACGAGTTGAACTTAAACAGGAGCTGAGGAAGAAGTAAAAACACACACTGACACATTTTAACAAAGACAACAATGTGAACTGAGCTCAACTTTGAGCATTTTCCTTCGTGTGTGTCCGCAGGTCAGTCATCGGACTCGACCTGCCTCCGAATAAACTCCTGCTCGTTTGTCTGTGTGTGAATCTGCTTGCGTCTCTCGGCCTGTTTGTCCTCGGTGTAATTGCAGTCTTCAAAGACGGTTTCACAGCGTGAGACAGGTCTGATGAAGACCTTCCAGCTCGTAGTAGGAATTCCTGGCACGCCGCAGAAAACATTCGAATAATTCCTCCTGCGGATAATTACTCAGAGATGATTTACTGCCATCGAGAGAGCGTGGGAGTGGATTCAGAGATGAGTTCATAGAAAGGCAATAAAAATACATAATGGGAGGAAGAGCAGTTAAACCGGGCGGCGAGAAGGCGACATACAGTAACACGCCCGAGGACACCTGCTTCATCAGTAACAAAATCATCATCATGAAAACACAACTGTTGGGCCACAGTGAAGCCAACCGTCCTCGCTGATTTAGATTCTGTCGATGTTTTCCTGATTAAATTCTGGTCCTGGTTTGGAAACGTCTCCCGCACTCAGGAACATTATCATCATGAGACTGAATCATCATATATGATATCGCTGGAAGATTTTCACAAAATGTAATGTTCCACTTTTTATTACATGTATTTGTACTTGCAAAACAACGTGGAAAGGCCGGTGAAATGAGCAGCTCCTCTGAGTTGTGCCATCATCCAACATGTTAGACAATAAAGCGTTATTGACAAAACTATTAATAAAACACAGGCAAGGAAACAAAAAAATGTCAGAGCAGGTTTCTATAAAATTGGATGGTGCAGCTCAGAGTCGTGCTTGTGTCCACCTGATGAATGTAAGTCCGTGCTTCTCTCTCCTTTAAGCTCTGTTTTGGTTTCCACCAGCTAAAGGCTCCACTGTGACACTGAGCTGATCGTGTCCAGTGGATTTAGTTTTTAGAGAGCAGTTCACCAGCTGAAAACCAAAGCAGTCAAATGCTTTATAGAGCTGAGTTGAACTGCAGGTTAATAATTTTTCATAGAGCAACACCTTTCACATTACACAGCCATTTGAACAGTGGCTGATATCTAAATATCAATCAGTGCATCTTTAACACAAGCATCTCACCGTCTGTGTCAGGAGATCATATCGATTGTGGGCCGCGATGATGAAGTCGCAGCACAAGCTCCGTCGCTGCCTTCAGCTGTCAGACGGCGACAGTAAACCCTCTCTGACAGCAAACCCACAATCTGACGGAGCTCATCTGTCAGCACCACCTGCGCTGATGCTAATGCTCGCCGGCTCGCCTCAAACGCACCTCCGCTTTTCATAAATCACACGCATTTACACAAATTCAATTGTGACCGTTTTCATTGTGAAAGAAGATGTGGAGCTTTGAGCCGGAGCACCTGGAGGCTGTGACAGGGACGGCTTTTTATCGGCTCGTAGTGGAGTGTCAGTTTATGGAGTCGAGCAGGAGTGAAGCACAGCTTAACTAGGACACATAAAGAGCATTTCCACGGAGAGGAGAGCAAGGACGAGCAGGTGAGCTAGATTGGTGTGATATCACAGGAATGGCTCCGGGGCTGGAAGTGTGTTTGTGAGAATGACGTGAGGCAGCAGAGACTAATACATTGAAAAGAGCCTTTCTTCTTCAAAGACTTTTGATCACAGGGCTTCACACACACACACACACACACACACACACACGAAAACCACAGCCGCGAGTATTAACACACATCTTCCAGTCCCCTCTTCCTTCTTCTCTCATCACCTTCCCTGCTTTGTCACAAACACACAGCTCTCATATGAACGTACAAAGAGTGTGTGTTTGTCGGAAGCCTTGGGGGACGCGGCTCTCATCGCGGCGTGTACTCGCTCGTTCGTCCTTTCATAAAGAAATGAGGTGAACAGAAGTCTAGAAACAAGGTTGGCTGGATGTGAAGCCGGGAGTCACAGGAGGAAACGCACACAGGCTTCTTTGTGTTACTGACACACATTTTTAATGACGCACAATCCTCTGAAAATGCAAACATACTGTACATCACTAAACAAAATGCAAAAGATGTTTTCTTCATTATATAGAAATGATTTAGTTTGACATGTAAAACCAAACAGGTCGGATGCATCACAGCGAAGAAGAGTTTTATTCAAACACACCAGCGTTCAAAAGTTATGCTTTTCTTCTTTACTTCAATGATGGATATTTCAACATAGATAAAAACAGATTCAAACACCACATGTATTATTTACATATTAGATGGTTTTGGCCCAGAAGAGAAATAATCTACGATCTAATCCTCCATTTAGTCGATGTGTCAACATGACAGGAGAGAAAACTGTTGAGACCATTTTCCCTCAAATGTGCTTCGATTTTGAATTCGTTTTCCAGTTCGGAAATTGGGCTCTAAATATTCTGTGAACCTGCTTTTTTCGGCTCCTCTGTGGAGGTGAGACTGAATAAGATTAATCTGTGATTTGTCAGTTCATGTTCAGCTGATTTTATGTGATCCAGTTCCACTAACAACTTTCTTTAACCTGAAACCGAAAGACCAATCAAAAACATGGAGTAGTCGTCTCAGCCTGCCGACTGTCCTCATTTATCTTTAATCACAAAGTAGACACATTAAATTTTCAATGTTGAAAACATGACTCTCATACAACATTGATTCGATTGCATTTTTCAACACATAAACAGTGAATGCTGTAAAAAATATTAAAGTAGAATTTACAGCCTTGACTTTCTGGAAACCTCTGACCAGGTTGAATGAACTTTTCCTATTTGGAGAGTTAAAGTGAGTTACAGGTGAGGTTTCAATGTGAAAAGTTCATGAACAGTGAAAATGTCTCTCTATTCTGATGTTTCGAAGCTTGATACACAGCAAACACTGAAACATGCTCTCACAAACTACAAAGGTTCCCTGCTGTAACACGAACACTGAAAACTCCACAGCCCTCGTCCCCCATGCTCGTCTTCAAACCCTGTTTCCCATGTGAACTTTCTTCCTTGACACTTCCTGTGATACACAAATGGCTCTTCTCATTAGTTCATGTGGGGGGTTCCGCTGTCGCCCGCGTTTCAAGCCCCGTTTCCAGCTTCCTCATCTGTCCTAAGCACATCCACTGTGCCACCCTTGGCAGAGACTGAACAAATTGCTCTAAGTCTGTCACTCCTGAAAGCGAGATGTCATTTTTGAACCCAATTACCCGCAGACGCTGCAGAAACAGGAGCCATTCTGTGCCTTTGGAAACAAATGATTTGGAAATGAAAGAGGGAAATCGGCGAAGGGAGGCAGAAGAAGAGAAAAAGGGAGAGCATTTATCACACATGAAAGTAATGCGATCAGAAATGGATGTATCCATCTCTCAGGGATTGTTGGTTGCATTTACTTGTGTGTGTGTATGTGTGTGTGTGTGTGTGTGTGTGTGTGTGTGTATTTGTGTGTAATGGTGCGAGACAATGTGGCCGTCAGGAGGGACAATGTCACATCTCCTGCAAAGCCGAGCGCATTATGGCAGCAGAGTAAATGTGGTGTGCGGTGATTTACTGTGTTTAATGGCTGATAGATGGACAGAGATGGGAAATGACTCAGAGACAAAAAAAAACCAGCCTAAACTCACTATTGATGGAGCAGCAACACAGTTAAATGGGGGAATCGAGAAAAATAACGAAGAGACAGCGAAAGAGATGAAGGAAGAAGCTTCTGTTAGCAGCAGCCGCATCTTGTCTTAGTCAAAGCAGCATGAACAGCATCTCTGTCGAGCTCAGGCAGAGTCGGAGGGAGGGTCAGGCTTCCTCACACACTCAGGAGACATCAAACATCTTAACCCTCACACACTGCTCATGCTTCTGGACCGGCAGAACCATTTTGACCTGGTCCAAGAAACATCTCATAACAAGTGTCTGTATCAAATGTTGAACCTCAGATCTATTAATGTATAAAAAGCTCATCTGACATTAATAAGTAGGAGACTCATCCTTCACTGATGTGTTTTCCCAACATTCATTGATGGAGGTGAGACGTCAGGATCAGGATCAGGATCAGGATCAGATCTCTCACCAGTGTCAGAGGAGGGTTCAGCTCATTTCATGACAAACATGTTGATCTGTCAGTGATGTTATGGAAGATGCTTTTCTTTGTCATGGTTGTCTCCTCCTCTGTTGACATTCTGGTCTGAGCCTGATCAGTTTCTTTACTTATATTTTACCTTTGACATTTACTTTCTTGAACGAAGAGTTCAGGTTGAGAGCAGCTCAAGGAGTTTGAACTTTTTCACCCGTTCTTGTTAACGAAGCCGTGATAAAGCATGTCTGTTACAAAAGAGCTGCTTAACACAGTCTGCCATTAAGGACAGAGCGGGGCGATGCTGGAAGCTTGGCTGGTGTTCCTGTCTTTAGTCATAGCTGTGGTTCAGAACGGCTGCAGGGCATGAGAGAGTGATTCAGACGTCTTTTTAATTGAATATTGTTCGCTGGAGACACACCTAAAAACCACTCGCCAAAAATAAACACGGCGATTATGAGGTGATGAAATGTCAGAATCAGTTTGCTTGTGCTGGTGACAATAGACTGTTGAAGAGAGGCAGCGCCTGATGTCTGACAACACACTGTCTGGAACGAGAGATGCTCTGAAACACGATCCTGCTGTCATCAAACGCTTCACTACACGAGACCGTATGCAACCGCAGCCAAACCCGACTGACCCGCCTGGTCATTATTTTCATCTTATGATTCTGCAGTCAGGTGAAAGATTTCTGAATTTCTTTTTAAAAAAAAATCAAAAATGTGAAATGATATTTTTTTACAGAGTTTGGTTGGTGTCTAATCTTTTTTTAGATGGATCATATTCTACTGGGGGAATTTGGACTCATGAGTTTAGTATTTATTAAAATCCTGGCTTCAACCCCGTCAACATAAAAGACTGAAGTCAAACTCATTGTCAGCTCAACAATATCCAAAAAACCCATCTAACACACATTTTGAGTCAAATCAATGAATTCATATTTTGGGGAATCTTAGTTAAATTCGCCTTCATAGAAATGAGTAAACTTAATCTGATCTAAAATGTTTGCATCGAGTGTCCTGGCTGCAAAGTTTGAGCGTCGTCTCATCCCGTCTCTTCTTGTTGACGTGTGAGACCATGTGACTCTTTTAAAAAGTTTTTTCTTTGAAAGCCTTTGCAGCTCCCTGATTGTCCTTGAGTGCTGCTCACCGACAAAGTGTGTGTGTGTGTGTGTGTGTGTGTGTGTGTGTGACTCCCATTGACTTTCTCTCCCATTTGTATACACACTCACCCGCCGTACTGCAGTGACACCGAGGCTGTTTGAACACAAAAGCCTGCTGGCCATGACCTATGTGGGCTGAATGCTAACAGAGGCTAAGGAATGCGCGCCACTGGGACAAACTCAAAACACACACACACACACACACACACACACACACACACACCTTTCTTTTTTCGAGAAGCTCTTAAAAACGCAGTCAGAGTTGTTGACTTGTCGCTGCTTTTGGGATGGGAGACCTAGCGAGAGAGATGGGGGCGGAAACGCAGCCTCAGCCTCCGACAGGTCGGGTCAATGAAGGGCACTTATGAAAAGAATGCTCACTGCTTGGAAGATTTACAATGAATGGCTGAGCATTATTTTTTGCTAATGCTTGTTTTTCCTGCGGCTTCTCTTTCTTTCTGGGGGGGGGACTCTTAACAGAATGTCCCTCAGTTTGATACTGTTGGTTGACTTTTTGCAAACAAGCTGCACAAACTGAGTTATTGAAATCATTTCTAAATGGGACATTTGTTCAGACGCCTTTGGACAAAAATAATAAATAAAAAAAAAAGCCAAGCAGTTATTGTGTTGTTAAACTCTCTAGGTGATTCACAGAGTGCACAGAAAAAAAAACACATTGATGTTCTAATTCAAACATCTTGACAAGGAAAATGGAGCCTTTGTCTGAGTCTCTTTGATTATTTCTCCAGCTAATGGCTGCAGTTGTGTCAATAAAGTCTGAATACGAGTGTGTGTGTGGGACTCCGTGTGGCTTTTTGCAGTTTTGTTTACTGAGCCACACTTTCAGCCACCTTCAACTATTTTCACTCTGAGCAGCTACAGAACTGCCCACTGGATTCCCAGATAGTCTGGCAGCATTTAGCTTTGACCTTTGACCTCAGGAATCGTTTGGGTGGACTGTGGGAACACAGAGCTCCTGATTTTAGGGTCCAGCCCTTCATCTGCCATAAGAAGCTGACGAGGGAGGAAGGAAGGAGAGGGGGGAGGAGGGGAGGAAGGTAAGAGGAGACATGGTGAGGAGGGAGGTATCGTTAAGAAGGAAGGATGATTTTATGTTTTTTTACAAGGTCACAGCCGACTTCCTCTCGAGCCGTCTTCCTCCTGCCAATCAGCATCTTTGTAATGACCATGAATTTGCTTCTGTTTACGACCTTCAGCTTTTCCTTTTTTCTTTATCGCTCTTGTTTTGTCTGCTCCTCTATTTAACCTCCAGCTTCCTTTGCATCCCTTTAAAAGCCATTTTGGAAACAAAGCCTTTGGTCTGTTTGCCAACGTGCAATAAGAAAGCTGCTGTGTGACTTTCTGTGCAGACTTTGTTTAGTGGAAACACTATCCCAGAGGACTCAGACCCTAATTCATGGTCTCCAGTCATTTAACACGAGGATGTTTCTTCGTTACTGAATCCTTTTTAACGTCAGACATTTGACTCTACAATCACTGCTGTCCTCGTCTTGAAGCACAATATGTAGACAATGATGTGCATTTGAACTCAGCATGTGATGAGATGGTTCTGCACATCTTATCTCATCTGTCACATTCAGCCAAAAACCAGTTCTGTAATTTCATGCAAATAAGAGCAGAGTCCTCACGCAGGTGTTTGCATTGGGAACTAGAAAGACTGGTGTTTCCTTCAAACAAACTGCTTCTCACCAAGTGTCATCTGGCCAAGTTAAAACCCGACCCTGTGTGAAATGTAAGTGATTGTTGGATCGTCGGATGCAGAAAGTGACAGAAATGAATTCCAGATGTGGAGGAGCAGGTTTCAGATAATCAAACCTGATGTTAACTCGCTAACCTCACAGGAAAACCTCCTTACTTATTGAACTGTCTTGTAAAAGTCAAAAATATTTTCTAAAGTTTCTCTGGATGATGTGTGGATTTAAAAATTGTTTCTGTCACTCAACAAGCTTTCATCCAAACTTGTTTCATGTTTTTCATGGACGAAGATATTTTAACTCTGCTACAAAGTTGTTTTCCAACCGAGGACCCAATCACAGCGCAGGATCTATTCAGCAATTCAGAGGTCTGCAACAGTATTTTGTGCTTTTCTATTTTATCTGTAATAGTTTATAGTTTTTTAATGGTAATCTTCTTAACTCTTTATTATTATTATATATTATTATTATTTCTTGGCAAACCAAACCTCTTACCTTACTTATAAGGGACACTTTCAACAATTCCTATATTTTGCATTCTGGGAAATAGGATCCAACAACTAAAAGTCACAATCTCTCCCTTTAACTTCAAAAACATGTTGCCTAACATCAATCTAACAGTTAAAAAGTCGGGGACAAGCTCTTAAAATTTAGATTTCAGTTTCTTGAGCATCAGCGTGGCAGCTTTTATCATCTCTTCTTCCTCCCGGCTTTGCTCTCATCTCCCTGTCTTTCATCAGAAGCTCACCCTGACCCCCCCACCTGGCCACCAGCCCCCCTGCTGTGACCCCCCACCATCTGTCCCTCGACAGGTGAGGAGCCCGAACGACACGGGAGGCAGATGAAGACGGACGGCGACGGCGGCGATGCGGCCGCTGTGTCCATTTACACCGGGAGTGTTTGTGTTCACACCAGGAGTGTGTGTGTCTACACCAGGAGTGTGTGTGTTCACGCGCTTCACGTTGACCTCCCGCAGGGTTTCCCACACAAACCGAACCCACCTGAAAAAACAAACAAACAGCCTCGGCCTGTTAAAACAGCACACTGATAACAAACAGGCCTTCTATTGCTTCTGCTGCCTTAAATCAACAACACACACACACACACAAACAGATGGTGAAGCAAGTGAGTCTTTCAAAAACCCACCAGTGATTTCTTTTCCTTTTCCTCCTCTTTGTTCCTCCTCTCCTTCCCCTTCTTATTCTCTCTCTCTCACACAAACCAAGCAAACATAAGGTGGCAAACAAAGCGATTTGGACACCTTGAATAGTATAAACATTGCTATAAGGTAGGCTTAAAACACACCTGCTGCAGTCCAGTCTGCACACACACACACACACACACACACACACACACACAAATAAACAACCACCAGCGTTGCACTGCCAGATTAAGAAACTCATCCAAACACCTGTACATACACTTTTTTTAGAACTCACAACAATAATACTTTACCCTTACCACACACACACACACATACATACACACACACACACACACACACACACAGGCTCCTGAGCAGGTGAGTGGTTCGTGCTTTGCTCAAGGACACTTTAAAAGGACGTCCAGTGGCCACAGTTCGGCTCAGCAGCGCTGCACTGAACTTCAGAGTCAACTCATCATCAATAACTGAGAGTCTGCAGTCGTGTGTGATTTGAACCGAGTGTTTACATCAGTACAACAACGTGCTCAAAATGACGCCGCTAACATCAGAATTAAACTTCCCTTGTTCATCATCTTAGTTTAGTGTATAAGCTAAGATTTGAAGGATTCAGCCTCTGGGGATCATGAACGTTGGATCTAATTATTGTCTGTTATTGTGTGTGTGTGTGTGTGTGTGTGTGTGTGTGTGTGTGTGTGCGTGCGTCCAGGATATAAATACATTTACACATATCACATATCATAAAGCCAATGCAGAATACAAAGTGTGTTTCAGTCTGCGTCAGAGTTTTGACTCACATCCTTAGAGCCACATGACTAGAAACAATCTGGAGGCTAAAAACAATGAAAAGAAACATGAAGATTTGCGTTGTGGATCTGAAATATTGATCAGGCTCCATGTGAGCAGCATCTTTTTTCAAAGTCAGACCTTCGGTGGATATGAAGTGAAGTTTTGACAGGGTTTTCCATCCATCCTCACACTCAGCGGGGTTCTCCTGATGTCGACCGTGACAGCAGCAGAGACTGTGTGTGTGTGTGTGTGTGTGTGTGTGTGTGTGTGACGGCTCAGAAAACCAAAGTTAAAAGCAACTCAAGTTTTTACCCCGTCTCTGTCATGTAGCTCAGAATGACCCACCACCACCTGTTTAATGCACATGTTCAGAGCGCATTAAAAAACTGAGTGGACATGTTGTAAATGAAAAGGTGACATGACGACTGCAACTTCCTTCAAACAATACAAAAAATAAACATTCAAATGTCTATTTATTTAGATTTTCATTTTTCAAAGGGTTTTTTATTTTTAATGTTTGTGTTTGTGTTTTTCCATTTTCTCGTCTTGAGTAGTGAACCACCAGGTCGATGAAACTGAATTCAGCCATCATTCATTTTATTATTCACATCTGTGCTTTTCCCACTGTGTGAAAATATACTCAGTTATATATCAGTAAACAGTGGCTGCACGCGACACAGGAAGAACAAACCAGCATCATAGTTTGTCCTCTGTTGTGCATATATATCTGGAACTGAATCTAGAAGTGAATTGTTAGATCTGTAAAGTTTGTTCAACCTTATTAAAAATCTTTGAGTGCTTTGCTTTTCTTTCAACAATGTGAACCGCTGTTGTTGTGATATTAAAGCCGAGCATCCACAGAGGTTTGTAGACACAAGTTGAAATATTCTTGATTAGCTCCTCGCGGCCTTTGATACAGACCACACGCACCGAACATACAGATATGAAGAGTGGAGTGAGAAGCTTGTGCAGACAGACGCACGGCAGCAGCTGTCATCAGGGACGCACGTCAGTCTGCGTCTCATCTGTCCTCAACATCAGTGTGTGTGTTGCAGTGTTGTGTGTTACAGACACACACTCAGTCGACGGGATCGCTGAGGGGATAAACCATCAGGAACGTGGTTTAGATTCTGGCAGCAGGAGGAGATCACACATACATTTACACCTTCAAACTCCAGGTTTTTATACGTGTGTTTTTCTTAAATGCAGACAATAAACACAAAGACATCCTCACTTTTAATATCCCTCCACTGGAGCACAGCTCGTCTTGTTGCACGTATAAAGCTACTGCAGATTTCTTTCTCTCATGAACTAGAGCACAACCTCAGATCTTTCGGTTCTTTTATCCATCTCTCAGGAGAAAGCGCTTTTTCCATCCAATTCACTGCGTCCAATTGTTAAAGCAGACGAGCAGAGTTTCTCTCTCGTGTTGTTGAAGGACAGAAACGAACTCCACGTTGGTGGCTGGTCCGATTTGAATCACAGGAAAAATACAAATCCCCCAGAATAAGTTCAGGATTAAACTAGTCGCAGCTGCTGGTCTGGAAAAATGAGACCACAGTTCTCATCATGTCAGATAATAGTTAACACATAGTCTTCATAAAGCTATTGATCGATTCTGACCTCGCTGCTCCTCCTCCCACTCTTGGTGGGCAAAGATTTAACAGGGCACACTGATTTAAAGTTGCACTGCTGTAACGTTGCAGGATGACGGACAGTTGAGGATCGAAATTGATGCAGCAGAACCAGATATATCGTCCTTTTTATTCCATGCTGTCTCTGTCTTTGTTAAAACCCGGCCTGAAGCAGAGACGAGCAGCAGCTACAGAAGTCTAAGCTCACTTCTCTGCAGATTTTTTCATTTCTCAGACTTGTAGTTTTCAGCTCCAGTCGACGCCGACTCGAGGGGACGTCAGCTGAGGTAATTTATCAGACTTCACGCATCGTCTGGAGACACAAAAGGCTTTTTTCCCATATGCAGCAGTAATCCCCAACACCTGTAAACAGAATTCAAATGGGCGGAATTCCCCTTTAAGTACATATTGATTTGAGATAAAAAGTGGTTGTTGCTGCCATATGAAGCATCACAGTCGGCGTTAATGCCTCACAAATCCACATGACAATAACATGTTTAACACCAGCAGCTCTACATGTTATTTTAATACAGAGGAAAATCTCTCTCTCTCTCTCTCTCTCTCTCCGTCTCCTCGTCTCTCTCTCTCTCTCTCTCTCTCTCCGTCTCCTCGTCTCTCTCTCTTCCCCCTCAGAGGAAAAGTAAATCTGGGAAGCAGATATCTCTCACACTCCCTTGAATAATGAATGGGGCTCGGGAGTTCTCCCACACAGTAGTTCAAGCCCCTGATCAGTATGCCAAATACGAGAACACACATCACTGCTGTCGCATTAAAACCCCTTAACTCCTGCAGTGTTGGACACTACCTTGTTGCGGTTAAAGCTGAAGTGCGTTCTGTCTGTTAGGAGATGACAAAGAGCCCGTTCAAAAGCTGCCGCGTTGTTTCGCGGTACGTTCGCCACGACTCTTGTTTTTCTCGGTTTCTTGGAACTTGATAGAAGATACAAGCTTTTCTTGCAGCAAAGATATACTGGAGCTCCCTTCATTACCGGCACCACCAGAAGAAGCACTTTGAAGGCTCTCACCAAGCGCGATCCTCCCTCAGCTGACTTTTTTTGGGCTCCAGTCTTGTGGAATTATTGATCAGGCTCCTTGGGGGGAAAGTGTGGAGTTGAAGGGTGAGAGAAGGTTGTGGGGGGTTTGTTAAGAAGAAGGAGAGCGGGAGTCGACTGCCCACCCATCGTTTCACAGACACTCATATCTAAACTGTAAAAAATAGGATGTTCGTCAGCATCTTCCAGAACAACCCACATAACTGTTAGAAAACTTTTCCCAAAGACCGAGCTGGTTCAAATTTTAATCCTGAGGTTTTCACTCCTGATTGATTTTGGTCTTTTTAATAATCCAGGTCCCAGAGCTCAGCTGGAAATGACACTCGCATCGATCCCTGGTGGGAACAAACACAGCTTGGGCTGGTTTGTCTGAAATACAACAGAAGAAGAAGAAGAGCCTGTTTACAGCGCAGCCAAACAAGCTGCGGCCTGAGAGGATCCATCACCTCTCGTCAGTTCAACAAACAGCACTCAAATTTAACCAATTGTGTAAATTACATTTATAAACAACTCATTTATTCGTAAATTCATTTTGAACATAAAACCGACCACAACATAACGAGGAAATGCTTTGAATGAACATATCTGGAAGGTCACAAATCAGTGAGACGTTTGTTGGCTTTCACTTGCTTTCTGCAAAAATCTCTGATCCTGCAGAACAATATTCACTTTATAAGACGGGATAAAGAGCTTTAATACAGAAAAAGCCTGACTTGTATGAACCATCTTTACTTAACCTTAACCTTAAAGTGCTTTTGAGGCCTTAACCTGCCCACAGTTTAATCACATTCACTCAAAAAAAAAGTTGCCTCTGAACATAATCCAGGTGGTTATTACATTTGTCATCATGTAATTAAAATTCTAAAATCTGTTATTATAAAAATCTGGATAAATCTAGCTTTTAGGCTACGTTTGGGCGACTGAGGCGTCTTGAAGGAGAACTCTGTGTAAACAGTCGTATTATGTCTTATGTGATTACTTTTACAAAGATAGAAAAGATTCACCGTGCTGATGCTTCAGGGGTTACTGCAGTTTATTCTCACATATTACTGCCGGGAAGCGGATGTTGCAAACGGGGGCTGTTGAGTTTGAGAGATGTGGGCTTTCACCGAGCACAGTCATGGTTTAGATTGGGGAACGACTGCCAGTACAGTGAAGAGTGGACTGTTGGTAGGAGGCGGGATGCAAACTGTGGTCTCCGATGTCACATGCTGTGTGCGACCAGCGGAGCGTGACGTCCGACCTCAGACGGGCTGCAGCCGCACACTCGTCAGGGAGAAGTTTAAACATTTGAATCAGTTGAGGAGCGTCTCCTTCACAAACACAGCTCTGCGTGCTCACGTGTTCATCTACTCAAAGGCCACATACACTGACATATGCATGCGTCATATATGAGCCCACACACCGGCGGCGTCTTCCTCAGGGATGTGACACATTGTCTTTGTCTAAATTGTCTAAAACCATTTTCATGACATTGAAAAGTTTAGACAGAGCAATGTTTCCAGAGTCTTTCAAATATAAGACCTCATCTAATTTCAGGCCCCGGTAATGACGAGTATCCACCCAGCTGTGGTTTCCGTGGGCACGACACTGGATCCATACTGACTTGTGACCTCCCTGTGCAGAACAGATCATTTCCCCCCGGGGAGTTCATTAACTATCACATTATTACCATTATTTATCTTGCAGGTGCTCATTATCCCGGCTTTGTGCGGGCGAACCCGAACCAACCCGCGCCTGCACACAAGTCAAACTAGAGCCTGAGAATTATTAGGTAGGTTTTCCTCAGGCGGTCGCACGGGCGCATAAACAGACGCAACAAGATCACACACAGATACACTTGTAAAATCCCATTATGAGCACACAAAGGCCTGTTTACTGTACAGGCAGAACGTTCCCACACACGCAGACGCACAGACTGTACGTCTATACACACAAGCTTTCCACACACAATCAGTCCACTCACACACAATCATCCCAAAAATCTCTCTGTCTCACACACACACACACACACACACACACACACACACACACACACACACCACAGTCTGCCAAACACACACTCTCTCACACAAATGGATCTAAAGTAGCTCAACCTTTGCTCGGTCCGTGCCGTCTCACTTACAGCCCTCTCGTAATGCACTAATGTAAAGGAGAAGTCCCAGTGTGTGTGTGTGTGTGTGTGTGTGTGTGTGTGTGCAGCAGGGCAGGGCAGGCCCAGGGCCAGACAGACAGACAGACAGACAGACAGACAGACAGGCTGGGCCAGTATATATTTACCCAAACTGAGGGGAGTGGAAGTGAGGGATTAGTTACAACAACAGGCTGAGACACACGGCCGAGGGAGAAGGGACATAATACGTCCAGGACAGAGTTAGATGAGCGGCGAGGAGGACGAGGTGTGTGTGTGTGTGTGTGTGTGTGTGTGTGTGTGTGTGTGTGTGTGTACTATCAGCCTGTGTACTTAGCTGACTAGCACACGCTATAGTTCATATACATGCAAACATGTTTACAGGTGATAAATTCTGTCCTTCAAATGGAAACAGACTTAAAGTTAACATTTTCTCAAACTGCTGATTTTACAACAATGAGGAAGAAAAACTTGATTCACTGATTCTTTCAACTTCTGAAGACACATCTCTCCCCTTATCTCTGCTGCTTTCTCTAAACTGACAGGTCTTAATCAGTGGATTTTGACTTTAATACTGGAAACCTTTAACAGATGATTCCATCAAACGGCTTTGTGGAAAGTTCCTTTATATGACAAACTCCAAGTTGAAAACAGTTTCTGACCGACCTCACAATTTTACATGAACTATAAATGTTTTATCTTGTATTATATTTCAGTGTTTTAAGTAAAGAAACTCAGTTTTATAAAATTATTTTTATTATAATTATTAATTTATCTCTTTTTCTTTTTTGTAAATTATCCTATTTCCACGTGCCACTGTTTTCAGGTAGGTTCTGGCTCGTTAACAAGCTCAACATTAAGCTGTGCACTCAGCGAGCCACTACGTCTCTGTGTAAGCAGTTATGGTTTTAAAGGCTGACTTGTTCCCAAAATGGTAGAAAGTTTTGGCTTTGTTTATTTATCTTTTGGAAAGAGTGGCTGAAAAATCAGTCATTGTGTGTGTGTGTGTGTGTGTGTGTGTGTGTTTTGATGGGAACAAGGCACCGAGTGACACTGAAGAAAACAGGTTACAATAAGACAGCCATTAAGAAGTGTGAGGGGAAACAAGAGACAGTAAAGAGCAGAAAAGCGAAGCCCCTGAAATCGGCCCGTCAGCCCCTCGTCTGCCCGTCCTGCACACAAATGGAGGCCCCTGAGGGAGGGACCAGAACAGTGGAAAGGGCCAATTGGCCTCTGCGACCCTGTAAGTGAGAGATGGATAATGTGGGGGCCAAAGGGCCTCTGGGCCTCACTGGTGTTTGGTTCCCCTCGCAATATGAAAGCACAACACACACACACACACACACACACACACACACACACATACACATACATAACACGTGCACTCACAGGTGTGTGCACGCAGGCGTGAAGGCACACGTGCACATACAGTATCGTATGCACAGTCATACACAAACACATAATACATGTAGGCAGGTATGCACACACACACACACACACACACACACACCTCACTGTAAATGGGTTGAGACAGTGTTTGTTAGTGTTTCTGATGAGGAAACTGAAAAATAGAGACCCCCCTCTTCTTTGTTTTACAGCCTGTTCCAGAAAGGAGTTTGACTGGTTTTCCTTTTCTCCTCGTTAGTAAAGAATGCAGAGGGGTGGGGGGGGGCAGTCGGTGAAGAATGCCAGGAGACTAAGCTTTTCCGTTTTCACTTTTTAGACCTCGAGCCGTGTTTGTTGATATTAGACGAGAGTCGTTGGGAGCGTTTCACTCGGGGCAGCTCCAATTTATTATAAGCTGCTTGGGACTTGACAAATTCGAACGAGTCCAAGATTTCTGGCAGCGGGCAGGCCGCCATTTTGCTGCTGGTCTTTCTGCAGCGTCATGATTTCCACATCCTGGAACCGTCTGCTGCCCTTTTACCAGAATAATCTCCTCAGTGTATCTTCAACATGGAGCCGGGGCCCAGAACCCTGTTAACGCTTGATCCCCGGTATAAGAGGATTCAATGAGCCTGGGTTTCTGGGTGACAGTTCATACTACAACAACACTTAGGACAAAAACAGGCCTTTCCAAGATATTCCAGCTGAATGTGAGTTAGCTGTTTGAACAGACTTGATTATTTGCTCCCACATGTAAAATCAGCCTCACCCATGAAGCCGAGCTGGGACTCGATAGATGACTCACGTCCTCGGTTAATCATCGCTGGTCGTCTTTATCTGTTGCCAGGTTTGTGGAAGTTCAACCGTCCAACAGCTGTCAACACAGTCCACAGCTGTACAGACCGTCAAATAGCATCACGTGTTTCAATTCAGTTTAATGTAGTAAGTAATGATGCAAAGAACAAAATGCAATGACTTCCAAAGAAGCATTACCCCAACGAGACAATGAGGCTGAAAGTACGACCTAAACACATTTGTCATCATGAATCAGAAAAACAAAAATGTCATATTGCCGCGCTGATGCCGACATGACATTCTGATCATACTAATTTCTCTATTACAATATTTTTTTAAACATTTTAATCTTTTAATCTGATCAGATTTTGCTGTTTGATTTGAAATAAGCACATTCCTCTCAGGTCACATCTCGTTTTCTCAACTTCTGGATAATTTCAGGTGGATTTAATCTTGACTTTTTACCTGATTTGTGCTGTTTTAAATTTCACAGAGTCTCTGCATTTTTTAGAGTCATTAATTTAATAAACAGTTTGCAGTTTTTGTAGCACATTTTGAAGCATGAAAATTTGATTTGCATTTGTTTTTCTGTCATGCATTTTTAATTTCTGTGTGATTTTAATCAGTCTGGTGAAGAACAGTGTGTTTTAATGACTTCACTTTGTCATTTGTGGAGAAAAACAGTTTTTGCATTCGGAACTTTTAGTGTGAATAATTATTCCATGTAAGCTGCATGCAGTTAATTAAACAATTAGTTTTAGTTAGAATTCATAGACCAGTATTTTAATACCATTGATCAATCTCAACCAGGATTAGCCACAAGCTTAATACAAGTTTGCAATGATTTTTCGATTTGCAGATAAAAATGATGAAGTAACTGTAAAGAGATCAACACTGATTTACAGTTGAAACAAAACGAGGTATTTAAATGAACCAGAAGAACTGATGCATTGAATACATTAAATGATAAAACCATATCTAAAAATATATATTTGTTCTAATTAAAGATGCAGTTTGCAAGATTTTGAAGCAGTGAAACATCTCCAAAGTGTTATCAAGACTCAAGAGGAATAAATAAGTGAAGCTTCTCTGTGAAGAAACCATCACAGAACACTGATTCACTGCGTTAAAGGACTTTCGAAATCTGTTTTTTAGGTCAGGCGCAGAAAAAAAAGAGATAGGACTTGAAGCTGGAGATGTTTCCCAGTGGAGTTTGGTCGTGGTTATATAAGTTGTGGTTGGGTTGTTTGCCTGAAGATCAACAATGTCAGACGCATCATGTTATATTATAACAGTCTGCTCATCTTCCTCAGTCGTGTTCTGTGCTGCCTGGTTGTGTGTTTGGTGTCTGATATCAGCTTTTTACTAACTTTCAACTGCATCTTTTAACATTTTAATCAAGATCTCGATCATGATTGTTGTTGTCTTTGTATCTTATTGCTGCTCTGTATGTTTGCATGCGTCAGAAATTTCTGTAATCACTTGTGTTTTGCACCATTTGGACTGAATATTGGATATTGTGGCTGTATCCTAATGTTTTGCAGCTTCCTATTGCTTTTGCACGACTTTGACTTGAAAATGATCCGTTATGGTCTTCGTGGCGTCTTGTTGTCTCTTGTCTGTGAATTTCAGGCATCACCTCATTGATTTCAAAACATCTGGCCAAAAGGCTGCAGTTGAAAATGAGCCAGCTGGCTAACGCTGGCACATGTACACAACTGTTGATTAATGTGCGTTTGTCCTCATAAATAAACAAATAAGCGAAATGAATGTCGAAACAATTTGTCCACTCGAGGTTGTGACACTGCTGCCGTATCAGAAGAGCTGTTGCTGGTTCCAGATTCCCTCGAGTGATCCTGACCCCGCGGCCACTGAATGAACCGACTCTGCCATTTGATCGCGTCCGGCCGCCGGCACGCACGGCTGCTCGTGAGCTTGTTAAAGCTGCTCCATGCAGCATTTTGTGTCATTATATTATGGGCCAACCACAGACATGCAACAATGATCTGTCTGCCTTTTAGTAGAAGTGATGCAACAGCGGCCCGTGTTAAAGGGTCAGTTCAGCCAAATTAGAAAAACAAAAAAACCCATTTTGACTCAGCAGGCATCTGAGAGTCGGCCTGGAAGGACACGCGCTGTCATGGTCTGTGGTGAGAGAGGTGGAAGGATAAAGAAGACAATAAAGACTGACATGCATGTTTGCACATTAAAACATTATTACTATTATCATTGTTCCTTTTGGTTACATTATCACATAACTTTGCATTATCTGTAATCTTCCGAGGAAAGTCTGGTGAAATCTGCAGAAAGTACTCGAAGCCCCTTGTTTGCTGGATGAACGGTGGATTTGGACACTCGACACTTGTCGACTCTCCGGGAACATTTAGTCTGCACGTGTGAGAAAGTCTGGACATTTGGATTCAACATGGATCCAAATGCAGTGACGACAAATGATCAGAAAAGAAAAGAAAAAGTCATACTTCCTCCTCATACTTTTTTTGGGTGTCTACGATAAAATGTTGTGCTTTAATGTTAAAAAAAAAAAAGTATAGTATAGCTGTGATGTCACAACCTTACAAAAGTCCTGGCTGCATATTTGAGTTTCTGAATAACATTAAGTTCAGTACTTTCACCCAGATCTGCTTTATAACCAAAAAAATACCGTGGAAATCTTGACTTTCTACAATTTGGGACCTTGAAGTCAGGTCAGACTCTTCTGCTCAGATCTTCCTGACAGGCTGTGGGAGTTACATGAATCATTTTTAATGTTCACCTCCAGAAATGTGACCATGAACAAATTCCAGGACTGGTTTCACTGGTCAGTATCAAAGATTCACCGCCGGCCAAGTCCAAGTCCAAACAAAGACCAATGAAGATATAAAAAATAATTCAGGAACACTAAACTTCAAATGTTTAATGAGTAAAACTATTAAACATGATGAATTTGGACACAACTTCAAACAGCTCTGATTTTTGGTTGTATTCAGGTGCAGGTTAATGTTTCCCGTTATGAGCTGAGGTTATATCACAGCGGCGTCCCGCCCTGCCAGCGGTGGACAGTGGTGGACAGCGGTGGACAGCGGGCATCTGCTCCTCCACCAGGCCGTCCATCAGTCCGTCAGCAGCCTAATTCAGTCTAATCGTTCTGCAGAGCGTCCGTGTGCCTCTTGTTATGTTGCATCGTGGAACGCGACGTCTGCCGAAAGATTCCCTCAGCGCCGAGATTAGACATATGGGAACGTGTGTGTAAACAAGACTTTGTTGCGCACCACATGATTAGAAAATGGTTTCCTGCTGCACCGACAGTAATCTCCTCCTGCCAACACCAACCGCTGGGGCGATGCGTAATTGTTGGGATATTGCATACTATCAAAACATTATGTCATTTTCACATATACAGTCCACATAAATGCAAACACACATGCGTATGGTTTATTGTACATATGCTGCTATGCTATACTGTGCAGCTTGAAAATCTGCCTCCTGTGCAGCTCTTTTCATCTTTCACACATCAGTTCCTGCTTTAGATCCCAACATCTTTACTCCAGACTCATCTAAATCATTTCATCCTGGCAAGTTCTGTCTTCACACATTCTCATACCATCGACAAGCTGGCGGTGGTGAATATTTCTCTGCTTTGTGTGGCTGCAGTGAGAGGTTGTCAGAAATTCCCCGTCCTTGCAGTCATACTTGGAACACAGCAGCTACAACAACAGCAGAGTAATTAAAACGTCTCAGGTAATTTAAGAGTCTGGCGTGGGTTTAATTCCTCGTCAGGTGATGTGCTGACACTCTGCGTTGGTATGGCCGACGAGCCGCGGCGGTTCGTTTGTGAACTCGCAGGCTCACGGGTGAGTCACGCCGCACGAGGACATGCTTCATACCTCATGATCGCACACAGTTCATTCTAATTGGCGGATGAGTGAAGGGAGAGAGGCTGTCAAAACTCCAGCACAGGCTGCGTGAAAGAGCTGTGACACACACGGTATAGATGCTCGAACCAAAGTGCAAAAGGCAGCTGCTGTTCCTGTGAAGAGTATTTATAACCACGCGCTCGGCTTGTGTTTGTCAGACAAACGACATGGACGACCAGTTGTCTTGAAATCTTGAGAATGCGTCACTTAACAATTTAAAATGTGTTTGAAGAATCTGAACGAGAATGTGAAGTGAAACAAACACAAAATTACCCTTAAACTGCACTTTTATATTTTCAAACCAGCTGTTATATCTAATGTGACTGCAAAAATATGCTTCTATAATCAGGGACAATTCACTTCCATATGAAGTATTATGTTCCCCACAGGCAGCTGCTTGGAATTAAAATGCAAACCTGTGATGTCATCCATATTTCAAATGTAGAGCTTTTATAATGAAAAACAAATTCATGATACTTAACAGCACATAACATCAGGATGGTGTCATCTGACGGATACTGGATTTTATTTCTGCCGACACAGATGTCTACACCCCACTTCTTTTTTAAAGATCTGATATTGATATATCGACCAAAGTCTGTTGTTAGAATAAAACACTTTTATATGGTGTCATTGTTTCGTACCTCACACATTGTATTCAAGGTTAGATTCTCCAAAGCATCATTATAATCTCACTGTATGTCTGACGTTTATACGACGGTGTCTTGTCACTTACCGTCTGATATATGCTGACATCAATATGACTTCAATAAGTTCAAGTTCAGGTTTATTTGTGAAGCACAGTCTCATTCAAAGTGCTTTAAACAAAGACAAAAAGTAGAAAATAATTTATAACCGATATAAAAGCAGACGGCGTGTACTCAGACCAGAACGAGATGATTGATGTCAGCTTCTTTTCTGCCGATAAATCAAATCCAAACATTGTTTCATGCCAAAATCCAGCAGGTGAAACAATGAGCAGCCCACACACGACAAATTAAAGTGACTGCTGGTGTCTTGGTACAAAGAGATTTACTACACTGAAGTCAACAGGGCAAGAAATGACCAGGAGGGTTGTCAACCAGCCGCCAGTTTATCCAGATCATCAGGTGAAACCATAAGAATATTCTGTAAGAAAGTTGATCTGTCAACTCTGACGTTCAGAACAGTTCTGATGTTGCCTCTGATTCCTCTTTGTGTTCAATGCTCCTGTTAACTTGGAGGGTTATACTGACTGAGCAGAGTCAGTAAGAAGAAGCTGCAAAAACAGCTGAAAGCTCCAGAAAAATCTGCCGCAGAGTTTAAAAGTCTGATGGATGAAATCATTCAGCTACTGAGCTTGTGTGTCAACAGCACGATCAATGAAGACGCTCTGGAAACATCAAGTAAGTTACACTCGCTTTGGAGTTTTGCCTGAAAACAGCACATGTGCTCGTTTGAGCTCAGACTCGTCTGTCGCTCTGGACAGAAACCATCGTCCTCGCTGTCGCGCCGCCTTCCTGTCCTCCTGCTCTGCCTCGTCGTCACACCTCATTCATCTGTGACCCCTGAGGGGGTCAAGGTGTGACCCCGGGGCCGAGCTTCAAATCGTGAGGTCAAAGGTCGGCCTTTCAGCCCTCTCTAAGAGGCTGCTGATGTATTGTTGTCATCAAAGCGAAGCTCCTGAAGGCAGGACGAGTTAAAAAAACGAGACTTGAAGCTCTCTGGAATCTCAAGTGTTTAAATGGACAGGACTTTTCCTTTTTTGTTGGCATTTTTTGTTGCCATGGAAACTTATCGGGACATTAGGTTGATTTTTTTTGTGCCCGTAACTAATGACACGCCGCGAGCGCTATTCCCCAATATAGACACAGCCAGGAATAATATCGCCAGCTTTTCTCAAATGACATCACGGGGAAAAGAAAACTCCCGGGGCCACACTGAGGGAGCGCGTTCTCTTACTGTGGCTGGATTCTCATGTAGGCCACCTCTCACAACACACGGCCCTCCATCACATGCACATATGTACTTTATCTCCAACGCTATTCTCTCGAACACCCCAACGCAGAAACTTAATTAATCTGATAATGTTAATTCCCTGCTCGGTTATGGAGGATGAGGACTGAACGCTGCTCTTCTTCCTTTGCCAAACCTGTTCGGCGACGTGCTCTATCTCTTCCCTGCTTTCTCTTAAATGTTTTTCTGTGGAAGGACGCAGCGACTCACACAAAGCGCAGTTAGAGGCTTATCGTGATTGATTGATAAAGAGACAGACAGAGCAGAGAGCTTGGCAATCATTTCCATTAATTAAAAATCAGAAATGCATGATTGCTCTCCCCTCCAGCAGGAGCCTTACCCTTCTCTGCGGGGTGGTACGAGCCAGAACAGCCCCCCTCCCCTCCCCTCCCCGCCCCCCGGAGCCAAACTCCCAAACCGCCAGGACTGAAACGAGTAGTCAGATCCTTTGTTCAAGTATCACTACATGAGTATTATCAGCTAAATGTACTTAAAGTTTCAAAGTAAAAGTACTTCATACCTGGTCGAGGTGGAGCTGCTTAACTGCTTCATGTACAATTAGATAGTTCAGTTCCCAACCTCGGGGCCGGGCCCCTCCAAAGGGTCACCAGATAAACCTGAGGGGGTCACATGATGATTAATGGGTGAGGAAAGAAGAAGAAAAAACTCAGTTCTCTTCCCAGTTCTCTTTGTTAAATATTGGATAATTTGACCTCTTTGAGCCTTGAACAATTATTTAAATGAAACTGCTGGAAAGTTCAGACGGGAACTTTCTCTTTGGTGTCTCAGACGTCTGAAACATAACAGGGGGCCCCAAGTAGACACTGCTTTTATGGAAGAGGTCACTGATTTAATCTTTAACAATGTACTGTTTTTTATTATTATTATTATCATTAATAATCTGAAAAGTAATGAGTAACTACAGCTGTCAGTACACTGTTTCCCTTTAACATAACATGGATGCACTCAAGTACAAGTACCTCATATTTGTACTTAAGCCCAGTACTTGAGTGAATGTACTTACTACCGCAGCACACGGCTCCCTCCCCCCGTCTGTGCCCTCCTTCCATCGCTTCCTCAGCTTTGAAGTTCAAAAAAATTTGCTTCAGTTACAGGAAAGGATCTTTTCTACGTTGCCCAATTTCCCCTCCACATTTTCTGTGGTGTAAAAATGCTTCAGGTTAGATTCTGGCAAGGTTCCTGCCTTCAGGTGGAGTTTGGCCTTCCCTTCATTCCTCCCTCCTCTCTCCCCGTCTCCTCCCTCCTCTCGCCTCTCTGCCAGTGGACAGTTTGGGGGAGGGGGTGTGAGAGGTGGAGATGTGGGACGGAGGATGAAAGAGGCCAAGGTTTGGTTGTTTACTCGTGAGCCGGACTCGAGCTGACGTGTGCATCCATCTTCAGTTAGCACAGAAAGCACAGCAGCTCTGGACGGTGTCCCGGCCCCGCGGCTTCCAGACGCATGCCCAAGAAGAACAAAGGTGAGACGTCGGCGCTGCCTGACGGCCTGGAGCTAATCAAAGCTGGCGAGTGGAAGGAGTTGAAATGCTGAGGATAATAAAGTTATTGGAGGCGTTGCTGCTTTATTAGTCCGGATGGTGGCAGGAAAAACGAGAGGGAGGAGAAACACAACAAATCAAGTCAAAGCTGCGGAAATGAGAGAACATGCTACATGAGATACAGCAGAAGCCTCCTTCCCTGAACCGTCATCTCTCTGCCATCGAACGTCCTGCTAATTTCTTTGGCACCCGAATAGTTGAGAAACCTTTTAAGAGGGAAATGGAAACCGTACTGAAGTGCTCTTGGCATCATGCAGTCAGATTTGACGTGGTGTTTTTCTTGCTAGATGTGGGCTATTATCTGTAACCTATCCTACCCTCATGAATTCACAGCTGAGGATGTTTAAATTCAGCGTGTGGACGTGCAGAGAAGAGCCGAATGAAACGGTAGCTGCAGATGATTCAGAGTGTTTGTTTTGAACCTGTTTGAAACACCAGAGGGGCGGAGCTAAGATTCAGGTGATGTCAGGTATGCTGTCAGTCGCCGGGAAGGACTCTGGCTTCGACACCTTCTCTCAGCGAGTGACGGATTCTGGCAGAGAGATGTGCTCATCTGGTATCCAACCAGCCAGATGTTTTATTTTGGTGCTAATTATAACGGCTGTGCTTTTTTCTTTGTGTTTCAGACGAGGATTTTTGGATTGAAGACTTCATTTGGCTGATTTATCAGACAAACTTCGCGCACCCGCCCTCCCTCCAGCTACAGTCTGTCATTCCTCGGCACAGTTCACCTCACAGCAACTCTAATGTGACAGACGACTGACAGCTAATCAAAACAGCATTAGCTACTTTACAAAAATCTGATTTCATAACAACACCTTTCCCTGACCTGTTTCTCCCTCGTCCATCTTTAAAGCACAGTGAATCAAACCTCATAACTGTCTGTTATTACATGATATTAAAGCATATTTTGTCTTTGCGCTTCTGTTTTACAAAGTCACTCCAGGGTTAAAGAAACACACTGTGTTCTTGCAGTTAAACGTAATGTTTCTCAGACGAGGCTTATTTTCATGTTCGCCCCTGCTTTACATTTCCTCTCTGACCCGGTGTAAACCTCACTGCCTCGCCGCTGTGCCACTGTTTGTGTGCGAGTTAAATGAGAGATAATGAGGATGAAGTAGGGGTATGAAAATGTACGAGTTTCTTCAGGGGCATAATGTTTATTTACACATTCATCTTGTGAGTCAGAAGAAAAGGGGAAAAAAAGTGTAGTTGGAAATGAAGTGGCTGCTGTTAACAGAGCTCCTCGATACAAACAGCCTGGTGTTTGCATGGGAAAGTGTGGATTACTTTTATGTTTTTACTAGTTCAATTTAGACAAAGACAGGAAGGCTGCGCTCTCACACTGAAGTCATGAGAACGAAGGAGAGAGAGAAAAAAAATGCCCCCGAGGTTAGCGCCGGGATTCTTATGGCTTCAATCATGCACGCCATAATTGGTTCAAACTGAGGAGCAATCATTTTACACTTGCAGTCAAATGTGTCTTTGAACATGAAGGCGTGTGCTGACGTGAGTGCATTCTTCTCTCTGCTCGCTCTGTGTGTGTGTGTGTGTGTGTGTGTGTGTGTGTGTGGAAAGTCCCGGGGCTCAAAAATACTTCTTTAACACGGTGTCATTAAGCTGCTCTGATACAAGATAAGAGCTTGTCCTCGCGCTGCTTTTCCACAGGTGAGTCCCTGTTGTTCCCTGTCGTTCTTCCATAACAGCACCCGTGGAAAGAATCAATAGTCAATGCTTCAACCTCCCTTTCCAACCCCTCACACACACAAAAATGCAAACACATCACAAGCTTTTTTCTCCTTCTTTGTCCATTCGTGCTCATGAGCGTGGCGTCAAAACCGGCGGCTCCGGCTTACTGGTTCTCTGGCCGTCCCGCCTCCTCCACCTGACGGCTCGTCTCTCCACCGCGGCGGCGCTGAATGTTATCTGCACAGCTGCGAGAGCCGCGTCCACGTCCTCCATGCGTGAAGCTCGTGTAGCTCTTAAGACTGAAAAGCTGGGGAACAATAGCATCTTGTGTCCCGCTCCCTGTTATCTGTCCTTCGCTCCTTTATTGAAAAGCTTTACCTCATTTTCTATTAATTACACGAAAACAATGATTTCAGCCAGAGATGGGCTCCGCCGGCGATCCTGGAGCCACTTAAAGCGTTCTTTAATCTCGCTTATGAAGAGAGGACAATGAAGCTGTTGTGTTGCAGCGGAGGAGAGAGAAAAAACAGCATTTAAATGACACTGAGATAATGTGAGAGCAGCCTTGCATTGAGTCGTATGAATATCTGAAATCTTGAATAAACGCACTGAGTCTTTGTTGTGATAAAAGAAATAATACGTTGTGTAAATGGATCAGTGGATGTGTGTGTTTGTCTGCTTGAGCGTGCGAGTGTTCACGATTTGTGAATGTGCCGTCGCATTGAAACTACCTTATTATCTTCAACAGCGGCGTTCAGCGTTGTCCTTAATCCTTGTAACAGGAACTTTGCCTTTCGACGATTTAGCTCCGTCTCTTCGGCCTCCTTCACACCCAAGGCCGCAACTGAGATCAAGAGCGGCAGCAGGCGGCAAAGTCCAGAATTCACACTTTGATTTGAAGCAGGAGGTCATGAAAAAAAGTTCCTCTCAAATAAAAAAAGAACGTGGTTTTAGTCTGTGATGATGTGAGGAGGCGAACTTCTTCATACCACACGTCCAAATAATCAGTGTTAATTTAAGTGTTGAAATGAAAATGTTAGCTTTCATGGAAGTTGACACCTATCAGAGTTAATTTAGTTTTGAACAGCTGCCAGCTCTAACAGCTTCCTGAGCAGACAAACCAGCCTCCGATCAACACTTGTCACGGCCAAATTATGATCACTGAAAACTTCAATTTATTAACACCTACAAAGTTACCGTGTGTGAACTAAGATTCCTAGAGGTTTTTTAAATTTAATTCAGTGTCATTTTATGACAGTTATTTGTGCACAGACTGAAGAGACAAACTTAAAGCTACTTAGCTACTTAACAGTTAAGAATGTTAATTCAAATAGTTAAATATTATATTTTTAGTGGGACACGCTTGTGCGTCTGTTTCCAGGTTGTGAAACTTGAGACACATTTCAAAACAAAAGGTCAAAATCCGCCAACATATCTTACATTTCCCACAATGCAGCTCAACTGTGTCTAACTGCATTTTTCATCTGGAGGCTTTCTGTTCAAAATCTGCTGAAGCATGAGATGACCCCGAAGACATGATCAGGGTTAATAGAACTACTTGTGATGAGGACGCTGTCCTTCATGTGTAAGTTTTAATCTCTTTTATTTGTCCATATTCGTTTGTCTCAGCACAAAACCCTGAAAAACAACCTCTTGACGATGTTGTGAGCAGGAAACTGAAGTCACAATAAATCTTTACAGCCACAGTTTCGTTCTGTCCCGGTGCCACCACACATTTTTGTGGCTGTTGACTCATGGACATTTTACAAGTTGTGATATTTGTGTTGTGACTAATCTACTTAAAGCTGTATAATGAAATTAGCCCTCAGTTGCACTGCCCGGCTTTTATTTGCATACATCAAGCTGAGTGTTGACCAAAATACTCGGATCCGGGCGCAGGGAGTTATGTAATGGAAAATGTGTCATAAACTTCATCCTTCTCGTCTGCGGGAAAATGCTAATTCAAGCAATTTCTTAAAAGCCTGATTTCCACTGGAAAGGAGCCGACGAGTGTTTTGACTCGGACTTAATGTCCAATTTTTGTCTATTTGAGCGATGGATGGTGAATATTACACATCTTGAACTTCATCGACCTCCCTATACTCCGACAACGGTAGACACTCTGAGTCATGCATCACAGCTGTGAGTTCCCAGCAGCCCCCAAACTCCATAAACACACACTTTTACAAGGTGTGTGTGTGTGAATGTGGCTTTGCAGTCAGTAAAGTTTCCAGCTCCTTATGCGTAAAGAAACCAAAGGTGGGTCCATAAACAGTGACATGTTTGCCCCTCGTCCGGTGACACACACAACCAGCCACCTCCTGGCATTCCTCCGCGCTCCAGCTGAGCTTGAACAAATATATAAAGCGTTCCGCGGCTTTGACACTGTTATCAAAAATTAGCTGGGCGGGGTCGACTTCAGTAGCTGCAGGGAGTCATGAAAGTAAAATGCCTCCCATTGAGGCCAAGCGAGCGTCTTGGGAGATGAAAGTGGCAGCGAGTGTACAAGGCTGTATGTTTGTGTGAATTAGGGGGAGCGAGTCAGACAGCAGGACTCGGTGTGTCTCGATCCCGCTCGGCGGTTTGCTGGTGTTTAGTCTCGGAGGAAGAAGAGGGGAAAACAGTCCCCCATCCCCTCCCTCTGTTTTGCTTTTCAAACAACTTGAGGCACGTCAAACCTTCGGGGGTGTGAAGGCACTTGTTCTTTGTGTGAGGAAAAGGGTGACGCCGATTTAATGGTGTGCTGCTTCACTAAATGGATAATAAAATGAAAATGGAGACAGGTAAAATCAAGTTGTTCAAAAATTACAACCCATATACATCTTTGTTCTCCAGGAAAAGAATCAACCTTTGCAAACGCCACATTTTCCCCCCAATAGTCAGTCAAGAAAATGACACCTGTAAAAGGTTTTACATGCTCTGCTGGTTTCTCTTCCTCTCACCACACAGTCATGTCCCGTCACCTCAGACCATCTGGCTTTGACTTACTTCCTCAAGATCTTACCTTAACCATAACTACCTGCCTAACCCAAACCTCAACGCCAGACCTCAACCTAAGACTGACTGATAACACAAACCAAGTGTTGTGCAGCATTTCATTGTCATGTCGGCAGCGTCGCTCCTCCTCCTCTGTCGAACAGGTTACTCCTCCGTCCTCTCTCTCTGCTTCACCTCCTCTCCACCACCTTCCACCTCCTCTGAAGCGTCTTAATGGACCTGTCCATCACAAGACATCTAAGGTAACAGCTCTCCAATCACGCCGACTGTCATTACAACTTGACGAGTTATTCTTCATTAACCTCAATTGAAGGCGATGATCATCCATCCTCTACCCCTCTATGTGCATTTGGTTAATTAATTAGTCCTGATGTGTATACATGTGGGGGGCCTATTCATAGAAAATACATCTCCAAAGATTTGGAACGTATTAACTCACCTAATCTCCACAGGTATCAGAGCTATTTGTGGCGTCTTCCTGGTTAAGTGTTCATGCATAAAACTGCCTGTCCTCCTTATTACCTGTCGCAGTCAGCTGTGACCCAGTAAAACTTTTCAAGTATATTCAGGTCTTGTGCATCAGCGTTTGACTGATTTTGGGATTTCCAATAGTGATGTTTTGTATTGCATAAAAGTTTCCTCAATGCAAATAATCAGCAGTGTTGCACGCAAAAAATATGCATATAGTAACAATAATACACTTTATTCATAGAGCTCTTCCTTTGACATATGAAGCAGGTCTATGCAATGAACCCGGGTTTGACATTTAAAGGTGTCACAGGTTTACCTCAGCTGTCGACACTCAGACTGCAGCTGAATTTTCATACACACGAAGGCTAAACCACAAAATTACATAAAATCACATTACGTAAGAAAGGTTTCGTGTCGGATTCAGGTCAGTTCTGTCTCAGCTTCTGTTTCGACATCAGTCTCGAAAATAAGTTCAAATAGAAGCTTTAACAAACGTCACTTCATCTGATCTGAACATGGTATAAAACTTTATTTAAACAGACAATATAAAGCAAACAGAGTTACACATTCAGTGATTTTATGTGATGTGTGAACCTGTGATGTTTTGGATGCACATGTCATTATCTGGTATTTAATTATGTGTTTCATCAACCTGACAGTCTCAGTCAAACTGTACAACGTGTACCTGTCTGAGGCTGGAGTGACGGCGTGAACGCAAACTGACAAACAGGAAGTGTTCAGACGGTGACGAAGCCTGTTGTTTTGACTGGAATCTTGTCTTTTGTCTACACTTTGGTTTCTTCGGGGCAGATAAGGAGTAAACACAGGTTGACAAACTGTCTCACATGTCTTTGTCTCGGTGTCTCTTTGCTTCAGATCAGGGGACGGGAGCCGACGTGTGGCCCGGCTGCGCCTCTTCAGGATCGAGCCGCTGACTGATAGCTCACATGTTGTAGGTGTTGGCTCGTGCGGCTTCTGAACAAACGAGTCAGCTCGACAGCCAGCGCTAACAAGCTGAAAGACATGACATCCGCCCCTGCCGCTCTGTCTCTGATTGGCTTAAAGTAAACTTGGAATCAGACGTTCCAGACACGAGTAATGTCGTTTCATATTGACGAAGCTCAAATCTATATTTAATCATCTTGTTGAATGTACAAAGAAATGCACAGATGGGAGGCCTCTCTCCGGCGTCCAACCACACACAGTCCTTTCATTGTTGTTTTAATATCCCCCAGTTGTAAATAATTGACCATGTGCTGAGAGGCGCAAATGATCAAACTCTCTTTGATGCTTAATGGATTTTCTTAAATTAGTAAAACATGTCATAATACAATAGGTGGTTAAACAAAGGTGGACATATTAGAATAAGCACACAGCAAAAGACAAACACTGTCTCCTCCGCTGCATGAAGACAGTCCTGCATCGTTCCCACAGGCGAGTCTCTGCTCTTTAACAGTGGAGGGGAAGTTAAATAGACATATGTACATTTGCCAAACCGACCAGTTAGTCCTCATCTGTCAAGTCTGTTCTCTCGTAAAGAGCTTCCGATAAAACATAAATCACTTGTCAAAGATTGTTTTCAAGGCTGGAATGGGCCATTATGCTTTAACAGAAATGCTTGTCGGATGGTCGGACAGCTTTGAATCCCCCACCCACACACACACACACACACACACACACACACACACACACACACACACACACCACACACACGCACACACACATTTGACAATAACAGTCAGGTTGTGACAGGTCAGCCCTAAGGTAAGATAAGGACGGTCGGGTTGTAATATTTCATTAAGTGTTATTATTAAAGAAGAAGAACCTAATAATAATTAAAAAAGAGAATATAAAATAATGGGTCATGGTTGATAAGTGTCATAAATCAGCTGTAGGATTGTGGGAGGAGACATTTCTATCTTTCCTTCCTTCTTTCTCTTACTTTCCTTCTTCCGTTTATTCTGTTCTTATTTGTTCTTCCCTTTCATAAAAACTGTCTCACACATTCCTGTAGCTGCTCGGAGCTGGAGGACTCGCTGGACCAGGACGTCAGGAGGCTTCTGAAATGTGTCTCATGTATTTGTGTGTATTTCTGTATCAGGAGACAAACAGACCATAACGACTCATTTCCACGACTTTCCGAAGATGATTGAACCGTATGTGTGTTTTTCATCGGCCTGTGTTTGCATTAGCCTCAGATCGGCTTTGTGTGCTTTCCCACAAGAGCAAAAACATCTCAGCAAAATGAGCGATTTCTGGCTTTTTTTTAATGCACATTCTTGAGTCAAAGTCAAACAGAAGTGTAACGAGTGATTAAGATATTTATGATTAGAGGGCTGCAATCAGGCGACAGTCAAACTGCAGCAGAGGTCTGTAACAAGTGTGTCGCCGCTCGGCTTTAATGAAGTCATAAAATTTAAGGATTAGCACAGACTTTATGAATCTAACTGTGCGAGTGTGTGAGCTCCTGCTTGTGCTCGTGTGTGTGAGCATGAAGAGCTGTGTGTGAAGAGGTGCTTGCTGCAGCTTGCAGAAGAATGAATGATTAATCTGCTCCGCTTTATGGCTAATTTAGATGTCAAGCTCTCTTCTTCTGCTCCTTTGCTAAGCGAGTTGTGTGTGAAAAGACCTCCCTCCTCCCCTTTCATCTGGGCCGGTCAGGCGAGCAGCGTCGCCCTGCCGTATTTCAAAGTGTCTGCTGGTGATTTATTGAGACTGATCAGGGAGTAACAAGAAGCAGAGCGACCTACAAAGGAGTCGTCGTCCCTGCACGGCGCTGGAATAACAGCACGAACATTAGCTAATAAGAAAAAATAATAGCTATTAGAAGTTATTTTTGTGTTGCTGTTTTTCATGTGATTATACTGAAAATGCCACGAGGTCACACTGTTTCCAGCTTTGATTAAGCAGACAAAGGAAAAAATGCATGAAGGAAATGAATCAAAATTGCTTTTGTAAAAACAACACAATGCTGGATAACTATCTGTGTTTGAGCCTCAGTTTGATTTGAAACAGTGCTCAACAATTATATGCAATGATTACTTCCCTTAATATAGGAAGTATGATTAATTAATCACAGTAATTACTGCATTTGCTTTTTCCTCTATTTTCGACTGAGGTACTTAAATCAAGATCAGCGCTGTAACTTGTGATCGCCACGCTAAATGAACGAGGGACTTCCCATCTGTCTGTCTGCTCTTTGTTGTCGGATGAATACTGTTTTCAATATCGCTGTCTGCCGTCGGCGCTCGGCATTCATAGTTAAGAGATTGCTGTTCAAAGATAAACAGGCGGTGAGTAAGACAGACAGTCAACACTGCCCTCCAGATGCAGACATAACCATTATGCACCTGCAGCAGCGCCGTCACGATGAGGCAGGTAGACGAAGCGCCTGTGTGAGGAACTGTCTTCACTCAAATGTGTCGTCTCTGTTGTTGTGATGCTATTTTAGACAGAAGACAAAAGCAACAGATGGAGAAAATTTTGGATGACAATGAAGGAAGATGGAAGGATTCACACATACAATTATCAGAATCAGTGGGTTCACCTGTCGGACTCTTTCACACCTGCAGAATCATGTCGTGGTCGTGACGGTTTAAATATAAAATTTCAAGTTTCCCTGTTGAAAGTTATTTTCTGGACACGAGTCGACAGCGAACATAACACTGACATCAAGCGGTTAAACTTTGGTCTCCACCAAATCCTGTAGGAAATGTTAACTTTTTGCTCCAATATGGACTTTGCTCACTTTCTCTGTTGGCTGTTGCTCAACAGCCAGATTACAATGTGTTTATTAGTGATTTTGCATCGAAAACAAGACGGACAAAACTGATTTTGCAGGTCAGACACAAAAAGATAAAAGAGGCTGAAAGGGAAACTGCAGCGTTTGGTGATGATTCTCTGTGGTTTACTATGAGCGACACATTTTTCCTTTGCTGAAGAATTTGTTTCAACCACTTTGTGCCTCATGCATGTGGCTCTTTTTCTGCACACACGACATTTTGACTCGACCTCCTGATGTTTATATTTGTGGCACATTTGTAGCTGAAACGCTCTGCAAAGTCAGAGCGAACTGCAAACTAATGCAGGACAAATTGTTGCTCTAACCCTGTTTGTGTCAGATACTGTGTGAGCTTGTTCACATGCACAGCGTCGGCCTTTGATGTTTTGATTTGCTCACACACACACACACACACACACACACACACACACACACAGCATCGAATATCTATTTAAATGATTACCTGTTTTCCTCGGGGCGGCCTGTTATCTGCAGCGTCGGGCCGCAGCTCTGGCCTGAGCCGCGTGAGAGCCGGAAACACTCGTCACCTCGTGCCCCGACAGCCTCTATCTCCCCCGGCTCAGAGCTGGTGTGAAAATATTTCACCTGAGAGAGAAAACAAGGCTATAAAAGAGCAGGGCCACAGGACGGGCCAAGTTATTCTTCGGGCCCAGAACAACAATACTGCCGTGGCCTCGCATGAAGAGGATCCGCTGCCGGGATTCAGGAGGAAAGTGTGAGTCGTGCGCACGTAGCGTGGGATTAGCTGAAACTGGGAGAGAGCGGAAGAGGAGACGGGATAAGGGACAGTCACAAAACATCAAGGACTGATGACACAGACTGCCCCTGACAGCGCCGAGAGAACAGAATAATATCAGTTCTGCAGGGGAGGGAGGGAGCGAACGGAAGGAGAGGAGCTATTTTATCTGTCAGACGGACAGAAATGTCAAGCCATCGGGGGGAGGAGGAGAAAAAAGATGTAGAGACGGGTTGAAGTTTGAGATAAGTGCCATGTTAGACTGATGTGTGAAGGGGAAAGGGCAGAAAAGAAAATGAAGAGATTTGAGAAGCAGACAGACAGAGACAGACAGAGAGACAGACAGACAGACAGACGGCAGCGAGGAGTGTGGAGTTTATTTTAATGATAGTCTAGACATCTGGAATCAAACATCTGGAATTAAAATATATGGCATTTGATTTAAAAAAAAATCATAGATACACCTCACACTTTAATCTGCGTTGGTGTGAACATTCCCAGCACTTGAGGGTGGAAAACGCTGCGTCTGTGTCTGACGAGCTGCTCGTTTGTCATAGTCACCGAATGACTGACATTGTTTCCATGAGGATAAACAAGCGGATTCCTCTTCGCGATCATTATAAAACCATTGAGGGAGACCTGGTGACGCTGTGTTATGACATGTGCAGCTCTCTTCCTGCCTCCCAGACTGCAGGAGCGCTGGGAACCTGGAACTTCTGGCCGCTCAGTGGAAAAAAGAGCCCATTGTTATGTCAATCACTCGGGCAGGAAGGACACATGTTTGACGTTTGGTTCCAGGTTATGTTCAGCGGGGGACTTGTTTTAGGGTCGCACTCGATTGTAGGTTTAACAGTACACAAGGTGGATGTTGGCAGTTACTTAAATTGAGTCATCATCTAGTTGTGACCACAGACGGACACATGACCTCCAAAGGTAAATGTTTACAGTACGCTGAGTGATGTGCATGTGTGTTCATGTAGTGCTGATGTTGCAGGATGACATCATAACCAAAGCTGTCCAATCAATGAGCTCCTGTCAGTCGACATGATGTCATGTTTGCACCGACTGGTTTGTTGGTAAAGAGTCAATGTGAACAGAAACAAAAAAGGACCGACCGAACCAAACTACAGGTGAAGAAGCAACGTTTGATGCTCTGACTTCTGACGAGGAAAACCTCTGCGCAATCATTGAGATATCAAAGATCGAACTCAGGCTAAAGGCAGCGATCAAAAATGTCAGTCCTGCCTTCATGCGTATCACATGACCTGAGGCCCCGCTGCCTTTGGATGTACAGCAGAATAAACTGCACAGTACTTCCACAGTTCTCTATAGCTGGTGATTAACTGTGTTTCTGTCTCAGAGACAGCCTCTGGCTAATTCTTTCTGTTTTAAAGAAGCTAAACAAAAGGTAAGTTAAACACCAGGTGTCTGACTTGTAAATGCACTTCATTCTTCCCCGTTCTCTCGTCTCTCTCTCTCCATCTCTGTTTATCTCTTCCCATCCCTCCTCTCTCCGTGTTTGGACATTTGAAGACATCACGGAGAGCTGACAGACGACCCAGAGCGCCATTGATTTCCACCTGAAGTACAGATGGCTTGTCTGCAGGGTGTCTGCCCGTAATCACGACAGGGTTTTGATAACGATAATAATGATTGCCGCGGCGAATAACAGCCTGCGTCTGGCGGAGGCCGTCTCTGCCGGCGAGCCCGACACGCAGACGCTCAGTCGGCCTGAATAATCACAGATGCCGAACAGATTTCTGCTCTTTCCCCGCTCTCATTAAGGACGAGTCCTGTGGCGTGACGTGCCCGACGTGTGCAGCACTGAAGTGCATGTGTGTGGACTGTATTCAAGTTCACACCAAATGTTTCTGTCTTTGTGTTATGGATTGAGACAGGAAGACTGAGAGAGAGAGAGAAGAGAACGCTGACTAATCATTTCCTGTCCCACCCCTAAATATTTAAAGTTTAAAGATGTTAAAGGTGCCGGTAAGATTTGGCCCAGTGTTGGAAGAAGGAGACGTGGACTCTTCAGCTGGTGCATCAGCGATCAATCATGTATCATTAAAGACGTTTTTACAGAAGATCATATTGCTGGAATATAAACATACTCAATAACATGGAAACGGCTTCAGTCCATATAAGAAAACCTGAACTTCATCCAAACCAGATTACGTCGTATTACATGTGTAGTTTTAAATCTTGTTTGGCTGAGGATGAAGCTGCTTCCTGTTTTCACCACCACCTTCCTCAAACATCTAAACCAGCTTTGTATAAAGTCTGTTTACCTCAAACAGCTTGTTCAGATCAGATCTTACTACATGTTAAGTTACTGACTCTCTTCCCTCCATTCAGGACTTTACTGGTTCATTGTTCTCTCTTGTGTTTGAGTCACACTCTGGCGGTGACTTCAACAATACCCAGCGACAAGGTTGCCCATATTTCCCTGCTCCCGGCCGCACCTGAGCGTCTGCGGCGGCCCGAGTCGAAAGCCAACCTCGCTGTTTACGGCCCCCGTGCGACAGCACTGAAAAGAGAACAATGGCGTCTATTGTGGCGCGGCACAATGCTCCTTTAATATGCTTTGACAAGGCGCAAGCAGTACAAGCAACGGCAAAGCATCTGGGTTGTCACTGAGATTATTAATGACAGCACTGTGTAATTGTATTATTCCCACGCTTTGTTTGTCTTCCGTGATGACACGTTGCTCATAACAGGGCTGATGGAAGCGAATGTGTGCATACCTGGATTTTGCAGGCTTTACAAAACATCCTGAAGAGATCAGAGGTCAGAGATGTCTGACAGTCGTCTTAGAGCGCCTGAGTCAGGCACTTAGAGCTAATACCAGTCTGCATTAAAAGATATTAGTGTGACACAACCTCATATTTCACAGCAGTGTGTCATACTGCATCATCGTTTGCAGCCCTGAAGAGGTTGTGATGGAAACACTCAAACAGACCACCCACAACACAGAGGACATGCCACCTATCTCCAGTTCACATGCACGTCGCTAACAGGACGACTTCAGCAAAACAAAGCGTCCGGGCCAGAGACTCTCTGATCGTGATATGTGTGACTGCAGACAGAACCTGACTCAGACCGTAACCAACAGGCATTCAGCCGCTGTGTCTGCATCAAATATTTCAACAGCCGCAAAATGTGGCGAAACAGCAGCATTATGTGCCCGTCACTCCCAGCCAGGGATTTCACATCCAGCATAGTTCCTGTTGACAGAGTGGAGTTACACAGCGAATCAGCAGGTTCATCATCACACGCTTCTTTAATAAAGACTTAAAAGATGCATTCATGTTTTGTTTTTTTTGACCTGATTCTAAAATAACTCATAAAGGTCAATTTGTGTTATTATTCATTGTTCAGCAGCAGTGAACACGTTGACCCCGGGTGACTGCAGGCTCCACCCGTCTCAGTGGGGCAGGAATGAACTACATGTAGTGGCTGTAACTAGCAGGTGTTCACTCTCAAAAAGTGATTCACAAATGATCCTCCCTGGACCTGGGGCACACCACATCTGCTGACAAGGCCAGATAGGGAGAATGCATTTTAATACCTGGCGTAAATGCAGAGACCCACATATCAAGTGATGCCTCATCTACAACACTATTCTTTTAGATTGTTCCCAGTTTTTTTTGCATGATTTATTTTAAGACCCAGCAAGTTAAAACATAGTAGTCAAACATGCATTATGAGCTTTATATTATTGGTTTGCTCAGTTTTGTTGTTCATTTAATTTTTTGTGTTTCCCTTGTTTGAATGTTTATGTCCTTTTCATTTAGTCTGTTTTGATACAAGTGGAAATGTAAAATGATTAATAACCTCTCTGAGGTTTGATTGGACCATGATTCGGCATTACTGCTGCTCATAGTTCACAGGTACACGTGTGACACGATGCGAGCTATAAACACACCTGTGTGTAATGACTGGTGTTCTTGGTGGAACTGTGGCTCTACTTTGATTCACTGGTGGAATTCTTTTGCAAACAGCTGATTAAACGTGTGTCTGACCAAAGAACCAGGGCTGCACATAACTGATACACAGGGACAACAAAAGTCTGAAATGAGAGAAATCAGGTGTTTCAAAACCCGCCTTTGTGCACCAGGCAGCAGCTGTCATTGGTCATCAATACACATTTCTCATCTAGACGTGTTTTTTGCTTTTGACCCAATAAATGATGGCAAACCGAAAGATGTGTCGAGGCTTGAAGAGATGAGTGCATCAAAATATGGTGCAACACAAAAAGAGCGATGAGCACACAAATGTGACACAAGCTGGTTCTAACAAGCAACTAGTCAACTGAAAAGTCCAGTCCCACTCGTTCAATGGCAAAACAAGTTGAATGGAGAACAACAGAAAGCTCTGTGTTTTTCTCTCAGCAATTACAAGGCTGAACATGCTCGTTCTCTGTTTGTCTGCACTGAAGGATTTTGCCTCACTGAAGCGTCTCAGAGTGAATGTCGGAGGTTTGTATCTTTCACATGAAGACGAACACAGATGATGCCGAGCGCTGCACAAACTGTCAGCGGGGAGTTCAGAGCAAGTTGCAGTGGGCTGAATTTTGGGTTCTGCTCTTTGATGGAAGCGAGGACATGACGAGAACCGAGCAGGAGGTTGTTTACATTGTGTCTGTGTCAGCTAATGGAACCGGGGACGGCGAGCGGCGTCTTCATTATTCACCAAGCAGGAAGCTGCAGCCGGGGACGGCGAGGGAGACACAGAGGACGACAGCGAGGAAGACGGCGTTTATTAAGAGCGTCAGTGCAGCACAGTAACACCAGGTTCTCACCTGGACCATGAATATTTACCTGTTCATCTTTAGAGCAAAGGAAAATTCCTCTGCAAAGTGTTTTCTCATGTTTCTGACAGCAAACATACAAGATCGACAATTTTCAGCGTCCCGGCGTTTCCTACAACCGGGCTTGTCGTCATTTACAAGAGAAACTTAATTTGGAAACACAGCTCTTAATGACCCCTGCATATGTTTATAATGCAAATTAATTGTGTGTGTTTTTATGGGACTGTGTTAACGACTCTTCGCTGGCCAAGTCTCTCATAAAAGACATAATGGCCGCTTCCCGTCCTCGCTCGTCCGTCCTCCAGCCTGTGACCCAGAAATTGGCCGAGGATGTTCCAACCTCTAAAATGTGTCTCAGTGGAGAGAAGAGAGGAAACAAAGCCAGCATCTGTTTATTGATTGATCAGCTGATCTGATGGGGAAGAAAAAGCATCATTGTAATACTAATAATATTTTATGATTATGATTTTAAACTACCTGTGGAAACATTTAAAAGCTTTATATGTGACGTTATTGGTCACATCTGAGAGGGGAGGAGCCACATCAGCCAAATGAAAAGCACCAAACGTATCTCAAGAGACTTTACAGTTAAATAAGAATGTTGGCTCTGTCTTTGTTGTATTATTTGGCTGAAATGAGCTCTCGACCAAAACTTTCTCTTTCTCACTTCAGCCAACTCTCTGCCTCTCAGCGTTCAAACCCCCGGAGCTGTGGACAGTCTATTTTCTTTAAAATGACTTGAGGAGATTGCCACTGCCATTTGCAGGACACCTGTCTCGTTCTGCACTGAAAGCTTGACACAATAAACTGGTCCCTTTCTGAGCGGACGCTGACAACCGGCCCCCGATTCATCAAAAAATAAGCATTTTGTTCCACAATCCTCCCAATGACACGTCAATTTCACACCGTGGAGAGGTTTTCTCTCCGACGGTGCGGCCTGAGCGAACGCAGTGTCGCCGTGTTCGCTGAGGAGGCGACAGAAGACGGACTGATCATCAGACACTTCTCCTGCCTGTCTGTCTGTCTGCCGCCGCCTCGCCGTCTTTTTGCATGCCTGGCTACCGTCTCTCGCAGTAAATAAGCACCCAAACAACACGAGTAACTAACCCCCTCCCACCGCACACACATCCACACACACACCCAGCTACGCCTGCCAGGAGGAGGCTTTTTTTTGTTCTGTGATGTATGCCGTCACTCCACCCTATTATTACCTCTGACAGTAATAGGCACCTCTGTTCCCAATCAAGTTTTTACTTTCTGCCGGTGAAAGAAAACGGTTTTGCAGCAGACACATTTTATTCCTCGCACACACGCAGCGATGTCTGTCGGTGTCATCTACTTTGGCTGCCGGCCTAGCTCGCCCAGATTGTTCACGCAGCACTTTTACCACTCGTAAAGGCTGGCGGCGTTGCCAGAGCGCTGTCAGGACGTTCAAACGGGGGCCTGCGTTGTTTATTGTCTGCTTCAGGACGGATGGTAGGTGGTCCGTCGGTGCTCAGACTCCCGATCTTCACCAAAGAACAATAAGTACTTGTGCACAGACAGCGGCAGATTGATCAGAGATGGATAACAAATAAAATCAAAGGCGTATTGTTCTGTAATCTGGCTTCCATCGCAGCTCCCTGTATGAATTATGTGCTCCAGTCCTGCCTCTTTTCATAAGTCTGTCTCGCTTTCACTCTTCCTGCCTTTGTCTGTCCCTCTCGAGCGCGTCAAGGTGTTAGATGTTGTTTACATAAATCTGTCTTTCTGCAGGGTTGACGGAGCGATTGCGAGATGATGCTGTTTGACAATGTGCTCACGGACAGAGAGAGAAACAGAGTAGGCCGAGGTAATCGCCGGGGACGGGGGAGGAAATGGGAGCCGAGTCACCCTGCAATTGTCTATCAGTTTTCTCCCTCTGCATTTGTCAGACGCACGAACCCACGCTGACACACAAAAACACTCATAATCTGTTTTTCTTTCCCAAACAGCAAAGACTGTAGGTCGGCGTCCTGCTGGAGTGAATCTGATCGACCAAGAAAGTCCATTTACATTAACTCTTGTCACCCACACAGGCCTGATTTCTACTGGACCAAACAGGGTTTAAAGTGGTTCTTGAAGCAGGAAGGTCTTTTTTTCCTGGTCACCCAGTTGCAGTAACAAGCTGTAAACACAACAACATGAAATCAGCTCGTATATTTGACGAAGGCCCCAACAAACAGTTGCTTGTCAGACAGACACACAGCAACACCTGATGAATCCAATACACAGAATTCAACTGATGGCAAATTTGTCTCATGTCAGCTGTCAGCAAGTGGCCTGTTCAGATATTACAACTATAGTTACATATACAACTATGATTCTATGAACTCTTGATAATGCAGGATTATATTATCTAGGCATGTCCAGATTCACCTGTAATACAACCTGGACTGGGCCTGATCCAGTTGCCACTGTTCCCTGTTGTTAAATCAACCTTGAACCTCTCGATATGTGCACAAGCTGAAAAGCAGTGTTATATTGCATTTGATTGGCCTTTGTCTCGTGCTGTTTTCCCATCACTTCTACAACCATAATAGGATCTAAAATAACTAATTAGCACATTTAAAATTCATATTCAAGTATTTTCAGTGGGTCAGAGCTGCTTCACATGCTGCAGCTTTGCAGTGGGAAAAATACTTTATCTTAAACAAACAAGAGCTGGGTTTTTCTTTCTCTCCCATCTGGTCGCGTATCGACAATCAATACAATTGAAGCAGAGGATTAACTAGGATTTGAAGGGGAATTCTCCTGGTTCTTTACCACAGTGGAGGAGAGTGAAGCAGCTCTGTGTCTGTGGTGCTGTTGATTTTTTTAATAAAAGCACAAAGGAACCAACAGGGTTATTGTCGTCACTGAGCACAAATATGTTGCAGGGACGAATTCATCTGTCCTACAAATAACAGCATTAACAAGAACATTTAAAAAAACCAAAAAAAACATATTCTTTGGTGTGATATTAGAGCCATTTTTTTGCAGTGAGGGTCAAAGAACCCTAAATGTGATATCTGTGAAATCAGATTTTGTCACGCAGTACGAATGTGCACAATAACAGAGCGAGACTGGAGGAGCTGCAACTGCACAAGCAACACGAGGGCAAAGCGAGAGAACTGGAGAGCGACTTTCAAAATGTGTGCATCCATCTGTGTGCGCTTGCTAGAGAGAGAAACTTGGAGGCCATGCTACTGTATCGGAGGCCAGTTTGACCCATATTCCATTAAACCGCCCACTCCGGCTGAGCAGACACGGCCGCCGCTCGCACACCGCCGCACCGAAAGTTGTGATTAAGCCGCTGCTGGTGGACAGCGAAGACAGTGATGGCGAGAGCAGCATCAGAATCAATACTGTCATCTTTACCCATTCTTTATTAAATCTTTAGCTCTTTTCTCTGAGTGCTGCACAAAGTGCTGCTGTCTCACAAGGTGCCTGTAACAACTCAAATTGTCTCGTCTCTGTCTGACTCTAACAAAGTGAGACAAAGGACGCCCGTCTTTTGTCTCACTTTGTTCTCAGAGGCACAAGAGGACTAGTTAAGAGTCCAGTGTCAGCGGATGATCGGCCGTCTGGACGGGTCGATCGTCTGTATTATCTTTGAATTGTCCTCTCTGTGCAGGAGGATGATGATGATGATGATGATGATGATGAGGATGAGGATGATGATGATGAGGATGATGATGAGGATGAGGATGATGATGAGGATGATGATGATGAGGATGAGGATGAGGATGATGATGAACCAGCTTTGCTTTTAACTGTGAGAGTGAATCAGGCTGTTGATCATCACACGGCTGAAAGACTTGAAGGTCACACAATTAAACACAGATAGTTTTGTTGGAATTGTGAAGATGATAAAAGTTGACAACTGACGCCCATGCTTCATTTTTATTTTTTCATAGGTCTGGTGTTGAGCTCACTGATTAACAGATATAAAAAACGAGGAGTACAGTCGACACATTTCCTGTGAACGTTCCATCACTTTACTCTTGTCCAAAACGACTGATAATAGATTCAGAATAAATCAAACGTCAATTCAAGGTACATCCCTACAAAATATTTAGCTCATTCACTGACAGAGACAAAGAGATGTGGTTCAACGCTTTGAAAAAGCTCAAGTGGACCTTAAGATTATTTTGTCACATATTCTCAAGAGTAATTTTCCATATTCAGATGCTTAAGATCCTGTACCCTGATACCAGGGTCAGCAGACGATTGGATGGTTTGTTGTGTTCATGTCGAAATGCTGAGTGACTTTCAAAACTCCAACAAACCACATTAACAAAAACCCTTGAAATCTTGCATTAGACTGCGTATTTTAACAACATATCTAATAAATGGTAACGGAGGTTAAGTTGGATCACAGTTAAAAACAAAACTTTGGGTAATGCTGTATTAGACGTGGGTACGCATTAAAAAAGTCTTTTGAAAAAGTCCAATACAAACAGCAATTCTGAGAAGAAAAGTGTGGAAGGAGCTCATGTTGTCTCAAACATACACTGACATCTGTGAGAGATAATATTCCCATCCTGCTTCGGCAAAAAGGAACCAGCGGCAGATAGAAAGCTGAATGGATTAAGGTTGAGAAAGTCAATCTTCGCACTGTTGCTTCTTTCATTTGTGGCTCACAGAAAATTCTCTCCAACTTACAAATTCACTCAGAAGTTGAATGAGATTCTGAATGGGGAGCATCCTGCGGTGCATCCAGAGGTAACGGCCTCAGGTGAACCGCCGAGAAATGTACCGTGACATAAATCCAATAATGCTGCAAATGGTCCTGTGAATGAAACATGCAATATAACATGCACTCCTCCTCCCTCTCCTCCTCCTCCCTGTGGTTTTTAACTCACTCTTCTCTCTCCACATTCCTCCTCCTCCTGTTCCCGGCACTCCCTCACTGGAGGTGACTGCGACAGAAATGACGACCAGGCACATCTGTCACATCTGTCCCTCCCAGAGCTGACTGACATGTTTGTGTGTGTGTGTGCGTGTTGTTTTTTCCTGCACATACACTTATTTGCTCACACATCTGTTTGTTGAGGACGTGCACCACAAAAGCACAAAACCAAAAGTACCCAGAATGCACTGAGGCAGGTCACATGTTATCCCATATGTGCTCAGGATGTGTGTTTACCAGTGTGAGCGCGGCGTAGCGTGTCCGTACCCTGTACACATGCATGCGTGTCTACAGACGTGAGCGCCGCTCTTGTACACAGTGTTTATTGAAAGTGAAACTCGACTCGTTGAACATTCTGCTCTGGCTCCCGCTCCTCCCTGTTCAGAGTATACAAAGCTGACATTCGTTCTCTGCGTCGCTGTTTATATTTACATTCACATCTGAAGTGAATATTTGTTCTACCAGGCCTGATAAACAGTAGCGGTCTTGTATATTATGTCCTGTGGTCACTGTGTTTTTTCTGTCAGGAGCTGAACCCTGGGAAAATAAAAGCATAGATCGAGTGACGAGCAGAAGGCCACACCGTGTGACATTTCCACCGTCACATGCGACGCGTTGACCTTTGCAAATTGTTCTCGTGTTGCTCTGTTGAAACACGACGTTATCTCTGTGAACTGTGATCCACAACACGAACGTCCGAGATCTGATGTTGCAGCCGGTGTTTCTAGTGGATCGACCATGTTGTCGCTATGTTTCAATCAACCAGGATCCTGCAGTGAGACCGAACGTCTTCAAGCCGAGAAATTAAAAAAAACCCAGCTGCAACCGAGGAGGATATTTATGTTAAACCACCGACATGTTGTGATTAAAGAAAAATCTCATCACAGATTAAGCAGCTGTTTTTTAAAGCTCTTCTCCTCCATGTTGAATCTCAGCTCAAACTACAGCTGAGAAGAGATGAGCTGGAGTTTGGATTCGTTCTGTAATTTATTCCACTCATACATTGACTGTGATGTTTAATCAAAGGCTCACATGCTGATAGTATCTCCAATATTTGGGTGACAGAAACAGATGGACATGATGTTGTGTCCTCTGACTAACCTTTGAATTAATTAAATGATAACAGAATCATTGGAAAACACGCTCAACTACAAACAGGTTTAACACATCAAATCATTTTTAATCCAAACTTCACAGAACCATGGATGTGTTAAGATGCTCCAAGACAGAGCCTCATTAATTATAATCATCGTTGCTCGTTGGACGCATTTTGTGTCCACAGAGCGTCGGAGTCCTTCGCTTGACTCCTGGAACACATGGATGGTGTTAGGATAACGTTCATGTGTGTTTTGCCTTCAACAAGCTTCATTCTGATAAATTGCCTCGTGTCAGCGTTGGTTTGGGCTGAGGACGTTTTTTGACATCTGGATGTGTGGAGTCTGTTTGAAACCTGAGCCTCCAGGCGACATTAACCACCAACATGATGCACCTGAATTTCCCACCGACTGTCGGTCCAGTTGCATAGTTGTTAATGTAGGTGCCAGGTTTTGCCCAGAGGAAGAATGTGATGACACATCTAACTATATAACTTATGTGTAACTGTATGAGCATAAATGATCAGTTCCTTGACATCGACATCTCTGTTCTTGGAGACTCAAGGCAGCGTTTCTCAAACTCATCACCCTCCTGTTCACAAATACATGTTTTATGAAGCTGTTCTAAAGGAGCTGGATGTGATTCTGCTGTGTAGAGAGTGGAGGAGCAAAGTAAGCTTCATCACCATCTCTCCACTTTGCTTTGGACTGACATGTTAGCTTCATAGGAATCAGCTGTTTCTTCCTGTCAGAACTCTGTACATCTTGAACCTAAGGTGCCATTTTACTGTCTGGATGCTTCCTGGTGATGTTGATAGTCCTGCAGGCATCAAAGCTTTCAGATGAATTCAATTCCCTCCACATTTCTGCTCCTGGACATCACCCCCCCCCAGGACCCCGGCCACCCCACGGTTTGCCGGAGCTACACCAGGTTTGACAGAATATATAACGCGTAAACACCGGAGCTGAGTGGAAGTGCAGATGCAGCTTCAGAGCTGTGTGTAATTATTCCTCATATTGTTGTGGAGGTATTTGTATTCTGCTTTTACATGTGCGTGTGTCAGCTCTGATAAGAACTTCCTCCCCCTGCGGGAACTCTTAATTTATTCCAACCCTGGTGAGATTAAACTAACTCTTTAGAATCACCTGGGGATTGCATTTCTGAACCTACCTGTTCCTCTTAAGGTGCTAATTAGTCCCCCGTAATGAAAGTAATCAGCACTTGAAGTGATGTTGCATGCGGAGCGCTTGTTTTGTGATTGCCTGTATCATCCTATGCATCTTCAAGCTCTCGGTAACAGGCTTAAGAAATGAACTACTTCACTGGAGCAATCAGATAAGGGACAGCGTATCTTGAATATTGATGACACACCGGGAGCATCTGGGAACAGGTCGGACGTGGTTCTGCACAGGATGAGGCGCTGACACGTGAAGACGGGGACAAAGCTTCAAGCCTCTGTGCTGCAGTTTATCTTTGTGGAAATAGAAAATGAAAGATGTCTGTGTGCAAACTTGTCTCAACATTTGATTAATGTTGGTTCCATTGTGACCAGAAAGTGTAGATGGCAGATATGATAATCTCACACAGCTAAACCACTGATGCTTCAAGATTAGCTTTAAGAGGACGAAAGCTTTGATGGCATTTAACCGTCAGAAGGAACGAGGAACTAGTTAAACGACGAAAGATCGAAAGAAGATAACAACATATTCATGCATTGTTCTTATTCAAACAATATGCATCTAACATGCAGAGAAAAACACAGGCAGACATGTAAACCAGACATTCCTGATCCAAGGTCTCCTTTCAGTTCTGCTTTGGTCTCCACCAGCTCCTGAAGGATGTATCTGGCTATTCAGCTGCTCGTCTGTGTTCACAAGCTCGTCACTGACTGTGTCTCTCTGCAGAGTTTATCAGAAACAAGGTCGATGAGAGTAGTTTAAACCAAATGTTGTGGCCTGTTGAACAAAGCAATGAACTAAAAAGATGCAGAGAACATGAAAATTCTCCGAGTTGGTTGACACGTTTAACATTATACGCAGTCATTTCATGAATTGTTAAAATAAAGAATATGAATTAGTGCAGCTTTAAGAAAATATCTGCGTCTCTTCGCCGCCCTCATATTCAGGGTCGGTGACCTTGTCTGGTAAAAGCAGCTGTAAATAAAATCTACTTTACAATTTAAGAAAAGCATTTTGTTTTGGAGGATTTTATGTCGACTCAAACGCAACTTGGGAGCCACATGTTATACGTTTATTCATCATAAAGCCTTCACATGTCAGATGTGTGACAGTGAGCACAGAGAGCTTCCTGTAACACTCTCAGTTTGGAGGCCTGTTCTCCACAGGGGGTATTTTCCCTCCGACTGTTTGTGTGTGGATTTCGGACCTGTGATGTCACATGTGGCCGCTCCAGCTCACGGATGTAGTAATTAAAGATACTCGATCTGATCTGCTGTGTTTCCACACTGTATGTTCACTCTGGCCGAAATGACTGGGTGTCGGCTGGAGTAAAGTTTTACCTTGTGTTATGTTTAGTCTCACTGTTCGTCGAGTGGGAGACAAGTGGTGTTTGAGCGTCCATAGAAATCAGCTAAATACAACATCCACCGCTGCTCAGGCCCTCGTCATATCATGATAGCTGAGTTCAGGCGCCTCTTGATTTCTCAAATGTTCATACGTGTTCATTATATTTCACCCACGCTGCTGTGTGTGTGTGTGTGTGTGTGTGTGTGTGTGGCGAATCGAGGGGTCAGCACAATAGAATCAATCACATGTTCTCGTCTGGGCAGCAATCAGGTGGCATTTGAGTGTCGGTCCCGCCTGAAGACGCCGTGTTGCCCCCCCGTCTACATCCTCCTCTCGGTCCTGTATGAAACGCCCCGTGACCTTTTGCTCCCAAGCTGCCAGGGCGAGAGAGGGATGGATGTGTGTGTGGGGGGAAAGGGCAAGACAGGAAGGATGGATGGAGTATGGGAGGAAGGACTCGGGCCCGTTCCCACCTCTTCATGTAAATATTTGTGGCAGCGACGGTTTGAGCTCGACACAAACTTGGAGTTTAAATAATACAGTTTTCTTGATAAACAGTTTGATGCCCTGAAAAATATCACCGTGCTTTTCAGGGACATCACGCTTGTAAAGCTGTAACATTAACTTTAATGGGGGTTTTTTATTTTGACTGACTGATCTGTAATAATTCCAGTTATTAATTTGATTTTGAGCCAGAACCAATATTCACTAAAGACCCTGCTAATAGTATTAAATCAAAGTTAAGATCTTTGTTTAATAACTACAGCTGCAAACTTTTTTCCTTTTTATTTCCTGATCTACTGATGCAATCTGTATTTCTACTGAACAGGGAAACTTTTACTACAAGCATTTCCCTTCACTAAATCAGTTTGTAAAACAGTTGGTAAAATCCTGACTCCCTCGTTTTATTCTGGAGCACAAGTGTTTTCAGCAAATTTCATTTTCCCCTGAGAATTCAAACTCTGGAAATCCATTAATTACACGCTGCCTCCATGTAATGCTCGCACTGCTCGCACAGACCTCAATATTTGCTGTGAAATCCCACTGGAACAAATGAAGTAAGACCTGAAACGTGTACACACACACACACACACACACACACACACACACACCCTGATGAGCTGCGTTTCCCATGCAAACATATGCAGAAATTTTAACGCAGGGGGAGGAAGGTTGCCGGGAGAGGTCAGTGTGTGTGTGTGTGTGTGTGTGTGTGTGTGGACGAGGGGGTGCTCATGCTTTATCTACTCCCTCCATCTGTTATGAGGGAATACAGGATCCCGGCTCTCGGCGCTCTGCTGACACGTACTGTCTGCGCTGACCGACAGCCGGACCGGGAGGCGCAGAGAGAAGGGGATACAATAGAAAACACTTTAAAAGCTCAGATAGATTACAAGATAAGGAAGAAGGTACATTTGGGCCATTCTCTCATTTCTCTTTAGTCATTTCTGTTTCTCTTGTCTGTTCTTGGCAGCTGCTCTTTGGAGACATGTCGTGTTATTCTTCTCTCTCTGGTGCTGATTTTCTTTTTCACCTCCCTCACTGAGACTTTTAACTGCTTAAGTTACCCTTATTAAAAAGTTTTAACTAACTCTATATTCTCTTAATCTCATAATCTTCTTTACATCATTATTTTAGCAAGTGACCATGATCCCATATAGCCACTCAAACAAACTGAAGATTGGATCTGGAAGTTCCTCCAGTTAAAGACGAAAAGGTTGTTTTTTGGGTCCAAGCAGATGAATTAAAAGTCAGTATTGACCTTTAACCCCTAATAATAAAGAACAGAAACATCTCGCACGGACTCAACTACACTTTGACATCCAGATTAAGACAATTACAGAATCAACACGCTGTCAAATGCAGTGAGGATTAAAGGACTCACATGTCGGACAGATTTACAAAACGCCTTCGTCCTGAACCGTCCAGACGTCTCAGCTCCTCTGGGACCGATCTGCTTACTGTCCCCTGAGTCCAAACTGAACACAGAGAGGCAGCGTTTTCATGCTCCACATATCAGGAACAAAACACAAAACTTAAATCTGAACTCTCAGCTCTTTTAAATGAAGGTTAAACACTTTTTTTTTATTAAATCTAATTCATTCATAACCCACACTGCAAATTAAACAATATTAACAGGATTAATTCTTAATCTTCAGTTTATTCTGTTTTATCTCATCTTCTAGTTTACTTTTTACATTGACTTGTGTTTCTTTTATGTTTTGTCTTTATGTCTCATATAAAGCACTTTGAATGGTCTTGTTCTTGAAAGTGTTGTGGTTTAGGTTACTGGACCCAGGAGTGAGACACCGACGTGGGGGTAGGTAAAAGGGATTTATTAAACACAAAAAACTCCAGAACTCCAGAAAAGATGCAGCGCAGGTGAGACGGAGAAGCTTCAGTGGTTGGAGGCTGGTGGGTGGTGGGTGCTGAGGCAGGACGGCAGGAGACGTGCAGGCGGAGCAGGTTGGGATGAGGACAGTGGAGAAAAAGCCTGGGAAACACTGGAGACACTGGAACACTGGAGACACAGGAAAACATGAAGCACGAGACGACAGGGAACGATCTGGCAGCTTGAGAGGAGAATGAGTGGAGTTTTTAAGCAGAAGTGACGACGTGGAATTGGATGCAGGTGTCAGAGAGAGAAGGCCCCAGTACCTGAGACCACGCCCCCAGCACATGAGACCACGCCCCCAGCACACGAAACCACGCCCCCAGCCACTGAAGCAATGAGCCTGAGCAAAACACAAAGAAACAATGTCAAACCGAAAACACTGGAGATGAAACTAAAAATGCACAGAAAATACAGAACAGAGAAACCCAAACCATACCAGAAAAGTGCTTCACATATTTAGCTTGTCTTGTAAACACTGATACACACAAGATAAATATTCACTAAAAATTCACTAAAAAAAAACATCTTGTGCTTTGACCTATAGAAAACAAATCCATGAGGTTGTGCTGTTCAGTAATTGATCAGATTCAGTAAACGATCAAATGAAAATAAATGACTGTGATTTAAATAAAGGGCTGATAAATGTCGTCTGAGGTAAAGACTCCCCCGAGTCCTTCGGTTGGATTTTTACAGTCCATCTACGCTGCCCTTCCTGCGGCCTCCTGCCGAGCTGCAGCACTTTGCGAGCAGTATCTGGAACTATGTAATGACAGGGCTGGACCGGCAGAAAGCAGAAAGGTGGGTTGCAGATGGAGAGTGAAAAAGACCAAAATTTTTACTGGATGACTTTAATGGAATAAATCAAAAAGCGTGAAAAATATGGAGGACAAAGACCCTTGGGTGCCGGCGTTGAATGGAGGAGCCATTTTACCTTCACTTCCAATGGATGAATACTTCAGCACAGCGTGAGAGCGGCGGTTCGCAGCACCATCCTGCTCCACGTCCATTTTTCTTTTCATCCCAGCGACTTGAGAGAATAATGGCGGCGTTGTATTTAGTTGGAGGTGTGAACTAAATGCACCGCTCCACACAGAGGTGGCGAAGAGGGGCTTCAAGTAAGAGGTGCTCTGACTTATTCATCAATTCTTGACACTTTTCCCCCATAGGTGAAATCCTAATGCACGCAGAGCACATTTAAGATGAATGGCACTCAGAGTCCAGGGGCTTTTCCTCACAGCTAGAGGTGAAGCTTTTTTAACAAATGTCAGCAACACCGGGCTCTAAGAGCCGAGATGGACAGACGCAATCATCGACTACGAGGGAGGAAGTTTCACAGGAAGTTTCTTCTTTTGTTTTGATCCTTTCTTTCTCTTTTTTGAACCACATGATCTGCAGCTTTACAGACAGATATATGTTTGATTTGAAAAGAACCCGACACATTTTCATTCCTACTTTCTTCTGAACGCGTCAGCTGTTTCCTCCCTCGTTGCATTTCTGCAGGGAGGAGGGAGGATAGGTGTGGTCCCAGTTTTTTTTCCAAAATAAGACAGACACAGTCTCTATTTATAGAGCCTATTTTGGAACGAGGAGGAAGTAAGGTTTTGGTTGGTTAGGTCAGTGTGTGGGCTAAAGGTCTTGTTTGCACACTGAGGCTGTCAGCAGTGTACGAGTCAACAGCGACCGTCCTCTGTCACAGAAACAGAGAGTAAGCCTCTTTAAAGGAGCGTGTCGATGTCGACCGTGTTTCTGTAGCTTTTTTTAACAAGCATAAATGAAAAGGTGGTGAATGGACAGGAGGGAGTTTCCACACAAATCATATGAAAAGAATGTGATGACGGTTTATGCATGACCAAAGATGAAGAAACCTCCGACAGTCATTGTTATGTTATCAGATCATCACCATCCGGCCATGACTGTGTGCAAACCTTCAATCCTTGAGACTCCCACTCAGCTCGATGTGGATAATCCTCTTCACAGTCCACACGCTGGTTCATTTCAAGAGGAGAAAAAAAAGGCAGATTGTTTAAAGTATCTTGACATTTAGTCTGCAATGCAAAGGTCACGTCCCATCCAGCGCAGGATCACCCTTCAGATCAGTCCAGATGAGCTTTAGGACTCTACAGAGAAGTCAAATATAAAAAGTAAAATGAGTCTTTTGCTCTTAAGTCTCGAGTGGCTGTGTCTAATTCTCTTAAGCCTCTGGTCCGGTCGTATGAGACAGGAAGTGGAGGGAGGGTTCGGTCTCCATCCTCAAATGTGACAACTGACAGAAAATCTCCTTCGCTCTCAAAGGGACGACAGCTGCCGTCAGTCAGACCCAGTGTTACCTGTCCGTGTCAGCGTTACCGGAAAGAGAAGAAATCACTACACTTTGAAACAATAAAACTGAAAACAGATGCTGAACCAACCCTCCAAAACTTTGGCCTGAGGTGCTGCCGACAGACTCCCTGTTCTTCAGCCATTTTTTTCTCACTTTGTCTTATTCATTTTATTGCATTTCATTTCATTTACTTCTCAATCTCTAACAAATGTGTTCACTTTTGAAAATCCCTCATACACATCGTGACCTCTCTCTCCTGGTCCGGTGCAGTGACTTTTCACACTTGTGGTCCACCCACACAGGACGACCTCATCAGACTCCTCTCTTAGTTTTCTTAGCCTCCTTAGTTTCGTTGCTCCTGTTTTGATGCGAGAACTTGTTTATCCGTCTTACTGGTTTGTGACATCATGTCATTCCCATCAGAGCTCCACCCTCATCCTGAGCAGATCTCCAGTCAGCTGGAACAGATAACACCTGCAGGGCCTTTAAAGTGATTACAGCGTGCAAATTACTTATGGATACAATATTTGAATTATTGATTTTTTGATTGCTTTAATGATTGTTGACATTGACACTGTTTGTGATAATTGTTATTTCCCTCCATCTGTCTCAAACAACTCCCTCACTGATGCAGGATGATACACACGGCTTTATGTTGTCTGTTTAGTTACTAAAAGTAAAAATACTTTTCCAGTTGTGAGCTGCTGAACATCCAGACTGTGAAAAACATGATCAACATATATTGTTTCTTTCTATTTTCCTACATGTGAATACTGGTGTTTTTAAGGCTTCCTCAGATTTGGCTGTTGCCGTCCTCTCTGTCTCCCCTGAAGCCTTCGTGTCGGGTTTGAGCGTCTCTGCTGATCTTGTGCTCAGAAAAGCCGCAGCTCCTTGAAGACACTGTGGATCTCGTTGGAAGTGGAGGGTGGAGGTGCCTCGACTCTTAATGGAGCTGACATCCTCACATTAACGTGCTGCAGCTCCACCTCCCGTCTCCAACACACAGGTTGTGGGTTTACAGTGAGGAATGTGTGTGTGTGTGTGTGTTTGCATACAGTATGTGACTGTGTGTTAAACTATATGCACTTGTGTATATTGAGTGCATAAAAACTCAGCGTGATGTAGAATTACTACACTGATAGAAGGAGCATAATGTTAAAATACACACTTCTGTTTACGTTTGACTGTTTGTTCCCGTGTCGACATTTATAACTGATTCTAGATCAAGGCCTTAATTTTGGAGGCTAATTGTGCTTTTGGTTAAATACTGGAAAAGTCAACAAGCTTTAATTCAGCATTGACTTTTTAAGTATCCTCTTAACTTGTGAACAACAAAAAGGTCACTCGTTCTCACAGCCTGCAGTGAATTATCACCAATTGTGCAGTTCTTGTCTTTTCTTTTAGCTTTTTAGCTAAAGAGCTGTCGACCCCCATCGTCCACCAGCTGCTCAGCATCAAACAGCACACGGTGAACGCAGCGGAGCCTTTAGCAGCTAAAGAGCCAGATATTTTTCTCAAGAGTTGGCAAAGACCGAAACATGTTTCCTCAGGTTAATGAAAATTGGAAACTGGGTGGTTTTACATTTCTTACAAAACATATTTGCAGATTAATGCAAATTAACCGTACAGCTAATTTGAAGAATGCAGGGTTGGTGTGTGTGTGTGTGTGTGTGTGTGTGTGTGTTTGTGCACAGGACCATGTGGAAAATTACAGTTCGTGCCATCGACTGCAACACGGCTGCCGTCTGCTTGTGGTTTGGGAAGAGGGGAGAAAGGCCAGGGAAATAATTGGCCTCCACCTTTGCACACGTTTAACGCCCACACACACAGCAGGCGGAGGTGTGCCGGCTTCACCTGCAGCACCGAACACACACATGCACACACACGTACATGCAAAGTGCACTTTTCCTCCCATCGGATTAAAACTAATGACCTCCGGGAGAAACAAAAAGAACATACAGCAACTCGTACCTGCGCATGTTTCACCACAAAGTTAGAAATGAGGACATGAAGAGACAAACAAACAGGTTGAGGACAAGTTGACAAGACTGATAATTAAAGAAAAAAAGATGGAGTAGACAGACAGGGTGGGAAACAGAGAGAGAGAGGGGGAGATGGATTGAAAGGGGATCGAGTCGAGGGATAAAAGAGGGAGGAGAGACAGACAGAGACAGGGTGGAGGGGTGGAGGGGTGGGGGGCACAGAGGGATGGATGAGAAGATGAAAGATTAAGGAGCATGGAGGAATGTTAAGTGTAGCTTAAGCGTGTGTACAGAAGTGGGGATTTATGGGTAGCGCACGCTCAGGGCAAAATAGTTTCAGAATTATTAAACGACTTCAATTAAAGTAATATAAGGGGAGAGAGGCGGTGTGGGCCGAGGAGAGCGGGGGCAACCCTCCTCACACGCCCCCATCAACTCTGATTTATGAATACCCTCTTTTCTTCTTCTCTTCCTCCTGCCGTCCGTTCGTCATGCTCCTTCTCTCCTGGCAGCAGTTTACGTCCTCATTCTGCTCCTTCAGTTTTACTTTCATTCAGCATGATGGGAAATTAGCTTATTTTTCTAACGTCGTGCTCTTGAGAGAAGTGAAACATGCACACACGTAAATTACATTTTTATGGAGTCTGACAAGTGTCATAAAACTGTACATACCGAGTGTTTGAGTGCACAGCTCTCACTAATTACCGCTCTCTGATGAATCATCTGTACATTAACAGAACATAATGTAGTTTAACGGTATTGTTAAGATTTTAAGTCCAAAGAATCTGAAACCACGTCTTGTAACTTAAAAAATATCAGACGAGAGGCCAGAATCAAAATAAAAGTTATTATCATCATATATTAGATGGTTCATGTGGTTGCAACTTTAACTCTTTATTTTGTCCTGTGTTAAGCTTTGCTTCGGACAGCGAGCCGTCGCACGGCGCTGCAGCTGCCACTGTTTTCAGCAGAAATGTGACACCAGGAATGAAGAGTTCAGCAGACGCAGCAGGACCAGGATGTGACTGTGACTTTGCCTTGTAGTTTGGGGCCATAGTGTCCTCAGGTTCATATATAGATATTTTACATTGTCGAAGCCAAAAAGACTCAATTTTCTCTGGAAAAACACAATAAAATGGGACCGATCAATCGATCAATCAATCAATAGTGTAAATGAGAGACATTTCTAAACTCAAAAAATGGACGTAGTGTGAAGTTACTCTTTCAGATCAATTATCCAGTCTGGGGCAATAATTGTGTGTTTACAATATTACTTAGTTTTATTTGATAGATTAATTTGTGTGATGAGAATAAGATGAAGATTGTTTAGTCGGAGGTAAAGAGTCTATAGTTCAGACCCTCCCTGTCCTTCCTCGTCCAGACATCTGTGTCTCTACGATGTGAAAGAGTCATGAAAGACGATCTGTCCATGAATCCTCCCTGTGGGAGTCTGACGAGCCGAGGTTTCAGACCCTGGGATTTGTACCATGTCACCAACTCTTGAACTGTCTGACAGAGTCCGTCAAGGCAACGCGTCCTCTCACTCTGTCCCCTCATGTAATTGCATGTTAGACCTGGACGAAGCTCAGATTTATGCATTTTCTCCTCCAACCACTGACCAGTGGTTTTTTTATGTACGTATGCGTATGTGGACGTAATTTGTTTGCCTTTGCCGGGGTTATACCAACAAGCGACGCTGCTGTGTTTATGGTCCGGTTTAAGGGCCGTCATTTGGAGGTTATGGGCGAAGGTTACGAGCGCGGGCCCCTCGCCAGCTGGACATATTTGATTGTAAACTCGTAAAAAGCAACACATTTGGGAAGCGTTGAGAGCGGACATCAGCTAATGACAGACAGCGGGGGGGTGGAAGGAATAATTAATCAAAAGTGGAATAAATGTAACATGAGGCATGAAGAAGGAGAGGATGGATGGAGGGATTACATTTTTCCCATAGTTGGCAGATTTTGCTTCTTATTCAAATGATATTGAAATATAACAAAAAATAATGACATTCACATTTACGTCAGTCTGTTCAGTTGAGAGTGTTTGCATAATTCATAAATTGCTCTAATCCTCGATTCAGGCTTCTCTGTATGTGAACATATCTCACACACACACACACACACACACACCACACTGTACCAACTGGCCTGTGATGTAGCCTATTCCTCCCAGACTTCCTGTTAGCCTGCTACTACCCAGTCAAGACATCTGCCAATGGCCTGTCCAATCCGAGCGACGCGAGCGAGGGCCAGCGTCGGAACAATGTTGGCTGGTGGATCAAAGTGCTTCTGGGGAAATGCCACCGAGGCTAATTGGTATCGTCAGTGTCTCGGTCCCAGCTGGGATCAAACGGGGCAGACGGGAGAGGCCTGATAACCGAGATAAAGAAGCTAAGTATAGGGCCGGCGCGTGAAACATAATGATATGGTGTTTAGAGATTCAATTTTTCTATATTGGCATGAATAACAGCCGTGAAGAAGTGGAGAACTCATCCAGTGCTGATCATTTCCGATTTATATCTGGTGGGATATTATTGCCTCGACTGATTACTGTGGAATAGAGAGACTGACAGAACACACTCAGAGCAAATGATTTATATTTAACTCACACATTTTGAGTTCGACTGATGTTAAAATACATGTTTTATTGTTTGATGCCATTGTTTTATTGATTATTGCATCTTTACCTGCTGATATTCTTCTTACTGTCAAACAGAAAAAGGATTGAAAGAGGCTGATAAACATCTGCAGCAAAATCACATGTTCTCAACACAAAAAGCCTGTTTAACGACATTTCATAAACTTGAGTTTTCAACATCCAGAGTTTCACATCTTTCTTCCTGCTTCTCTTTTTTCAGTTTCATTAACCAAAACGAACAAAAATTGTTTCTCTTCTGCCGTCTCTCACCTTCAGTCTGTGAGGAGAATGTGACACATTTAGGATGCAAATTTCAGATATCTAAGAATTTTATATTTATGATTTATAATTCATGTTTTAAATTAGTTTTTTTAATCTTGTCTCCCTGCTGCACCAGATGCACTATGGGAATAAAAAAGTACCTGATTGATTGAATAATCGTGATTTCAGTTCATTCAAGTTCACTCGTCTCTTCGTTGTTTGGTTTATGAACGTGAGAATATGTCTCTATTATCTCGAAGCCGCACCCTGTTTATCTTTCTTGTTTGTTTCAGGTTTACATCTGACATTGAAACACGCTGAAATATGACTGTGAGCATCCGCACAAAGCTCTTCAAACAGCCTGAGTCCGACCTCGTCGTGCCTTTGGCCCAGTGCGCACACATGAAGGAGCCTTTACATAAATCCATCATCCCGGTGAGACTCTGACATTTCTTTTGTGTGAGGGCTCTCCAGAGGAAATGACATCACCGGGTCCCTTTGTTTCAGTGAGCTGCGGCGCAAATATCCCACAATTCCAAGTGAGAATTTATAAGTTTACATAAAAATCTCACTTTTTTTTAACAAGCCTCTCCCTCCCGCTGTCACAGGGTGATATATAATCCTCACCTAAGCATTTGAACTCGCACTTCAGAGGGAAGGAACGGCGCCAGAGTGGCCTGTTCTGTTTTATTAGTGTGTCAAAACTTGTATTGATTGAGGGAATGATTGAAAGCACTGTATACAGCCTCAGAAGGTAAAAGACAAATTGGAGCAGACTGTGCGGGTGAAGCTCAGACGTGTCTGTAAAAGAGTAAGTGAATTAGAAACGTGTACTTTTATACATTTCTGTACATATGTCTGTGTGAATAGTTCCTTTCTGTGGGACTGTGGACACAGCAGGCAGAAAAAAAGCTATAAATACAGCAGGATACAGCAAAACAAATCCCAGTGAAAAATGGCTCCCAAGTCAAAGCCATACTTCTTTATTTATAGCCCACAGAGTGACATTTTCACAACGTTGCCACCGACCATGAAATTTTCCCTCTATATTTTGCCAAGAATTGGTTTAGCTGCAGAGAGCGGAGGGAGGCTGGAGGCAGGAGCAGAGGCCTGGAAGGCAGAGGAGACGTTGATTGATTGCACAGAAAGTGACGGGAGCGCAGACGTTCGTCGTGTTCCTGAAGGCCGCTCGTTTGCGTCGTGCGATTTCTGTTCATGTTTCCTGTCTCCTCCCCGCGCTCGTCAGCAGGTGCCCGACCAGATCGCTGCCGGCGCTAATGCGGCGGCACAGGGGACAGAGAAGTGGACGGAGGCCGATCCCTGTGTTTTAGCAGCACGGAGGCTCCTTTTCTGCTGCAGGGCACGCCGCAGGTAGGACGAGCTGCAGGAGCTCAGAGCTCAGAGGACACTGACGTTGGAACCGTGCAGGTCTGGAGAAACTCATGCTGAGAACTGATTGTGCTGGTGATCAGTGCAAAGTGCAAAGTGGGAGGAGCAGGATTTTCCCCAAGATAAGTTCCCATTTAGAAGCTTTCTTTTAGTGACACACATAGAAACATGTATGTAAATCATATATAATTTAATGCTGCTATGGGAATATGTTTTTTATTTACTCGCCAATTTGATTTATGAGAGCTGAGAAAACGTGGTGGAAACAGCCACTTTCACGCTTAACTATTTCAACTTTCAGCTCAAAAACAATCATGTCTTTTTCACCTCAGTGAGTCAGAGGACTCTAAATGCTACGATACTACGATAGTGATTTACTAAACTAGCTTTAACAAGTTGAACATGTGTTCTTTTTGTAATCGGAGGCAAAACGCTGCTTTATAGTTGAATTTATCCACAACTCTAAAGCGAGCCGAAGAATGTTTTATCAGGTTTTAATGAAGCGTAATCTTTAAGTTCAGGGAGTCGTTACAAGCACACGAAACATAATAATATAATAATAGAAATGCACATTGGGAGAGGTAGTTTTCATGTGTTAGTGCACGGAAGCTTGCATCTTTGACTTTCTATCACAGTTCTACTCAGAATTTTGCACTTGACATTATTCAGGACTGTAGCTCGAAGTCGACAGGCAGAAAAGTATTGATCAGCTGAACAATAAATGAATCAGCACTCGGTCAAACTGCGTCATATTAATATCAGAGACGGACATTTGTTTTTCATACAGAGCCAATAACAGCTCAATAATCCATCCTTTTTCTTTCTTACATTTTTAACAGTGCAATTATTTTTAAGCCCGACTTGGAGCAGAAAGCTTGTGAGAAAGAGAGCTGCCGCTCCTGAAAAGATTTTTCCCTCACTGACCTCATGACACACAACAATAATTAGAGCCAATTAAACCCTGTGAGTGGCATTTTAATTGCACCCCACGCATTTGTTACACTCCTTTAGCCACTTGGATGGAAAATATTGCTCTTGTCTACCATCTCCACTGCAACTAATGCAGTTTTAATTAAAGTTTGTCTTTCCGCAGAAGCCCTCTCTGCTTTGTCCTTGCAGCGAACATGCTCGGGCCTGTGCCGTAGGTATCACATTAAGCTGCCAAGACCGTCACAAATAGCTTTGTGGGGCTCGTGAGTCAGCGTTCACTTATTTCTGGCATCTATTTAACCGCAATCGCAAACAAGTAGAAAACCACAAAATATGTTGATCGTTTATGCGTATCAGCGTTTACATCTCATGACACACCCGAGACTCATTTTAATGTCACGGGGGAGGCCATTCGTTGGCATGTTGGGATGGAGTATTTTAAAAATGTTAATTAAGTGACTCCATGTGAGATCAGAATGTGGCACAGAGACGGAGGAATATGTTTCTTTAAGCTCATAGCTGCTTCGTCACGGCGCTCACATGTCTGTGTGAGCACAGGACGGGTTTATCTCAGTGGATATAAGGTGTCATGACACAGATGTCGTACAGTAAGATGACTGTAAATCTCAGATTCTCCTGACGTCAGGATGTGATTTCATAGTGTTTCACAATCACATGATGATGCTTTTCACACGTGTGCCATCGGACCAGACAGCTCCCTGGCGGACGACTGTCAAACCCTGAAGAAAGAAAGTTTGACCAAGTGTTTTTGTATCTTTTGGGGTTTGGAGCAGTTTATTATTGCCTGAGATAAAGAGGTCAGTGAATTAGAAAATGAACCTTTTCGCAGCCGCTGTTGGAACCACAGAGGACGGTTTGTTGCTTACCAAGGTGCCCTTCAACACAACTGCTGCAGGGACAATGGGAACTGAGGAAAAGTGCAATTATTTCAAAATGGCCGTGGAAGTCGTGTTAGTTTGACTAATGCCATATTAATAATGTATGTTCACAGTCTGAGCCACCAGCACCAGAGCTGATATTCATAAAATACTTTGCTCTTTAAGAACTTATCAAGGATCAGTTACATAACCACACAGGACAAACTTCACTACGAGATGAATTGGTCTCAGAGGAGCAGGAAATAATAGCTCAAGTTATATTAAGTAATTCAACCTTTATTTATGCAGCGAAGGGTTTGCTGAGCGTGCATGCTCTTTCACAGTGAGGAACTGCTTCACATTCACACAGATATATTCACACCTGGGAGCTACAGTTTTCAAGGCTTTGACCGAGATAGGATTTTGAAGGTTGTTACAGATACAACTGCAATACATGCTTCAGAAAAGTGCAGAATTACACTTGTAATCTGACAATTTTCTATACAAAAGGACAAGGATTCAGTGTTTCCTCTGCCAAGCAATTACAAAAAGCCCCAGACTTTCTCAGGTTTGAGTGGAGTTTGACTCCAAGTAACCCAGAATTGTGATCAGCAAAAAAACACATTTTGCTTAAATATAATAAGAGACAATTTTGCTTCTTGTCGTTGATGCAGCTGCAGAGAATTCACTGTTTCCTCTTGTCCTTCTTGCATATTTGACTGATGCACCATTCAGGTGTTTTATCATATTTGCAAATCCCATTTACAGTTCTTCCACCTGCTGCTTGAGAACATCTCCAAAATGCTCAGCACTGTTCCTCATGAGGTTCATGTTAGTTTATGTTTTAGTTGCAAGTGAGAAGCTGCTGTTCGGGACCCGACTGACTCAGATGCTTTTCATTACAACATGAACACGTCACAGTGCAACAATAACAGCGGTCTGTGAGTCTGTTTTATTCCCGACTCTGAACTTTTTCATTACGACCTGGACTTGCTCATTTATGGAACAATACTTTGGTCCATAAATGTTTGCCTGCATCTCCATTAATGAAACTTGAGGCAGCTCTGTCACGTCACTCACATGACATGATACTGTACTTCTTCTCTTCATACAGTATTTCAGAAGCCCCACGTCCACCTCAGCTTCCCTGTGTAAGCTCTGAATCTCTACAGTTATTATTGTCGCTCGCTCCCTGCTGTGCTGAGCTCGGTGTTTCCTCTCAGAGAGTTACAAGGTCAGAGACTCCAAATATCATCGCCGTGCTCCTTCTACAGTCACTTAATCTATTCCACGTGAGCGGGCTGATTGAACTCCATTTGGCCTGAAGTACAAAGTGAAATCACTGAGGTTAAACAATCAGTAAGTGTAATTCGGTTAACTCTGGTTGCGATAAGGCCGAGGATGGTTTTCATTATGCACACTTACAGAATACACACAATTAGAACTACACACAAGCTCACGCACGCACACCAGCCGAGCACCTGAGGACCACCGGCAGGAGCCGCATCATACACCATCAGGCATCTGATTTCTGATAAGAACTCGCAAAGAACAAGAGCTGAGAGAGTCTGTGTGTGTGTGTGTGTGTGTGTGTGTGTGTGTGTGTGTGTGGAGGGAATCAAAGCCTGGTAATCCTTTCCTGCATAGCAACAGCTGAGATGAAACAAGTTATGCTGATATGTTCTGATCTTATAAAGTGAAGGATATCGCACCACCCACCGGGAGCACAGATTTAGATTGTCAGGCTGATTGTGAGTTTCTCACCAGGTCTCGGTCTCGTCGTGATTCGTGCAGTGTTGTTTTGTCTAAATGGGGACAACACACGTTTGTGCTCACTGTAAACCCAAAGCCTGAAGGCAACCTGAGACATTCACCAGAAACCAGAGTTCAAAAGCAGCACAGTCTTGTGACAGTTGACAAAAGCAACTGGAATTTAAGGAAAATGTGCATTAAAATAAAATGAGGATGCAGAAACTGAATTACTCCTCTGTGGTCGCCGATGATTCATGCAGGCCGACAGAGGTTTCTTAGCTTGTTTTTATGTTTTCAGTGCCATATAAAAACTGTAAATGTCAGATTCCGAGCAGAGGATTCGTTTACCCCTGGGATCAGTAATATGTTGGACAACCTTGACTCCTCTAATCTCGCTCCTGCAGCCTTTTGTTGCTGAGCAGCTGCAGAACAGTTCGGGGTCAGTGCCTTGCTAAAGGGCACTTTGATGGCAGTTAATTTAGGTAGAGGTGAGCGTTTCCTATTTTCTTCCTCCAACTCAAATCTTTCCCAGCTCCTCTGGGGATTTCAACCCTCGACCCCCTGATCGTGACCCATTTTCACCATCCTAAACCTTCCTGTTAGCAGCTAACAAAACCCATTCCTCTCTCCATCCTCGTCTTTAAGTTTGTCCCAAACATTTAGCTGAAGTCGACGTCTTCATGCTTCCTTGGCAGCGTGCCCGGACTCTCTTTTTATATTTTACAGTGGAGACACGTATACACATCCCTGTGGCACTGTGAATAATGAGAACATGTACTTGGGAGGAGAGGAACAAATAGGGAACCAGCGAAGATGGAAAACAGGATAAAATAAAGATGACCTCCTGGTGGTTTAAAGGTTCCTCGGTACATACGGCATGTTCTCACAGCGTTTATGGAGGACGCACTGGATATATTTAGGCATTCTGTTTAACAAACTGCAATAATTATTTGATATTGTGTTGTGGGTGATGTTTGGGTCGGTGGGTATTTGTGTTATTTTTCACCATCAGTAGCAACAGCGAGATCTCTGCAGCTGCTCCGGAGCGTCTCGCCAACACGAGGATTCCTCCAGCCTGATTGACAGGCCCACGCCGCCTCATTACCATTCAACAGAGAGATAAGAACAAAAACGACATCAAAAACTGCTGCATCAGAAGTAATTAATCAGACGGCACGGAGACAGACCCTGTTCAAACTCATTTTAAACAGGCCTTTTATGTTCAGTCTTAATTGGTCAGCGCGATCGGTAACGCGAGCCGCCCTCGGCCACATGCGACGGCAGCGCCTCTCTTTGTTACGGTGCCAGCGTGGATGCGTAGGGATCGCTGTCCCCATAATCAGCAGGCCAGGCTTTGAGGTTTCACATAATAGAGGAGCAACTCTCAATGAGCTGCAATCAGTGGTTATGTGTGTGTTTATTTTTGCGAAGGCAAGACAAAACGTAATACTCGTTCCCGTCCGGTGTCTCTGCCGCAGGCTGATTGGGAGAATTCAGCCCTGAAGGAACCGAGCTCTGAATTCGATATCGTCTGTTTAATTGTGCGGCTCTTTTGAGATGTAGAGGTCAAACAGACGCAGATGCTCCGACCCTGATACGCAGGACGGCCGAGCTCATCCTCGAACACCAGATACACCCAGGAGTTACTCGCCGGTCCCACGGTTTCTCCGGAGCACCGCGGCCGACCGCGCGCTTTGTGCTGAGTAAACAGCGGCGGTTTGCCGGTGGCCACAGGAGCAAGGCGATCCCCTCGGCAGCCGCCATTTTGTTTGTCCTCTAAGCTTACACTATTACCAGGGAGCGGGGCGGCAAACAGCGCAGCTCGGCTTCCACTGATAGTTCAGGGATGAGGGATTGAGAATGAAGGGTATCTCATTTCCCCGTTTAGCCCACCCGGATAAACACTCCCGACAAGCAGGAGCTGGAGGGTTCCCTCAGCTCACAACCTGCCTCGTTAACATTTTTTCCTAATTCAGTGTGTTTTGAATTATTCTGCAGAAAATCTGAGCCGGCCAACCTTGTCATCTTGGTCGTCCCCCCCAACCCCAGGTCCTTTAAACAAACATTTGATTGCTGTTAGCTGCAGGGGGAAGCGTATCACATCCCACGTTCTGCCCAGTTGTTGTGTTTACATGGGATCGGGGAGGAATGGGAATTGTGTCTCTCCACTGTGTACTTAAGGGAATGCCACCCAAACCCAAGAAAAATGTTGATCTCCCCGGTCACGGACGGAAAAGATAAACACGCGGAGGGAAATCTGTTTGGAGCGATGGAGTAACAAGGCGGGAGAAAACGTGATGGGGTTGACTGCTGCAGCCGTAAACAGTTTGATAATGACTCAAATGGCTTGTTTAATACATGCAGACTGTGTTAGAGGAGCGAAAGGCAGGACATGTTAGGAATAGATGAAATTGTCCTTGACAGTCACTCAACGAGCTGCAGACTCAGACGCTTCTGGGCGGGTGTGTAGTGAACGCAGCTCGGTGCCGGCGCAGCCTCCATTTCACACATTTCTTTTATTAACAGCCTTTCTCATCCTCACGTTCAAGGGCGAAATCGTCAGTCAGACATCGGCGGAGACCGAAGGAGGGAGGGGTTTATTTGAGCCTCAGCCTCAACTTTTAGTATTTGGAAATTATTAGTAAAGAAGCAAAGCAAATCGTAAACTGCTTTTATATTTTTGTTTACATGTAAAATGCAACACAGCTGCAACTATAACTTGCACTTTTAGGGGGCGCTGTCGTTCTCATGACAGGAAAGTGATGTACGCAAGAGAGAGATCCGTTGACAAGGTTCATAACAGAGAACGTATTTAACAAAAGAAAGAATATGTGGAAACAAACATTTTTTTTTAACTTCACTCCAACACCCGACTCACCCGAGTTGTGTTTTTGCACATAAATCTCCTCCATCTTCACCCAACAACCATTGCTTTGACAGTAAAAGTGTTTTCCCAGCTCAGTTGTTTCGCACCTGTACCCACTCTTTTTATTTATGCACCTCTCACCTTCTCTTTCATCATACAAATTTCACGAGCTCAGAGTAACACCGTCCTGTTTTTTTCCAGTAGAAAACTGACTTGTTCACGTCGTCATGATCTCTTTTCTGCCGAACCCTGTGAACTGGCTTGATGCAATTTATGTCTAAATTTACATGAACTTCTTAGACTCAGAAATCAAAGCAGAAAACACAGATGTGAGATGTAATGTTTCAGTCACAGTAGTAACTCTGTTGTCCATGAATCTGCAGAGAAATCATAGAGAAAAGAATCTCCTTGACTTCAGATTCTTCCTCACAATCATCGTGTTTCAACATTTGCTTCAGTTTCATGAGTGACCCAGTGATTCCTGTTTGCACATCCATGATTACAGTGTAAACAGGAACAGCTGTGACTCATTCATCATTTTAGTCATTCGATCGTACACTGTTTAGATTCATCATGTGATAGCTGCCTACCTGGGCCATCCTCCCAGAGAGCCTACCCAAGCTGACAGTTGATTTAAGCCAAAGACCCGCCCCCTCCACACGTACGAGTGTGTGTGTGTGTGTGTGTGTGTGTGTGAGGATTTTAACCAATAACCCGCTTGGTGGACATTAATCTTCCAAAGCCGAGGCCCCATCCTTCCTGAAAGCTGCTGGACTGAAGGTTAAAATTAGATTTATTTTATAACGCCTACATAAGAGAAGATAATATGCTGTAAAATATGGCCTACTAACCAAGTGGATGTTGGTGGACATTAATCTGCCAAAGGCCCGGCTGCCCCATCCTTCATGGGAGCTGCTGGACTGAAGGTTAAAATGAGATTTAGTTTATGATGCTAACAAATACTCTTGGTTTCCTTTACATTCATGTTGAGAGCAGCAGAGGATGTTGAAACTGAAGCATGAAAAGAACAATTTGGTGCGTTAAAAAATCTGAATGCAGGAAATCGAACATCTGACAAAATCTCATGGAGGAGGAACCCCGAGACCCCCCGACTGATCTGTGTCCCTCCTGGCAAGATGTCCTTATGTTTCTACCTTGAAGGTGACAACCTACTTATCAAGCACAAGCTGAACATGGAAAACAAATCAAAAATTAAAATTAAATCATTATTCCTGTTACAAACCTGTGTATATAATAATAAACAGTCGAGGGTACAAAGGGCTAAAGAACCTGTTTGTCATTAATCATTTAAAGTGACATGAACGAGAGAACACAATAGTTTTGCAGCTGGTAAATCAAATCATTGATGCTTTTTAAACATTAACACAACAATATATTATTTAAAAGCTGCATTCTGTTGGAATAAAGCCATGTTTTTCCATGTTCACAGTTGATGGATCTGATCTGATCTCTTTCACATCTCTACATGGACTCGATCGACTGGCACCGAACTCATGGTTCACGGTTTCCAGATGGTGAATCCTGCTGACGTTGATCCCTGAACGTGACCTCTAGCTCCACCATGAGGTTGACGTTTGTGGTTTTGAGAAATGTTAATGACCTATTGGATGGATTAATGTGCAGTTTGGTGCAGACGTTAATGAACCTTTAACTTTTGATCGAGCACCGTCATCGGGTCAAAAGTTAAATATGTCAGATTTGTTTATGATCATAATCCTCAGTGCTTAGTGCTGTTTGAAATGTTAGCATGCTACAATGCTATACTCAGATTGTGAATGTGTTAAACATTATCGTGAGCGTGACATAATGCTGATCTTTGCATTTAGCTTTATGTTCATCTGTACAGCTCCTCAGTCATTAGCATCTCTGCCGTCTTTCTTCTGTGTCTGCATTTTTCTAAAACTATAACCACAAATCATCTTTTATTTCTGTCCCACTTTCTTCACATATTTCCACCTCCCTCCTCTGCAGCTCCTCCTGAGACGCTCCCTCCTGTACAGTTGGACGTACAGTATCCTGAGCCCGGCTACAGCAGAATACTAATGTCCATCGATCTGCTGGAGACGTAACGTTTCAATCACGGGGACGGCATCCGCCAAGCCTCCAAACTTATTACAATCAATGCGCAATAACCATTAAAGCTATCGAGCTGAGGTTGGGGGGGAGGGATTAACAATCATGTGCATTTAAATCAAAGGTTACCACTCAGCATCCATCCCTTCACGCAGCCGTCTAACCGACCTCGTTTGGCTTTGTTCAAAGTCTGAGGGGAAACACACTGTGTTCATCAGCGGGAGACAAAGGCAGGAAAACTTGTTTCTCGATACCTCGGAGAGGAGCGAGCGTGAGTTAATTAAAACGTGAGACACCTCGCTGAATATCTTTAGCGCTGTTTCCGAGCAGGCTTTCCAATGCCCAGGAGTGAAAGAGGGGATGAGGAGAGATTTTGAGTAGGTGAGACAGAGGGAGAAATGAGTCGGAGGGCGGCAGACGCAGCACTATTTCAGCACGCAAGATCTGACGAGACGGGCTGAAGCTGCAAATTGCTTTTAGCAGTCAATTTCTCACCTTAATTAAAGGAGGGGAGAGCTCCGGCTACAGGCTGCATCACTTCCAGCATCTGCTTTCCATGATAAAAGTGGGACAATGGTGGCCTGTTTTTTTTTCTGTTTCCTGCAAAGTCCTGCTGATAAACCGCTGAGTGGTGTTGAGTCAGGTCAAACACTGATGCTTAACCTGAAACCTCAGTTGGACTGAATGGCAATTAATTGTGCTTTTGCCAGCTTGTCCACCCTCCTCTCCCCGTTCGGTAGCCTGGTTAATTAAACTAACAAATCATCCACCTGGAGAGTCCTTTTGTCCGTATTGATCGCTGCTGGAACATGTTTTCAAGTGATAATGAATCCAGCAGGAGGTATTTCTATTCAACATCATGTGTTACCTCATCATCTTCCACAATAACAGATTGAATAAATATGACGTGTGGCTTTGCAGCTTTAATGCGGACTGTGTCTTTTACATGAATGAGCCTCTGCATATTTCACGCCGTCGGTGCCTTTGTGAATTGTTATATTACAACATTTAAAAGCTGAGCCGGTGACGTTCCCACAGCAGAGGTACGACTGTTGTGATGTTTGCTGAGAGAGAGATTGTGTTCGGACGGAGAAAACCTCGGCAGAGCAACCTCATCGTTTCAATGAGGCGGCGCAGACGCTCACACAGAGAAATGCGAGGTCATTTAGCAAAACATTACAACCTGACTCAACCTTGGTCAATTTAATACTCACGAGGAGACGAGCTAGATGGCTTCATCCAACACGGTGTTTCTACTGTTTACCTGATGATCGTTCAGGCTCCTGGAGACCCAGAGGCCATGGAGGATTCATCATCTTGATGCTTATGCTGTTATTGATTTTGAACTGAGAACATGTCAGAGCTTCACTAATTAAAGGATGGATTACTATTGTTGGGTCTCAGAGAACTGAACTGTAAAACATGGTTAATACAGTGGATCTGTACATGTATGTCTCTCTGTGTCTGTGGTGTTGGAAGATTTCCAACAGTCAAACCTCAAGGGCCAAGTTCATCCCAATCTAAAGTCACTATATCAGTACATTATGTCCATTTCTTCGTCTGTGACTTATTTCGTCTATTTAAAATGTGTCAACCTTATTTCTACATTTTATTACCTTCATTAAAGTTTCAGTTTAGAGGTGATTATATTTGCTTTTTAATATGATGAGAAGAAAATAACAAAATACTAAAGATTAAGTGATCATACACACAAACAAGCTGACATTATAGCCAGATTATCTAAACCACTAAACCACTAATCCCACGAGTCCACACAGCCACAGTCAGTGCAGTAAATCAAAGTTGAACCAGGAAGTACAGTCGACAGTTTGGGTTATAATTTTGCAGTTCTCTTTAATTTTCTCCTCCAAATAATTTGAACTGTGACTTGCTGATCCTCTGACTGCTCATGTTTGTTGCCGCCTTATTCCACTCATGTAGCCAGAGAGGCAATAAAACCTACGTTATAATAAATCATAGTTTTCCCTCATGATTTTTCGCTCAGACTTTTACATTTGTTGAAAAGACTCTGTGACATGAACTCCCCATATTCTAACAGAACATTTCCCCGAAGCCGCCGTCCTCGATGCCTTTGGTTGAATCTCTTCTTCTCATAAAATACCTGATGTTGGCCACATGTAACAACCTCGTTGAGGAAATGTTGAGATCACCATTATTGATAGAATCATTACCACAATCTCATAATTCCCTCACGGATCAGGAGGTAATTTTACTTTACCCACAATCAGGGCTCTCGATCAAATCGAGCCGGCCCCTGACGCTGTGAACGACGGGAGAAGAAGAGCGTTTCCTGTCGGCCGTTGAGAAATGACATGGATGAATGTTAAAGAAAAACATTCAATTATCTTAAGCGGGTTTACACAAGTGATTGGCCTGTTGATGGGGGCGTTGGCGGGGGGGGGGACTCTGGGAGTTAGAAATGGTCGTCTGGAGGTCTGTTTGATTTGATGGGATTCGTTTTGATGGGCCAAGTTGACGTTTCCTCTTTGTGGTGACGGCGAAGGAGGGAGCAACAAATTACTCCTTGTTGGCTGAGGCCAGTGTGGAAATCTGATGAGGGAAAATTACACATCACATCTGCCCTCGTTTTGGGGTAAAACGTGCCTAAAACCGTAATTCTGCAGCTTAAAGGTTGCCTCGAGCTTCAGAAGAGTCTGTGTGTGCATGAACCGAAACAGAGCTGAATACGTGCCTTTGTGAAGGAGTGCGTACATGCACGTGTTTGCGTATGTACTGTACGATCCTCGGCCAGCTGTCACTCAGCTGCCTCTGATCAGAGGGGGCGCGTTGCAGAGCCCCGCTGGATTATGGGAAGAGAGGAAACATTCCACTCGTGCTCGGGGCTAATCAGGCTGTTTGTTCTTGCCCCGTTTTCAGAGTCCAACTAAATTGGATGATTAAACTCTTTAAACCCTGACCTTGGGCTAATTATTTATGGGTGGGGGGAGAGGTGAGTTTGGAGTTCACGGCTGGACTGACAGACTGACGTGAAGGTGGACGTGAAGGTCGCAGTTTAGCCGAAGCAGCTGAAGGAGAGAGGAGGTTGAAGGGCGGTGGAGCTTTTGGGAGCTGGCGCGGCAGAAAGTCTACTGACGTTACAGTTTTACAGTACGGCCTGTGTCTCCAGGCTCGCTCTCCAGCTTACCCTCAAGAAAAAAGAAGAACACATGATTTCTGTACTGCTCACACACACACACACACACACATTACACACACAAACACTTTAGCACACACACACATTCTCAAGCCCCTCAAGCTTTGATCTTGTTCCACCTCTGGAAACATGTGAAACATTAATATATTCCTTTGACAGCTACATGCTACACATACTGTAAATGTGTCGGTGCATGCTCTCACACACACACACACACACACACACACACACAGTACATTAGTGGGTGAAGAGTCACTGACCTTCAGCTCCATTACCATTTGAAAGGGACGATACACTTGGCACCAGTGAAATGCATCATCTTGACTCCGACCTCCTGGAGGCGACTCGGTTTTGATACATAGCTTAAAATCAATATTGTGCATCCATATGGAAACAGGTTTCCATGTCAACGCTGCATGAAGCTTATGTGTTTTAGTATGTGCAGTTTTTACAGGTGCCTGCAATCACTCACCATCTTTATGTGTTTTATCTGAAGCAAATTTATCAGATGTGACCCACATTTTCCACGCCTGTACTGCACATACAGACACATGTATGTCTGAGCCTTTCACATGTGATGAGGTCACATAACGAAGAACCATGTGACTGAGACGTTTTATGTGAAATGTATGTAAATGTCACTTCAACTCTCCCGGTTGAATCATGAATCCAAAAGATCAAGAACTGCAGTAGAAAATATCTGGTTCTTTGATAAAATGCTTTCATTCTTAAATATTTCAGGGGAGATGTTAACGATGACTCCCAAGATGCATTGTGGCACATTTCTGCATAAATTTTGGTAAAACCCACTAACTATGGCGCCTGGGTTTTGTTAACAATGAAGCAATCTGAGTTTGCTCCTGCTTTGATTATCTGTCCCATGTTTCTGTGTGAGCAACACTGACACTGTCGCTCAAAGTGAAAATGTAAAACACTTCTGGAACCAGCAGCTTCTCCAAGTTCACAACTTCATCATATTCTTCTTTCTTCTCCACACAATACAGATTAATGCCAGCCACAGTAAGTCTTCATTAGAATTAGTAAAGCATTTTAAATGTTGTTAGAGAGCTAATCATCTCAGATTTAAGTAAATTAAACTTATGTGAAGAGAAAAGCTTTACACACTTTATAAGCAGGGAAGAAGCTGCACACTATCCTGTACATGAAAGCAGTTTTGATGATGGTTATAGTTCAGCTGCCTCTGCTTTTTTCAATGCTCACTTTCTAGTACTATTACTTTTATTTGTTTTCTTGTTCGTTGTCCTCGAGTGACATCTTCCTTACTCTGCACAACAGTCGAAATGAAGAAACAAAGATGAAAAACGGGCAGAGCCGCGACAAGTGAAGCACAGAGGAAGAGAAAAACAGAGAGCAGGGGAACAGAATGGAATAGATAGATGACTGAATAGGTAGTGACATAAAAAGCAGAAGCAGGACTGTTAAAGTGAAAATGGCGATATGGAAAAAAAAGAGGCAGAAAGGACGGGTCAGACAGCCAGAGACGGTATGACAGACAGAATGAGAATAAAAATGAGTGGAGGTGAATGGATGCTGCTGTATGAACTGAGAAATAGCAAAGGAACAAAAGAAGAAGAGGCAGCGCGAGAGATGGAAAAGATGTGAAAACACACAGGAACTGCAGGTCAGTGGACGATATTATACAGTTAATACGCAGTTTGTGGAGACGAGATAAAGGCAGTGGAATAAGAAGAGAGAATATTGAAACATTTTGTTTAAAAAGTCATGCAAATACAGTAGGAAGCCGGAGCAGAGAGAGAAACAGTGAAAGGCTTTATAGAAAATTGAACAAATACAGAAAAGAGACAGGCGGAGAAAGAGAAGCTTGAGAAGCGAAGGCAGCAGCAGGTGGAATATTAAGGATGTGAAAATGGTTGAGTCGAGTGGAGGCTCAGTTCTTCTCACCCAGGAGCCATCAACCCACCACAAACTGCACTTGTGTGGATCCGAGCCGGGTTTCAAAGAGCCTCTCCTCCGCCGAGCCTCGTCACGACAGCGGCAGCCGAGCGGAGTGGGAGGAGGCTCGATCCGACCCGCTCCGTGTGGAAGAGACTCGACGCTTTGTTATGTGAAAAGAGTTTGAAAATTGAAAATGCTGCTTGAGTGAGAAGTTACTTATCATTGTTAATTGATTTGTTCTGGCCTGGTGGCTCTGAGCCGCCTCCTGTTAGATGGTTTATACAGCACTTTCTAATTTCCTCCACCTTTTTTCTTTCTTTATGTGTCATACTCTCCGCTCTCACTGAGCGCTGCCCCCGTCTGTCTGTTTGTTTCTCGCAGCGGCAGGATTTGAGACCTGCTCGGTCGGCGGCGGTCTGCTGGGAGCTAATAGATTCTGCCAGCTCTCCAGCCAAAGGCCCCGGTCTGGTTTTGTCACCCTGCCCAGCCTGCAGTGGGGCTGGAGGGGCTGGCCGGGCACGCGGGGTCCTGGGGGAAGATGGAGGTCTGGCTGGAGGGCACGGAGTAAAAAAAAGAGGAGGGGAGGTCGAGGTGGAGGTGGGGGGTTGGAATGGAAACACGAGTCGGGCCGGGGAGATGGACGGCAGCCAGAGTGGCGACCTGCGTGAGAGGTGACCCCGCCCCCACCCGCCGCCGCCACCAACCACAAGCCCAGATCCTCCGCTGGAGGGACCGGAGTGATCCTCCGCGGCATCGGAGCATTCCAGCGTTCCTCGCTCAGCTGGCGTGGAAATTGGAGGCGTGCAGGCAGCCAAAATCCTATTTCTGGATTTATTTTCCATCACCAGTGGAATGGAATTTGGTGGAGCTGGTACAAAGACGATCTGGGCAGCTCAGAATGACTCCGAGAAAACACACTGAAAGTTAACCTAGAACCAGAAACACTTGAGAGCGAAAGTTGAGAGTTTCCTGCACTTTCCAACGAGGACAAAGACGACTCCTGGGAAAAGTGTGATGTCACCGTTGTAGAAATTATTTTTTGTTGGTTTGTTTGTTTGTTTTGTTTTGTTGGAGGAGTTGCCATGAAGGTTGGTCCAGACGTCACTGGGCGTCCGGAGGAGGAATCTCACTGACTTTGATGATCCCCTCACTTTGCCTCTAGCGCCACCATGATGTATTACTGTAATTGCTGGTTGTCACAGACCCAAACCCATCTTTCAATACGCTCAGTGTCATCAGTTAATATCTCTCCCATGGATTTATTAACCGACTGCAGAAGTCCTTTTTGCCAAGTCACACCTGTGGCCAATCACAGAGCTACAAAAGCCACCAACCAAAAAGCAGCACAAAAAGCTTTTTCTCCAAAGGTCACTGTTATAAAAGAGACATCTATTAAACCTCCTATCAGGTTATGACGCCTACGGATCATCAGGACAGATAGGAGTCACTTCCTGCTGAGACTGAGCCTAATTAAAGCCCATTGATAATGTCCCACTTTGTGATGCCTGATATAAACAGGCCCTGTTCTGTGAAACCTGTTTATCAAATGTTTTCCCTCAGAAACAGAAAGATAAAATCTGCTTGAGAAGCCAAGTGTTATCAGTCTGTCAGGGTTTAATAAGTGTGGAGAAAGAAGATGGAAGACATTTGCTTGTGACAACAGTATGTGAGCTGCTTTGTTTTCAGCCCGAGGGCCGCTCACTCTCTCCCGCCCTTTAACCTCGATGGCAGGAAAGATACCATCTAACCCGGCTGCGCTCATCTGAAAAGCCCCAGGTTGCCTTGAAGGCACGCAGCACTTAATGAAATAAATACCATCTGCCTCAGAGTGCCTGCGACCTTTGACCTGTCAAATAAGCAGGACAGTGGCGTGTCAGATCGCCGTCATGTCTCTGTGAACTCTCCACACACTTCCTCATAATAAACAATCTCATCTTCACAGCCTCACGCAGCTGATAGGATCTCTGGGCCTTTATGTCAGTGGCATCTGTCTTTGTTCCTCTTGATAGTGACACATGCTGGAGATAGCAGAGCGTCAGACGGCAAGTGTTTTCGACATCTGTCAACAGAGCGTAACGCGTTCAGATGTACAGATATAACTGGTCTGGTTATGAAACCACTGATGTTATGTACCTGGAAAACAAGCATTTCAAAATAAAATACAGCTATGAAGGGAAATAAGAATTCAGGTGTATCCATATGAGACACAAACTAACAAAAAATACAGAACAAACAAAAAAAATGTAGCAGTCTGATAGAAATGTGTCTCAATTCCATCCAGCAAATGCTTCATACTAATTGTCTGTCGATCATTGTTGCTGTTAGTACATAAGAAAACCAACATATTACAAAGTACAATAAAGCAGATTCCAGATCAGCTCTAATCACAACAACCTCCTGTGCTTCACTTTACCAGCAGCATTAATAATCTCTCCCTGAGTCCAGGTGTCTTATCTAATAAGGTCTGAGAGGAGACTCAGCCCAGGAGTTATTTTTGATTCAGTATTGTCCTTTGATGCTCAGGTGACTAAAGTCCTGCTCGGCTAAGTTGAGGTCGTTCTTTCCCTCTGCGGACTTAGAAAAGGTCATTGCAGCTTTTATCTCTTCCAGACCGGACTATTGCAGCACTTTACTCTGGTATCAGCAGACGTAACATCCAAAGACTTTTAACAGGAACAAAGAGAAGCAGCCACATTACACCGATCACTTCGCTGGTTTCCTCTGACAAACTCAGGTTCCTCCTTTAAACATCTTCTCCGCAAGATCACGTTTGCTTTTATTATGTTTTGATTGTAAAGCACTTTGTAACTCGTTTTTTTGAGAGGTGCTATACGACTCTATGACTTTAATACAGCTAATTAAACCTCACAAACAGACTGAATGTTTTATTTTAGTCGAGGATTTTTTTCCTCCTCGCTGTCGCTGCAGTTTTGTTTGCCGGGTGTGTGAATGTATTCATGAAGACTCTATGTATTATCTTTATTTATATGCTGCTGTGTTTGTATCTGTGTGTTTCTGTGTCAAACCGGCTGAAAACAAATCTCCCTCTGGGACAATAAAGTCTAAATCTAATCTTGTTTTTTTTTTATTATTCTAAGAATTTAACAGCCGTGTTTTTGTTTGTTCACAAAGCTGTTTTAACCACAAACTACAATTTGTATTATTATTTGTTTGTCTTGCAGCTGCGAGCAGCTCCTCCATTTCCTCTCTGTGAATTGCATTGTGGGAGAATAATGTTCATCAACAGCACACTGAGAAATCAGCTGTGTTTAGTTTACTGTCTGGTTTTAAGTGAACTTTACTTTGTCACTGTTCCATGAATGAATGAATTTGGGACACGTCAACTGATTTTCAGATCAAGCATCGTTTTTAGGAGAATATAACCTAAATAAAAATATAGATAAACTTGTGTTTTTTTCTGTAATGATTTCTCTTTTGTTGAGCTTTTGTGATCATGCTTCTCTCTGACTGGCTCAGAGTGATGAGTGTGTATTTGTTAATCACGACACCCTTGACCACTTGCATGATTAAAACTTGGCCCACAGATTCTCTTCACTGAAACAAAGAGGCCTCGTTCCAACCATGAAATGTGGGCCGGGGTGTCCACATACTTTTGGTCACCTGGTGTAATCTCCACAGTTTTATGTCTCTAATCTGCAGGAGCTCACATCATATAACTGAAATATGATAATCAGTCGTGCTGCATACAGCTAACCTGACACGGCGCAGACTCTTTGATTTGCATTAGTCTCCATGCTGCCGATGCTAAACACTTCTCACTTCACCATTTAAATCTGATCAGTCTTCATGATGCTCTTTATCTTCTATTGATGTCACCATAACAGCATCAGTGGGAGGGAGAGGCAATCAGCTCTTATTGTCTCCTTAATTAAGTTTCATTTGACGGAGCTGATGATTTGTAATCAGCGCCTCAACCTGCGACGACGTGCCAAGTGAAGAGCTGCAGTTACAAACACGACTTCCAGCATTTTAGAGCACATTTCAGGCGCCGTGGTCGTCCCTGAACACAGGTCCAGACGTGGCCTGTTGATAGGTGGCCACCTTCATTTTCAATCATGTGTTGATTAATGCAACTCCAGAAGGTCAGAGTCTTTCTTTTCCTCTTCAGTCTGTCGGTTGCTCTGTTCCGGTGCATCATTGTCTGCGATGGCGCCGCGGGACGGCTGTGACTGTGAGTCAGTGATCAGAAAGCTTCTCAGGGTGACGTATGTTAGTGGACTGCTTTAATGAAGCCTCTGTTGCTCGTCCTACCTTCTGGGAAATGACAGCGAACGTACACAACAACAACACAGGATCTGGCGTCGCCGCTCTGCGGTCTGCACATCTGCGTCTGCCCCTCCACAGAATGGCCCACTTGACCGTGCATGGCGCCATATGGGAGCCCTGTTCGAAGCCACTAGCATAAAACCACACAATTAATTCTGAATTACGCCAGACAATCTGCTGCGAGACGGCCCTAATGAAGCTGACATGGATGGGTTCTGGGCGCGCAGGCTAGAGGGCTGAGGCCTTTGGGCAGGGACGTCCACAGTCATAGATCCAGACACACCAACATTCACAGAGACACACACACACACACACACACACACACACTGTGCATTCAGGAACCGTCTGCATGACTGCCCTAAATTTGCCTGACGTGGGCCTGAAATTGAATCTAATGCAGCGCTCCCCGGAGACGCTGAGCAGCACACTGGTAAATTATTTAAAAAAGGAGCTTCGGACTGCATAATTTAACCAAAATAAATGAGGAATATGAGAAGAGAATGGTAACTGAAGACAAGTGTCTGTTGACTCGTAGTGTAGCTCGTTTATCACGATCGCAGCATGGAGAGAGTGCGGTGGGAGTGTTATGTGTACGAGTGTGTGTGTGTGTGTGAATATTCAGCCGGCTCGATCAGCAGGAGATGTAACAGCTCCTCGGAGAACAGGGGACATATTATGTTCATTATTATTTTGAAGGTTATTTTTGTCACCACTCTGCTATAGAAACACTGGTATGAACATATTTTATGGCAGCTTTTACGCCGCCTGTATGTGTGTGTACATGCATCAGTTTGCATAATCTGCATTCACTTACCCTCCACCAAACACTGGCATTACAGCTAATAAGCCTCCGGTTTCCAATTTCTATACGGCCCTTGATAAAACGGCTTGGTGTGTGTGTGTGTGTGTGTGTGTGAGCTCCCAGCGTCGGCCTCTGTGCTGCAGCACTTTACAGTCAGATAGATGTGACAGGGAAACACAGCAGCAGGCCTGTGTACGGTGGCAGCGAGTGCACCACGCTTTAATTCCCATCTCATTTCTCATGCACAAATCAGACGGGCTCCAGTGCTCTCACAGCTTGTCTTCATCTGCAGCCTGCGTCTTTGGTTATTTCAGCCTCCCTTCAGTACTCGGCCCGAGCAGACCTTCAATTATTTATAAAGTTTTTTTTTTTTTTTGGGAAAAGGGGCAAGCAAAAAAGCGGAACATGGTGGCAAGGGAGGCAGCGGCGCCGTCATCTCTGCGCTCTGCCATGTGTGTTACCTGGCCTAATAATCGAGCTTTGCCGCAGAACAGACGTCGGTGACATTGAGAGGAAATAGCAGCATTAAAGGAGATATGTTTCCATTTTGAGGGAGATTAAATTAATCTACTGTTATTGAGTGCCTTAATACATTCAGCGAGCAAAGTCCCACAACGCAACCTAATTATATCAATTGGGGGAAGAGAGAAAAAAAAAAAAGAAAAGGAGATGAATGGTAATTTGACAAACTTAGCTTTGATGTGCTCCCATTTTATCTCATCTGGATGTGATGAGGCTCCGTGATAAGAAAGGTCGCAGCGCTGCGTTATCTTTATTAAAAGTTGGTTCAAAGGACACTTGTAATGATGATCCACTCAATTCCGTGGATTACAATCTCTTTGATGGGTTAAATACCTAACATATGTGCCGGCCCCCTTACATGTGTTCCCACCAGCTGTGCTGCTATCACATGCTTTGGTAATTCACGGCTCTGACCCGCTCTCCGTTCCCCTGTGAGGCGCGTTGAGCAGAACAAACCTTGACACTGAGGCCCTATAGAAAGTCTGATGAGATGACAAACATGTGCATGTGACATGAGGTACGGCCGCTACCGACTCGCCGCAGTCAGACTGAGTGATATCTGTTTTTGGGTTTAGTGTGAACATCTGGCGGACACCGTGAAATCACATCTTTCAGAACCCGCTGGGGTTGAGTTATGTCGGCCGGCCGGCAGCAGGGTCAGAGTTGAGGCCAGGTAACAGCTGGTCGAAGGAAACGGTTTGAGGATCGGTCAAGGGTGAGAGTGGAACCGACACCGAAGCACTTCCCTTTAGTTTCTCATCTAATTTAACTGATAACCATAAACACAAGAAGACTGTCCTGTTAAGAGTGTTTAAAAATGATGAAATCATTAATATGTCTGTCATAAAAAATGTGAGCTGGCAGATTTGGTGTAGGTGGAGAGTCTATGTAGAAATGGACATCGTGTGTCGTGGCTCATCAGCTCAACTGTTGGAGCTAATGTCAACGAGAGGCACTAAACTGGAAGCAATGCAGGTTTATGTTTTCATGCTTACATCAACTTCTCATGACGTCTGCAACAACTTCATTCAACTCATTTTCACAGTATTGTCTATTAACGTCATGTAGAGCAAGAAACGTAATCGTTTAGAGGATCATCAAAATTGCAAGTATGGTTGGATGCTTCAGTTTCATGTAATTCAAATTCATCATTTTGAAAATCTTTAAAGGAACATTTTTCCTGGATTTTTACCATTTTTGTAATAAATATTACTTTAATATTCCTTTTAGTTTCCAGTGCAGAGGAAACAGTGGACGCAGCAGATGAAGGACAGAAACAAGCTGCGTTTAATGGGCACCTCTGCAGAATATAAGAGGCAGAATAGTTGGCTTTTGAAAAATACCCAGTGGAGAGCAATGCTAAATAGAACCATCGAGGGACAGGAAATAGTTGGAATTTGATGTCACCCCTGTGCCACTGCGTTTACCCTACACAATTAAAGAGCTCTTCCCGTCAGTGTTGCACTCTCTAACTTAATCCATCTGTGTCGCCATCCAGGTCCCCGTGCAGGACCTAATCTAGGCTAAATGCATCTATAATCCAATTAATCTGTCATAGCACAGGCCCGCTGATGATATTTTTACTTTCTGCTGACACGTTCCATTTCCCTCTTGGCAAAATAATGAGGAGGGATAACTTAATTTGGATAACGGAGAGCAATAATGAAAGACAGTTAACGCAGCGAAGGCCGAGATGGAACGAGGGATGGAAAGAGCGACGAGTGTGAGTCCGTGTCTTTATAATGAGTTACGTTTGCCGGCCCCAAACTTCTGTTTACTTAGCGTGGCCTCGATGATGAGTGAGCGCCGCTCACACGTCAAACACGGTCACGCATCATTGTTCAGATGTGGCCTGATAATTTCATTTACATCTCCGTCGCCATAAAGGAAGGTAATTTGGGAGTGTTTTAACATCAGCTCTTGACAATAGACAGCGTGGCTGATGATGGCAAAGTGTTGACAAACTGCTGACAAACACTGCTGATCACCATTGTTCAGTAAATGATGCACAAACATAAGATGCATTATTAGCCCAGATGGAAGCCTCATGACTGCTGAGGCTCAGAAACATGACGCGGCGTCATCAGAGATCTTCGCGTTTCCTAATGGATTTATTCTGTAGTATTCTGCAGCAGGACGGTCGTTCAGGTGATCACAGTCAAACGTTACCTCGTACCTGTCAACAGCAGAACGGAGAATAATCATCTGATCACATTTGACGGATATTTCACATCCACTTTGCTTCTTTTAGTGAGCTTTTACTCTCTGACATTTCCATCTTGGCAGGAGCTGCTGGATGAAGTGATAAAACTCCCCATGCTCCGTTCTCCGGAAGAAGAATGTCACAGACGTGCAGACGTTCAAATGCAAACTATAGCCAGCTATAACCTTTCGTCCGTGTTTGACAGTAGCTCGTTATTTCACATTATCTAGCTAATGAAGCAGAACTGTCACCAGACAAGAACAGTAATGTTGGACAGTTCTGCAAAATCCTGCTTTACAATCACTGAAAAAAATAAGATGAAAATGCTTCTGCATTATTTATCCATGCCAAGTATTGGTCACCGTTTTCAGAAGTGTGTCAGTCAAAGAGCTGTCGGCCGAGAAACCAAAGCTGCCGTCGACTGTTTGTTGTAATAATGTGAGAATAATGTCGTGCTGTTTCAGCCATTTTCTCATCATTTCCACTGCTTTAAAATTGTCATTTGAAAAGGGTCCACACTGCAGCGCCGAGGTGAGCGTGAATGTAATAAAGAAGTGGGATCATAGCGCTCAAATACCTGCGAGGTATTATCACACCTGCCTATCAGCAGCTATAGCACACGCATTTATCGAGAACACTGGATGTGAACATTGCCAACACACCCTCTCTGCTCAACCTCCACTTCCACTGAAATGCCAGTGCTTTCGATAATCAGACGCCGCGCTTTGAAAGTCAAATGCCAGAGTTGAGCCTCCATTGAACCCTCGGAGGTGGATATAATCTACCTACATCTGCATGATTTAGTGAAATTCACACAGAAATGAAGGTCTTTATCGAACAGATGGTGACTTTCTGTGTGCAAGTACTCGTCACTTTAAATGCTTGACAATGGAAATGGAGAAATGTGGAGATAATCATCCAGGATAGGACTTCCTGTGATTGATGATATGGAATAAACTAGTAGGAAGAAGCCAAGTTATGTTTACCAGTGCATATGCTGTTTTAAGTTATCCACAAAATACACTCAGAGAAAGTGAACAAAATGAGGAGGATAAAAAAAAAAAAAGATGGATAATTAGCTCCCTGGTTACCACAAATTTTGGCATAGCAACCATTAAAGCCAGTCTAGGTTTGTTCGACGCCATCAGAGGGTTCAAAGCGCAGGAGAGGAGAAGGCAAGAATACATTTGTCTTCCAAAAGAAAATTATTTTAATGGGTTGTGTGTTATGTGCAAACTGCAGGAGGAAGAAATCTGGGCTGTGATGATACAGATGGACACACATTCATGTAATTAATACTCGAAGGAGAGCACCTGTTGCTTTCTGAAGGATGGCTTGATGCCTTTTTATTCTAAAGCTCAGCAAAGACATGTTGGAGTTTGATGTGGAAACAGCAGCCGTGTGTTTATGACGTGTAAACAACCAATCTGATCCAATGACTTTACATCATGTTGACTGCAAACTAGCAATTAATAAAACATGGTGTGGTACAGTATGTATGTGCTTTCATGAAATATGAAGGACAGACTGCCGTTCATTGGAATGCAGTCAGTAATGTGCAGTGAGTGAACAGAGAAGGTCGGAAACATTTGAGACTGATCAGATTTCCAATTTAAAAATATGCAACGTCTTCGTACCCAGATTGTGCAGAAGCCTGTTTTTAAATCTCACCCTCTTCCTTTGTTTCTCATCATCAGCTCACTTTCCGTTCGACACCTCGTCCAATTAACGATCACAAAATGTTTTGTTTTGTCAAATGGGCTAAAATGAAGAAAATATTCTTCCCCCTCCAAAATCCTGATGATCTTCCCGAGAAGCCTAATTGCTTTTAATTGTGCACACTGTTCATTAGCTTCCTCCGTCCTGACTGATGTTAGCATGTCTGTGTTTATTGATCTGAACATTTTCAAATAATAATAATTACTGACACTAATGTTTTCAGGAATGAAATGAATTGTTAATAGCTGTATTGTTTGTGCGGCACATTATTGGGAAATTAAAGCCAGCGGTCTCAGCTATTATGGTCATTCAAGTATGAAAGCAGCACACACAAGGAATCAGTTCATTAGAGGAACCACATTTTAGCAATTTCAACATTAACACATTTAACATGATCTTATAAAGCTGTGATGGTGAATCTGTGAGCACACTCATGGAGCAACATTAACTTTCATTTGGAGCACAGAGACATTTGACCTCATTGAGCTGTGGATGGAGTCTGAACCAGGGACTGAGGTGCGTCTTCACCGTCTCATCATGCAGGAAGCAGAGGACAGCGAGGGGACACCGAGGAGGACGAGGACAGACGTGTGCAGCCCTGGCTATAAAACAACTCAGAGGCGAGCTGCAGATTTACTATGAGCCACCATTTTCACATTCCTCATGGTCATTTGAGCCACTGATAATATGTCTAAAAAAAACTGTTTATGACTTGAAGTGCATGTAAATGTAGTAACCAGATGACCTCCTCTAAAAAAACTAACTAACCAAAAACACAGATTTGCTCGTCCTCCCAGAAAATCACTCCAACATGCCTCTTTACACAGATTTCATTATGCACTGTTGTGTTAAATGTCACAGTATCAGTTTCAGCTGACGGGGGGAGAGAGATGAGCCCGTCAGCTCAAACCACCTCTTTATATTTATTGTCTCGACCTACAAAAAAAAACCTGCTAATGATTTTCAGACCTTTCTCTTTAACTCACCCAGCAGCTGTACGAGCAGCTGTATGCCCACAGAGACGGCCGATCCAAATCTGACACCAGTGCATTTTTCTCTGTCACTTTCTCCTCGGTTTTTTCATCTTCCATCTATTTTTCTTCTTTCATGCGTCCTGGATCGTGTTGACATTCTCTCCTGTCGCTCTCGACTGTCCAGTTCTGACTCCCTCTTCTTCCGTCTGTCTTTTTCTGAAGGAAACTTGACACACAAATGAATCTGGTGAGTAAGATTTTAACCCTTCTCTTTTATATGTAGGTGCCCAGACAGAAGGAAACTGCAGCAACCTGGACTGAAATTATTCTATTAATCCAGGACGTGGCTGCTGACGGTGCCGTATCCTGAACCGCCTTCAACATACTTCTAAAACAAAAGCACGGCTAATGGCAAACTACCGAGACTGTGCAGCGCCCCCTTCTGACCATTGGAAAACAGCCAGATTCACCTGGATTAACTGTTTGCACTTTGCGTTGTGGCAGACTGGAGATTTTTCCAAACCAGTCTGACGTCGGGGTGTTTTTGCCAGACTGCAGATTTTGCTCGCAACATTTTGGTTGAGTGAGCACATCCTGCTGGTGCAGTAGGTGGTTTAAAATAGTCATGATAGTATGAGGGGGGGAGAAAGGAGGGAGACACGACTGAGAGAGAAATTATAATTGTGATTTGTGGTTAATTATAATATCTGATTTTCAGAGTTTAAATTGGCCAAAGAGACCAGCAGCTAACGGCTCTGAAGGTAAATGAGCTATTTAGACGTCTATTACTCTGTTGGCACATCAGCTTTGACAGCTGGACTCATAAAACAAGCAGCCTGAAGCGAGGCCATTAAACACAACCACAGAATTCTGACAGAAAAATAGACAATAAAACACTTTTTTTTTTAAAACATTTACTTTTCCTACTAAAAGCTACTCCAGTTATATATAGTTCAACAAGATGCTGAATCCCTTCAACAGGTGGAGCTTTGAGTTCATAACATCATTTTAACATCACGAACAATGTGCTTCAATCCGCTGAAACAACAGGCAGAAACACTTTCCTTCACTGCCGCTGCACGTCATCAGAGGACCTGCTAAAACTATAGAGCTTTTTTTGCAACTCAAAGAGCTTGTACTTTTGTAATAAGAGGAATTGTTCTACTAAAAATATTATCACATAATTTCAGTGTAATCTCATATGAAAAAAGCATCGGTGCCATTTCGCGATTAATTATCTGCAAGTCTTCAAAATCAAACTTCAGACACGCGAGAAATCCTGATTTTCCTGGGAAAGAGAGTAATTTATTCCCGGGAAGCCGTCATTTTGAAACCACAGGGAAACCTTCGGCCCCTGCCTACGCGTGTGAGCGGCCGCAGGTTGGTTCCTCGACAGTTCTCAGACTGTTTGAACGCGCTCTGAAGTGGACGTCTGGAATGTAAATCCCAGCCTCGTCTGATTTTGGGGAGACAACGTTTGTCTGAATGTGCAGCTGAGGGCAATTTCCTCACAATCACTCTGAGAGCTTTTCTCGCTCACTAATTAATCCTGTGTGAGAATACACACACTGCACGCAGGTGGACACACACACAGACAAGCTGCACATAGAAAATCAAACACACTCCGGTGCATGCCATGCAATCAGTCACTCCACCCAAACCGCTCAGCGTCTCTCTGGGAGAGAATAATTTGGCCGATCCCTCTGGCCCAAGAATCTCTTGAGCAGTGGTGGGCAGCGGATTCTCAGAGGGAGGTACAGCTTTTGGGTGGAGGAAGAGCAATTACTCCACAGGGAGCTCTGGAAGCAATTATCCCACCACCCAAATGCCCCTGAAACAATTCAGCAACCGCTATCAAACACACACAAATTGTTCTGCCAACCTATTGTACTGAGTCACCACATCATTGCTCGGAGAATCGTATTAACCTCATTTGCTGCGCACACGCCCACACAAAGCAATCGAGCTCGAAAATAAACAGTTGGCCGGCTCAGATAATAACTGGCGAGACAGTATATAGGAAAGGTGGCGTATGAAAATACTTTGAGGGCGAGCGGTGGCAGCGGCAAAGCGGGGCAGGGATGGTATGATAGCAGAGCTCAGCCTCTCATTCACACCCCGAGGATGCATTTATTTACACCTTGAAACACACACCGGTGCTTGTACTGAGCCGAGCACCTGCAAGGGCACACGGGAGCAAACGGATAAAATTGGATGCGCACTCTTTCTGATTACCACAGCAAACACACACACATGCAGGTACACACACACACATGCAGGTACACACACACACGCACACACACGCACACACCGACACAGTGAATTCTCTGAAAGTCGTAGATGAAACTGAGTTGAAACACCAGCAGCCTGGAGTCTGACTGCTCTGTGTAACAGCAGCATCTGGATCAGGAGAATCACGGCAGAGACAAATCTCTCCTCCCTCCATCTCCTCCTTCATGCTCCCTTACATCTGTATTTTTACTCACTGCTCTGCTTCGCTCTGTCTCTGTCATCATCTCTGCCCGAGTCTTTCTTTTATAAAAGTGTGTGGAGAATTAAACAGGGGACATGACTGAACTTATTTACTGAATTAAATCTGGACTTTAATTCAGTCATTCATTGTATATCTGCAAAAGGCTGTTTCAGGAAATGACAGATTTTTCACCTTTTTCACCCTTTCACACAAGTTAGTGTAAAAGAAACAACAGACAAATTTTTTTCCCCATTTTATCCCATTTTGCATTTGTTGACAATAACAAAAATATAGAATATCGCCCACTTTATCCCTTTCAATTCTATTAATGATGATAAGTAATGAGCCGAGAGCCTCGATCAGAGCTTTTCAAAGTGGGAGGCTGCCTCCACGGAGGGGCTCAGGGAATGAAAGTGAAATATATATACATCACTTTAATTATTGCATTAGGTATCAGAAGGAGATCACATAGACTAAATGTGTGTTATTCAGTTAAAGAGATAGTTCAGTCATTTGGGTGAATTTAACCACTAAATGTCTCAGGACAGACCTTTTTAATGTTTTTGTGTCGTCTGAAGTCAAACAGCAATATGAGGGTGTCTCAGTTCGACTGTCGAGTCTCTGTGGGATCAAATAACAGAATCATGATCTCATATGCATCCAGGAATCAAGAGAGACAAAGGGAGTAAACTGAGAGAGGGTGAGTGGGCGTCCAGCTTCGTCTGAGGCGGGTTCACAGTCTCAGACAGAAAACCCCTGATTTGCATAATGTAGCTAACCTTCCTGTTTCTTGTCCTGTTGGACTTTGTTGTGTCACCACTCAGTTACTTTGGTGAACTCAATGTTTACTTCACCAATAGAAATGGGGGCAAAACTATGACAATAAAAGAATAAACCAGCATTACTCTTGAAGCTGAACCACAGCTACGCCTTGTTTTTTTTCATTTAGTTGTATTTTGGACGACAACAATGGGAAAAATGTTTCCCTTGTGTTTTGTTGTCAGTTGTTTTAATTCATGTAACGACTGTGATAAAGTCTTCTGTGTTTTTAAATCACATATATCAGATAATAGTCTCATTCTGTGTTTCTGCGTCTCTCTCGCCCTCGTTCGTCCTCTTTCCACCAATAAATGAATCGACTTGTAATAAAGATAATTACACCTTTTTATTTTTTTTTTAGCAACACATTCCAAGACGTTTCTCTGCACCAGCGTGTCCAGAGCTCGGCCCCCTTAAAAAATATACATCAGTTGTAATGAAATCGAATCCAGCCGTCTGAAAGCACTTAAGCCTCAAAGGCCTGCCGGGGAATTGGCCTGCTGTTTGATTTTCAGCCTATACATCCACGCCACATGAAGGCGGACAGTGTGCGGTGGGCATGTGAATTCTGTCCCAGTGTGTGTGTGTGTGTGTGTGTGTGTGTGTGTGTGTGTGTGTGTGTGTGTGTGCAGGTCTGTAGGAATCAGAATCAACCAGGCTCTGTTGCGTGTGTGTGATTCATCCCTGGAAAAGCAGCGTTTTTAAACTCTCCAATTATCCTGACGAGCTGCACGTCATGTCATAATGGCGGCTGCCCCCCCCGTCCCCCCGTCCCCCGTCCCCCGTGAAAGGAAGCTGACGCTGCACAGGATGTAAGTCACCAGCATCTTACAGAGACGGGTAATTCCACCAGGGGAAATATGGAAGCGGTTTGGGCTCAGGAAGGTGTCAAGGCAGTTACACATCGCTGTTGGATTTTTGGGATGAACCCCCCGATGAAGTGCCCCCCACTCCCAGCTGCCTCTGAGCCTGAGCCAAGAGATGTCTGGTGGGTTTTTAAAAGTAGGGAAGAGAGACGTTAGATCAGATTAACTCACTCCACATGCCTAATGGGCTGCTACATAGGTCTGACACACACCATTACCCGCCATTTACACCTCACAGGCGCAGAGGTGGAGACGCGCACCTCCACATCGCGTGGACCAAAAGATGCAGCGATAAGACCTGTGTGTGTGTGTGTGTGAGACAGAGAAAGTATCTGTGTGTGTGTGATGGCTCTTGAACTGGATGGGTGGGCGCGCTGAGGTAAAAAGCAGACTTTATTGGATAATTAAGAGGAACTGAGTCGCTCTCATTACTCCACTGCTGCTCTCGCCCTTGTTGGCCTCAGATTACTGACAGAGCAGAAACAACACTCAAACAAAGACTCCACAAGAGGAAACACTATTCCGCCACAGTTTGTGTTCAGCCTGCCCAGTCGCTTCCTGAACTAAGACTCTCTTCCTCTTTGGATCATAACATTCTCCCACACTGTATCGCTGTTGAGCAGAGCTGTCCACACGGGCCGTGGGCTCCGTCCCCCGCGGCTCACAATTCGCTTTGCAGTCTCAGCACGCTCCGCTTTGGACGACATGCGCGGTACGGCATCGCCCGAGTATCAACGTGCAGCTGTGCAGCCGGAGAGGATCCCATGTGTAGTAAATCTTTGCAGCAGGAAGCGTCCAGGAAAAGTACCAGAGAACTTGAAGTTATCTTTGAAGCTATAAACAGCAAATGCGGCAGCCCCTACGCTCATTTCACATGGAGCAGGTTGTATTTCAAGAAAGAGGGCGTAGCACGAAGGCAGTGGGAATAAAAAAAGAATGAAGGAGCGCAGCAGAGACGGTGTCTGTATTCCCTTGTAGGGGTGGCAGCTGGATTGTGTTAGCGCGTCGGAGCGAGTTATCGCAGGGACACAACACAAAGCAGGCGCATGAAGCATTCTCCCTGCTAACCGCCGCCTTTAACTTCAAGACAGGCTTTGGCGTCTTAGCCATGAACCGTGGGCCTCGGAGACCAAACACAGGCTGACAGAGCGGCTATAGACAAACCAGAGTGCGCAGCGTCCCGCTGACTCGGACTGCTCTGCTGGAACAGGCAGGCCTGGGGTTCGTCAGTCCATAAGGCCGCCGTATGGAGAGAGGAAATGAATACTGTTGAATAGGAAGAGGGAGAAGAGCTCAAAAGGCCTCTTAAATGCCTGTATGGTGACAGAATAAAAGACTTCCTGATGAGTTAAGGAAATGAATACAGTCACAACAATAAGGGATGTGAATCAGAGGGGCCCAGCGTCGGCTTCGCATTGCATCATTTGAAACTGAATCTCAATCTGTGGGCTGTGATAAAAAAGGACAGATTGCAGAAAAGTTTGTTTGTAGTGTGATTCCAAAAAAATGCAGATTTCCATCAGAGAACTGTTGATCTGTTTTATCTGAGCGCTGAAATGCACGGAGAGCTTTCTGTTTTAAAAAGGGACACAATGAGTCAAAATTTGGCACTTGGCTAAAACTGTCTTCTTGTAGAAGAGCAGCAACAACACCTGATAAATTTCTGTTCAAAAGTTCAGACCTGTGAGTCAGAACTTTTGATGACCAGCTCCTGAATGTAGCAGGAAACCAAAAATGACCTACAAAACCCAGGGCTAAGTTAAAAGGAGACAAATGAAAGAGAAATTAGGTTCTCATTAGCATTTTGGCTTTCAGTCATATTCGAGCATTGTGATCGAGCTTGTGCAGGTAAGGATGACACTTCACTCCTTTATCTGTTTTTCTTCTGTGACAATTTCCTTCACAGTTTGGAGGTCGTTTACCTTCCTGGCAGAAACTGCTCGGACAATAGAGAGCGGCACAATGACGGCTGATTAGACGCTCGCCCTGATTATTCCTGCAACCTGGTGATTGTGAAACTGAATGGAATCGTGCCGCCTTGCACAATCACGGGTGAATATTTCGATTAAAGGTCGCAGAGCCCGGCGGATCGTCCTGATCAGAGGTTACACGGTGAAGAGAACTGCATCAGGTGCCGGGAGGATAAAATACAACATGGAAGCACATTATGGCCCCTTTCATGTGAAAGAGGAGATTATTGTAGGACTGTTCAGGTCATCAGACGCGAGCTTGGACAATGAATGGAAAACTGAACACAATCATCCAGAGGTCAGTTTGTCCATTTTTATAAAAAATGACAATATCCTGTTAATCAGTTCAAACATACAGTTTTAGCTTTGTGCTATTTTGAAAGGGCACCTGTCAAATTCTTCTACTCTCAAGCAAGTAGACTAATGAAGGCTGAAGATGTTTCACAATAAAAGCCGAGATGAGGGATAATCGTGTCCTTGGATCAGCTGGACGGCTTTTATTGTGAAACATCTCAGCCGGATGTGTCGAATTGAATTGATACTGGCTCAGTAGCAACAGAAAAAAAACTGGCAAAGTAGAAGTATTTGGAAATAGTAAAGACAAACAGAGAAGAGAAAGTGAGAGCAGCCTGGGGGGAGTTCTCAGTTAATCCAGATCTGAAATGACAACTGGGAAGCTGATGGAGTCTGCTGGGAGGATGACGCTGGTGGAAATGTGACCTTGACCTCTCTGCGATTGTCCAGATACAGAAGAGAGAGACTCCGAGAAATGAGGAGAGAATGTGTATCTATCTATCTATCTATCTATCTATCTATCTATCTATCTATCTATCTATCGATGCCGTAATGTTGGAAACATTATAGAGAGCCTGGCCAGCAGGGAGTGACTGTTGGAAAATGAAAATGGAAAGCAAAGCATTGAGTGTGATGCTGAGTTCAGCCACAGAGCTGATTGTGTTTTGTTGGCATGACGGTCAGATAATCTCCGTGTCCCTTTTGGCCTCGTCCCAACGCTCCCAAATAAGTTGTCATTTCAGCTCAAAACAGCCGATGCCTGTGCCATGTGGGTTAAAGTTTGTGTGTGTGTGTGTGTGTGTGTGTCCTCCCCAGCACGGTGCTGAGACACTGAAGAGCCCGTCGAGCTCCCAGGCGACACCGTGAGCCTGATGAAGAAATGCTGGAGAAAAAGGAGGATGATAATAAATGGGTTTATGCTCCGGAGACAGCCATCCACTTAATTGCTCAGGAGCCTGTTTATGAAGAGGGACTTGGAAAGGACGAGGGAAAAAGAGGGTCTGTGTGTGTGTGTGTGTGTGTGTGTGTGTGTGTGTGTGTGTTAGGAAAATGTCCACTTCAATATATTTTAAATGCATATTGCACCACAGATGCCCAAACACAACGTCCCACAGTTGTAGGTCAGTGCATCAGTCACTAATGCAGTTTCACAAAGGTTGTATTCTTAGTCAGTTACTGTAATTTTGAAATATTTATGCTGGAAATTATATGTTTTAAAATATTTCCAGGTCACAAAGTTCCTTTCTGGGATATTATTATAACAGGCTACAGTGAGGAACATGGTTTTCTTTAAATCTGTTTTGACCCAAATACATATTAAAGATTCATAAATGCTTGAGGTGGAATATACCAAACTATTAACTTGTACTGACTTATATGATCATAGTTGGTTATTCGGTGTCTTCGTGTATTACTCAAACATATTCAGATGTCAGACAGCTGTTATAAAGCCTCACTGTGTCTGTGCACAGAGACACAATAATCCAACATCATGTTGCTGCTTTGCTTCATTAGCTTTCACAGAAACTATGAAAAGTCACCTCACAGTTAAATGTGTAAAATATGAGAGTTCAATAAAGTAGTTATCATAAATACTTAAGTGAAATCAAGAGTCTTGAATAACAGTCAACGGAAGAGCAGAGTCACGTCCGACTGAACAATCTGCTTCTTCTGCTTTCGCCACTTTTTCAATTGCTTTTTAGTTGCTGTCAAATAAATCCAGCACTTTTCATTGATAGTAACTTAACTGCAATAAAACAAAATTACAACGTTAAAGTGACTGAAATTAGTGGATGAAAACTGATCAGAATTATAATGAAGGCCTGTCTCTAATACAAGCTTGTTTCCTTGTTGTACGCGGTGCTACATACAGTTACACACTCTGTTACACCTGCCGTATTCATACAGGTTAAATACAGGATGAAGGTGCTTCTTTAATGACACCCAAACAGACGGTGAACTAATAATGTGAAATCCCCTCAGGTCAGTCATGGAGTGCTACTCATGTATTAGATGGTGTGTTTAACTTCCTGATATACTCACCACAAAGCAGACGCATCATGAGATAAAGATGTTAAAGATGACTTCATGTGGGGAAATTTCATGCTAATATTACATTATGTTTTCCCATCACAACTTATCAGCGCTAGACGTCATCTTGCATGTGAAATACAGGCAGATCTGTGGAGGTCTGAGGTTAACATTCTCATAATTAATGATTCATAAGAGAGATAAGAAGAATCTGTGTCTGCGGTGACACTGAGACGACATAAAAAACTTGTGATAAGAAGGCAGTTCGGTTCATCACCGCACTCCCAGCTGATGCTGTGTCACAGCTTCCATTGAGGAAAGACGGCGATAAGAGCTCGTGTGCGACAGCGTTCGAAGGGGAAGCAACAATTTTAAGCAACACTTGTTACCGCAGCTGTGTGGTTGTCTGATCCAAGCTCTATATTTACACGCTATTCTGCGATAAAGGACGCTACAATAAAGAAATGAAGAGAATCATTGAAAATTCAGCCTTCTTCAAAACAGGAAGCCATTTCCCCTGATTTCACTCTTTCATGGAAAAAAAAAACAACTCTGGCTCAGGCTCAGTGTTAATAGAGTTGGAATCTTGTCACAGTCCTGAATTCACACTGTGGTTTTATGCCGAGCCAAAAAAGAGTCATTATGATATATGTGACTCGTTGGATGGAGCGATTTGGTCTGTTGACAATCTACATCTGTATCACAAGATAAATGGACACGTTGTTGTCTCTTTTTGAATTTAAATCCACTTCAGCTGGTAATTAGCCAGGACAGGCAACCCTTTAAAAAACAACACATGAGTGAACGAGCTGAATTCAGCACTTAGAGAAAATCACAGCAGCAGATTCAGCAGAGTCAGAAAATAAAACCTCCAGTTTCTCCAGTAGAGAAAAAGCCGAGTCATAGTCCAAAACACAACATTGCATTCTGGTATATTGAGCCGGCTGTCAGAGGAGAAATTGGTACCTCTGGCTCTACAATCAGTTTCACCCTGTGTCACTGATGAATGTTGGTTAGGAAAAAGTCTTCAGTCTTTGATTTGAGGGAGTGACATCCAAGCCGGCCTTTATCTTTGACATTTTCAGATAGCTGAAGATTTTGTGCCATTAAACTCCCATTTGCGCTTCTCGTGGAAATTGCTTGACGTGGCATCATGTAATCTATGTTTGGGGATGGGAATAAAAAAAAATACACCAAACAACAAAATGGACCCAAAAACGCATCAAACATTACAATTACATTGTTTTCTACTCGGTGTTTAAGTCTGGGTCGTTTTCTGTGAAATCTTGAACTCCATTCTGTCAAAGTCTCAGCAAACTACGAGCTTGGACAAAACAGAGAATCTTTTTTTTTTTTTAATTTTTCAGTCGTCAGAATTATTTTTATTGACTAAGTTGAATGTTTATACAGGAAGAGGCTTTTGGCTTGTGTGAGCGCTGCTACTGGCTGCGAGCTTGTCAGCCCAGCTTCCAATCACTATCCATCATCTGCCCATCTGTCACTGTTGATGTTCTCCCATATTGCGGCCTGTATGCAGCAGATTTTAATTTCATACTTCTGAATAGAAGCGCTCTGTGGTGCTCACATTAGCGTCTCGCGTCCTGTCTAAAATGGCCGACCGGTGATGTATCACCAGCCAATTAGCCTTCAGAAACCAGATGGAGGCGGCTCATTCCACCGCAGCCTCGTATTAAACCTTTTCAAGTAAAAAGATGATCGGTGTGATGGACGAAAAACAAAAGTCTGGATGAGTGAGACTTTGAAAAGAGCTGCATTGTCGTACTTTTGCGAAATGATCATTTAACAACTGTATCTATCTGCTGTCTGTTCTTGTCACTTTATTCCTTTTGTTTTAACTGTCAACTTTTTCTCAATACTTTCTTTAAACTTCAAATTGTTTGGCATGTTCAGGGGATTTATACCGTTATTTACCTTATTAATAAAACAGAGGTAGGAGAGAAACACGCTGCTGTTAGGAACAACTGTTGAGACTGTGATGGACAATGAACGATAACTTTCATCCCTGAAGTATCTGGTTCAGTTTCTGTTTCCTTCTACTTGTTATTTACGTGAGTAACGTACACGTATCAAACTCACACAAGGAAGCAAAAGTTTGCTTTCTGAACACACCATTTATGTGGCTCCTAAACTCATTTTGGGGTCAACATTCAGAGCTCATGACCACAGGTGAGGCCTGGAACATAGATCAGCTGGTGAACTGAAAGATTTGTCTTCATGCTCAACAGTCCAGTAAAACACCTGCATCGCTGTCGACGCTGCGCTGATCCACCTGTCGGTGGGATGTCTCCAGGTTGTGTGCGACCTGCTTCAGTGGATGATATAATCAACAGGTTTTCAGTAATGTATTTGCTCTCAGTCAGTTTTCACTGCTCACTAATATTATAGCAACAACCTTCCTATTTCTCATAATGTAAAAACCCAGAGGAGCGAGCGCTGACCCTCTGGGTAATGAAACGTATTGAAGGTGTGTACAGATGAGTTTGCTGGGGGAGAACAGTGGGTCAGTGGTTAACACCCATATTAAGGCCTGAGAACTGAAGTTGGCTGAATGCATGAAGTATTTCAGGTGCTCATTTTTTACTTCAATTAATCAAGCCAACAAATCCAGGAACAAAAGTCTGTTGGTGACTAAAACCCAGGGAGCCGTCATTAGATTGTCCTGCAAACGGCTCAAATGAAGCTGCAGTGAACTGAAAGGAAACTAACTAATCAGGCTTTTCCAGAGGTTTTTTTAAAAGTGCACCTCAATGAGTGATGCATCAGGATTTCCAAAGTCTTGTTATCCCCTTTTTTTAACAAGTTTTACCAGGCGTCTGTGAGGTCGATGAGTCAGAGGTCTGGATGTGTGTGGTTCCACTCGAAATAACCTGAGTCTGTTTCTGGAAGACTCCATGCAGCTTTAACACTTCTGCTGGAGGCTCCACGTCGACGGTACGTTCACTATGTGCAGAACACAATCAACACACTTAACAACTTGAAACAGATCAAATAAAAGCTTGTAGCATCTCTTCAGCTAAATAGATTATATTTAAATGTTCTGTTTTAGTAAGTATGCGTTACTAAAAGATCAGGAATCAAACTTTCTTCACCATACTTTGAGTTGGTACACAGTAATATATTACTCGAGCAGCATGGCTGTTGGTCAGCTGGTTAATCGATTGGTCAGCTCAGTGACTTTTCCTCTGACGCCACCATCAGATCAAAATTTCAATTCAACCAACACTTGTGAAGAAATCCTTGCAGAACTAATGACGTTTAAATCAGGAGCACTTGTTTAGTGCAAATTATCAAATGTTGGCGTGCTACGACAGGACAACGTTGCAGAGCTGCGAGTATTTCACGAAAAAAAAATCATTAAAACAAGTAACTTTGACAAAGTTGTCATTAACTGTGTTATGGATGAATATGGACTTCGTTACATATGAAAGAGCGTCCCGAGTGTCCTTTCCAGCAACGAGCTGTGCCCGAGCTGTCGAGCGGAACAGAAGCCCCCCACTATTTACAAGATAAATGTAATTAACCTCCATTTGTGACATTCACAAGTCAAAGAAGAGACGCAAAGAAAACCAATTCTGACTGTATTTTTCTAGCACTTCGATTTACTTTGATGACTCAACGCGGCCGGGGTGAACTGATTTTGATGGATTTCAATGGATAAATTGAAGTGCTTATGCTGTTACTGATGATTGAGTCTCTTGCTGCTTTCTGCAGACATTGTCCCCTGCTGAGTTGGCTTTTAGACTTGCACACGCACACACACACACACACACACAGACACACACACACACACACACACACACAAACACACACACACAGACACACACACACACACACACACACACACACCTTGATATTCCACAGCGCTCAGAATACTGCTTCCAATTTCTAATTTCTGCAGATGTAGTGACCCATGAAATGGTGCCAAGTCGCTCTCCTCTCCTCAGCGGTATGTAAAAGCTGCAGATTGCCTCATTCAGCCTCCAATATTAACCCTTTGGCCACCTCTTAATGCCTCAGCGTTCCTGCCACAAAACCCCTGGCTGAGCCAAAAACAGGCCTTTTCCACGGCAAATAACTCGGGTATATGTATTCAGGCTGGTGTTTATGTGCGTACTTTGAAGTTTGAGAGTGAATTTTGCTGCCAGGTGTGTGTGTGTGCGTCTCAGTGTTTGAATGCATGTGTGCAGAAATGTGTGTGTCTGTAAGGCTCCTTGTTCCGTTCAAAGATAAATACTGTATTGAGAAAGAGATAATCCTCTCTCGGGGGTTCAGTGTAACTCTCACTCTACCAACTAAGGGGAAAACTTTGTTAACATTATCATCTCCTAAGAAAAAAAAAGAAACTCTGCAGATGTTCTTTAGTGAATCTGGAGGCTATCTCACCTGTCACTGTAGTAAGTACTATCTCTGAGATAAAGGGATTAGAGGATAGAGGAGAGATACTTGAAGAGATGCGGGTTGTATAAATACGGATCCGAGCAATCACCAGAGCTTTTTTTCACAGCGGTGCCGAGCGGCGCTTTCTGAGGCCCAGTGAATATCAAGAAACGTCAGAAGCGACTCATCCTGCATCTCAAACAATGATGTAATACTTCACATAATAAATTCTGAACAGAGTCAGAAGGCTCAAGATCATCGGCTTCTCAATGCCCACCTAGTTTGCTAAAACCCGATTTATACTTTCCACATCTGCATGGTTGTGAAGGCCCGTGAGGATCTGACAGATGGACTGTACGTGCTGAACGTGGTAGGCTATGAACAGAACCATGTGTATGTTCAATGTTCATGTCCATTTAAGAAGCTACAGGCTGCAACAAAAGAAGATAAGACGGCTTTAGATCAGCTGCCCTGAGCGTCAAGCAAACACATCCTGGACCAGAGACCAAACTCATATCAACCTTCCATCTAACTCCTTCAAAGGTAATGGGGTGTTATTCCTGCAGTGTATTGACTGAAATCAAACAACCTGTAAATAGACTCAAGCTTATTACTTTTTATCCGTTTGCACCTCAGTAGCAGATTTTTTTTAAATCTGTTATCCACAATTGTAAAATACATGTACCAGGATAATAAATGTATGAATGTTATATAACAACATCTGAGCAGGATATGTTTTCTAAGACCCAATATGCTTAGGGTGAGGTATAGAGAACAAGAAATCCCTGAGGAACCCCGTATTGCTGCGGAGCCTGGGGACCAACTCCAGCTCTAAGCCTCAGTCAAGGGCAGCGACAGGAGAAAACAACCTGATGTACATGTTTTTGATGGTGGGAGAAACTAAAGCCTCAAGAGGAAACCAACGCAGACTCCAGACAGAGAGGCCAGGAATCGAACCCAGGCCCTTCCAGCTGTGAGGCGACAGTGTTAACCACCGAGTCACCGTGTTTCTGAGTGTGTGACTCGTTGGATGTCTCGACTCCGCAGTGATGTGCAACTGATGTTGTGTCTTGTATGGAGCCAAGGAGAGTTTCATGCCAGGTAATGAGGAGCGTTTCCAACTATATCATCCAATCTACGTTTCAGTGGGAGTTCCAAAATCAGTTCCTGAAAGTTTGATTTAGTCAGGATTATCAACAGTGCTGCTAATGAGGAGCTTGATGGTATCCCTCCTGATTTTCTCCACTGGTAAAATGCTAAATGAATCCCCAAAGGGCTTTGACGTCTGAAAGCAAAAGTTTGATTTTCGGAGACAAAAGCTCAGACGTCATGTGTGTTTGCAGCCTCCTGCAACAAAGGTCTCCTTGAAAGGAATTGCGGAAGTCGACCCAGGCTCGCTCTGTGTAGTGGAAACCTTTGATGTCCGAGGAGATAAGAGCTTCAAAGGGGAACGTGTCCCAAGTATTGTTGAGCGGGAGAAAAAATGATGCTGCACAATAAGAACAAAGCGAGCACAAACTCAATCAGCGCGCCGAGCCTGAGAGTGCATCTGCGGCCTGTATGCATTTTACATTCATGGGCTTTCGATCAGCTGAAGTGCTCTCGTGGCCTCGAGCTTTCATTTTAATTATGTTTCAATTACTGCAAACTCCCTGCATATGAAGTTTGTTCCATAAAACAAGGCTGAAATATTGCTGGACAACCAAAGTCCCACGCTTAATGCATACTGTAAAAAATAAATCATCGGCCCGTACTCTAATGTGATTATCGCTTTGGGGAAATATTTCTTGGCTCACCCTCTATGAGGAAGGTCATTGCTTCACAGTGAGGCTGCAAAACACCCAGCAAAGCGATGGAATAAGAGCAAAAAACCATGAATTAAAAGGAACTCAAATTAATGGCAGGATGAATACATGCTCGACTATTATTGCCTTATGAAGTCAGTTAGTAATGCTGGAGTTTAAATGTGGCCCCTGGGACCCGACACGCACACAGGAGAGTCGTGAGATGGAGGGAGGGATGGACGAAGGAATGATGAGACAGAACGGAGATGGAGCGAGTGAAAAGTGGCTGAGAGAGTAAGAATAAAAAAAGGAAACAACTGCAGCGAGGGGAAACATATGGAGACGAGGAAGGATCGGAGGGAACAGATGCTGATCAATGCATGAGCTCCTGCAGCTTCTGGAGTGTTGGCTTAACGCTTCCTGCCTCGAGTCGCAACACTGCTGGAGCAGCACTTTCCTTCAGAACATCAGTCCGACAACAAAGCGGCATATGGCCGTCCAGATGAGAAGACGAGCAGGAAGACGGAGTGCGTCCAGCGCAGCCTTACGTTTTGAGTTGTGCCGCAAATTCTTACTTCTTAATTCGACTTAAGTTAGAAAAAAGTCTCTTATCTCTCTTAACTAGTCTGTTGATAACAGCAACAAAATCAGAGAGCAGTAACTTCAGAAACAGAGAAGATGAGAAAGGATTCAGACTCGTCGGGCAGCGGGTGCCACAGATAGGCAGGTTGTCATTTCTCCATTCGGGGCTTTGTAGGCAGATTTGTTTTTACCTCCTGAAGGAATCAGCAGGGACCGTACACAAGACCAAGTCCTGCAGTTCTTATTGAAGATTTCTTATTTAAGATATATGAAAGTACATTGAAGATTTCATTGTTAATGACGACCGGTGAAATTTATTGTTTGATGAATGTTAGTGATGACTTGACCAAACCTTAGATCTTTCCGACTCAAGCTCTCCTGGTGATTTATGTTGTTGTTGATTAATTTCCATGTTCAGTCTCACAGAAAGCCTTTATGCTTTGGCTTCAGTCCAACCAATGCATATCAATCAATCAATCAATCAATCAATCTATCTATCTATCTATCCATCCATGCTAGCTGATCTGTCCCTGATCTTATTTCAAACTGATGCTACATGATAAAGCCAAACAGAAATGCACATTTTTTTGACTCTAGCTCAAAACCACGAGCCAAATTCACTTCAATAATCAGAGAATACATCAGTGTGAGGTTCTTTGTTGCACATGTCTCCTGATTAGAGAATCCAGCCCGGGGTTGAAAATCCTTTTTGCAGAAACCAGACTGCTTAATTGGTCACAGCATGAATTTTTTGGGGGGAAATGTGGAAGCTGGAAATCTGTGAAGATTCATGCTAAGAACAGTAAGTAGGTGCTAATTAAGCATGGGCTGCCATGCTTTAATTAAAATGTTGTTCTATCGGGAAAAAAAATCAGTTGACAGCAACCCTGTGATGGGCTGGCGACGAGTCCAGGATGTTTCCCAGCCTTCTGCTTCATGGATGCTGGGATGGCGTCCAGCCCCCCTGTGACCCTGAAAATGATCCAGCAGGTGAAAATAGATGCGTGAAAACATTCATGCAGACAGTTGAAAATCCTCGAATCTTAAAAGCTTCATTTTCATCTCTCATTTTTTAGAAGCTTGTAATTTTCACAACCCACTGAGAGAGACAAGTTAAATGTAAAGTTAAAACAGAAGAATCAGAAAAAACCTGGAGTTGCACAAAACGTCTGGGTTTTTTGACATTTTCATGAAAGGTCATTTTGTTGATGACACATTTTAACTAATGCACTGTAGTTATCTTGTCTCGTCATCCCTTTCTCCCATCTGCTCTTTCATTTGACCCAGGAAAGGAACAGAAACACCACAATTACAGCCATACCTCCACCCTCACAGATAAAGGGTTGTAAGGGAAAATGGTTTTGCTGTATGACAGTCTCCCTCCTGTAACTTCAGAGGAGGAAGTAGAATTACAGTGGTAAGAGAACTCGATGCAGCTGCATATCTCAGCCAGATTAAAGCTCTCGATCACTTTATGTTCATTACTTTCACTTCTCGGCTCATCGTTAGATTCAGACTTTTCCTGCAGTGTTAAGAGTTCGGTGAGTGTCTTTACTGGGCAAACAGCAGCTTGACTTTTCATGCATCATCCAGTCTGATTTGCCAAAATGCAAATGATTTGGCTAAAGGCTAAACAAGAGGTGTAGATATTCAGTATTCAGATATTTGTAAGGTTCATCCTCAGTAACTTTTAAACACCAGACCTGTGGTGCAGTCCATGGTATGGGATTTGTTTTAGCCCAAAGGTTTTGGAAGGAAGGGACAGATTCTGCAGAGCATCAGATCAGGAAGCCAATGACATATTTTGCCATTTAATTTGAAGGAGCTGATGCCAATTTCATGGTCATCATGGGGAACTGATGGACTGAAGTTCGGGGCCATCTCTGAATTGCATTCAAAATGGCCAAGGGAGACAAATTCATGTCTTTATCTTTCTGTTTTTTTCATGCACACTTCAAACCATCTTCATTTTAATCTGGACCTCCTCCCATTACACACACAACCTCCAGCTTTAAAAGGAAAGTCAACATCGCAGCCAATTTCTGATTTGTGTTCTCACCTTGGACCTCCTGTTGTATTTCCACTGTTTATTCCATCGATATTTCTGTCAAATATTCAGAAAACTATAAAGCAGGCAGTTGTTGGTGTCCTTTGTAAAATGAAGCGGGGAGTCATCGTACTTGAGCTCGAGAGGTGTGAGAAAACACACAAAACTTCACTTCACTTCATTTGACTCGCTAAGCTTTATTGACACGCATGGATTGTGCCACAGGTTCGCTCCGGCAGGGCGAGCGACCAACTGCCTTTACAGAGACGAGGATCTGGCCTCAGCAAGCCGGGGCACACTGCCTCCGAGTGTCTCTGAGGTTCATCAGCGCCGCCCCCCCTCCTCCCCTCCCCCCCCCTCTCAATTAAGAGTCCTTCCCCTCGTTAGGGCCATCTGCACTGGAGATAATTAAAGAGAGACACACTCTAATGCAAGAGTGCCCTCTTGAATCGCTCCATTGATCTTATGTCCTGGATATTTCCACGGGAAAAAAATCTCCCTCTGCATCAATACCCAACTGTATGCATGTGTAATAGCCTGATGTTGATTAGGAAGCTATTGGCATTTTTAATGGGCTGCTGCTGGAGGGGACCGGCTTGGGCTCGTTCACACAGATGTGCAGCCCTGAGAGGATGTGGTTTTAGGTAACGGTGTGTATTTCTGCAGGTTGTGTGTGTGTGTGTGTGTGTGTGTGTGGACCGGTGCATTAGTCTCACAGGAGATGGGCTTTGCCTGTGTAAGTCTATTGCCAGCGCTGACTGACATGTATTGGCAGAATCAGACCTGACCTTAGAGTGTCCACAGGATCTGGCCGTGACCGCCGGACAACCGTGTTCACTGTGCCTCGCCATTGATCCGCATTCGGACTGTGACGCTCACAATCGATGTCTTACTCTTAGCCACATCAAACCGCCATAAGGTTGTGGAGGAAGGGCAGTCGATACCTCACAAAGCTCCTCCAATGCCTAAACAAAGTTTGTTTATACCGAGGGAGTTTTCTCCTTAATCACTAGCTCTTTACGAGGTGTGCTGCCATCATTAACTGAATTAACGGTGGGAGACAGAGGAGAAGGGCTGCTGCAGCGGGGTCGGAGGGAGGAAGAAGGAGAAGCGAGGACGTGGCAGAGTAAACATCGCCGTCTGCCCGTGCAGATATAATCGGCTTCTTATGAGGCAACATTAGAGCTGATGGTGGGAGACACAGATGGTGGTGGACATTAGAGGGAGGAGGGATCTCGATTCACTCAGACTGTGTGTGTGTGTGTGTGTGTGTGTGTGTGTTGGCATGTGCTCGTCATGCAAGGCCTTGTCTCTGCTGTGATGAGCGGAGGACAGGGCAGATGGGATATAGGTGATGGAAATGGGCTGAATCCGTGCTGTGAAACGCTGAGCGGCGCAGGTGAGAGATGAGGACGGGGCGGAGGAGAGGAGGCGGTGGAGAAACAGCTGAGGTCAACACATTGGGAGCGTCCACGGAGACGCTGGGAGTTACAGATGTATCAGGGCCTGTTTCAGCAGCGAGGACTCACCGTATGGTCGAGGCTTATTCTCCGGGGATGTTTTGCAAAGACACTGTGGAGGCTGTGCAGATTATACATGAGTCAGCATGAGTCTATTTATGCAACTATCTAGATATGACGAGTGCACAGGAAATCTCTTGTGGTGTTATTTTGTCTACTAATGCACTCTCACAGTATTTGGATGGATGGATTTGTGCTTTTAACCACTGTGAAGAGCTGCTCCTGGTGTGTCTACATGTCTTTATATAGTACACACTGCTTTGCAGCTGGTGCAAAAGTTTTTTCTCCATAAAGTTGCTGAAGGAGAAAAAAAGAATCACAACACGCTGAAAGTGCCCACATGTGGCTGATAGAAAAAAAAGAAAGGGATGGGAGAAGTTTATTAATGACGCCCAGAGTCTGTGAGCTGAATAATATCCCTCTCTTAAGAACGGCTGACTTAATCTTTGACTTTCATTAACTATGTGAAGGCTAATGATTTTCTCCCACCGTTGACATTGTGATACTGTCTTTGGAAAAGAAAGAGACATCATTAAGTTCTGTGGTAATGTTCCTTGTTCTTTGTGACACACACACACACACACACACACACACACACACACAAAATCCAGCACCACTCCAAAAGGGACCTTATTATAGATCATGAGGGCCCGCTCGACCCAGCATACGCAGCCGTTCATTTTTCCTGGCAGGGCCCAGGTGACAGAGTAAAGGTGTGCAGAGGGGCGCCAGAGACCTTGGGCTGTGGAAACTAATTACCCTCAGTGGTAATTATGAGAGCAGAGCTCAGGTCTGACCTTGGAGAGGTGATTTAGTGGCACGGGGGGGTGGGGGTACGTTACATGTTGGTGCGAATGACAAGGGGAGTGGGAAAGTGAGATGGTGTTGGTGTGTGGCAGAATGAGAGTGAACATGTTTTGATGTGTGTTTGAATATACGACATGTGACACATATTAGAGGAGATTAGTGTAATAGATTATCGAGACAGAACAAACAGGAGCAAAGTGCATGTAGATAAATTATGAAGATGATGCATACGAGACTTTTTCATTTGTACTGAAGCGGATTCTGTCCCTGATCGTATTTTAAACTGGTGTGATAGTTGTGATGTTTTCAAATTAGGATGAAAGGTTCAGTTCTGTCTTCAGTCACATCTTAGTTTCTGATCCACACAGACACAACTGGTGCCAAATAAATGTAATATTTACTGACCAGTTTTATTCTCCAAGGAACTGCCACTAATTTCTCTACGACTCACGTTGTTGAGTTGAAGCTACGTTCAGTTCAGACACAGAGGTAATTTAAATGGCTTTAAGTAATGTATTAAAAACAATACTTTAATAAATTATATTCCCAAACTAAGTGTCTTTAGTTATCAACATCAGCTTATCAGGGAGCATTAACACAGTCTGCAGCTAAGGCTGATGGGAATTCAAGTTTAAGTTCTTTATTGTCATATGCACAACAGGAAAAGTCAGTGATTACAAAGTGATTAGAATTCTACAGTTTTCATTGAGCAGACACTTTTATCCAAAGGGACAGATTACAATTTGTCTACTGATATGAAAACCAGATGAATGTAGCATCTTCTTTTGGAGAAATGAGCCACCATTTGGCCGCCATGACATCACAGACAGCTGAATGGTCAAAGGCAAACATTCAAAGTTGAAAGTGGTGAAACTTGAAGTCAGAGACAGGCTGAGCATCTTCTCTCTGAACGTAGGAAAACAGTGGTGCATGCTGGTCTGCAAACACTCAGCAGCGGATCAGGTTTAGTGAGTCAACCGTGGTCAATAATTAACCCTGAAACAAGCTTCGGTTCAGTTGTTTATATACAGTAACTTTAATTAATGGATCAACTGTCTAAACAGACTGAAATCAATGGTTCTGCATTCATAGAGATTTATAATGTGGGAAGGACAGGAAGCAGCTTTGTCATACTCAGATTCCAAAAACATCAGACCGTGTGTTGAACTGAATACTAATTTATTATTGTGTCACCTTCATCTAGAAACAAACACTGTAAATCTTTAATCTCCTTTAAAGTCAGAATGCGAAACCTTTGGTTGGGCCAATAACAACAGGAAGTGATTTACTAATTGACTGTTTGATGCTTCGACCCAGCGTCTCCACGTGCATCTGTTTCCTCTTAAGTCTTTATCTCCGATCTCGAGCAAACAGTATCAGATATTTTTAAACACGACAAACAACTTAAATTGTTGCACATATGTGATATGGAACAAATGAGGATAATTTATCTGTAGAATAACAGGACGTGAAATAAAGCAGATACAGATTGTGGAGAGAGAGTCACAATCTTATGACAGTGTGAAATGATGGGTTATTATCACATACATATTCTTTGAAAATGAATTAATATATGATCCAGCTTTTTATACTCTTTGAGTGGCTGTTTGTGCAGAAGACGTCACAGCTGGAGACTTGACATCTGGCAGAGAACACACCGCCACATATAGTATCTTTTCATTAGAGGCGAAAGGGAATGCATTAATCTTTTTATTTTATTTATGGGTTTGGTTCAACTGCATGAAAGTACAAGAAAACTAAGCTCATCATTGTCGACATCTCGCTGCAGTGAACACAGGCCTGATTGAACCTGACGATCAGACTGAACTTTTCAGTTCACTGATTCAGCCCAACAACCTCATCCACACTCAACATGTCTGTGGTCACAAAATTCATCATGAATGTAGCTACATAGCCAGTTAGCTCGAGACAAACGTGACGCCCCCGTCATAAGTTGTTGGTCAAATCGGAGATGTAGGAGTTGTGTTTTAAAGCTCTACATTTGCATTTGAGTGTCAGAGTTTACTTGCACCAAACATGTTTATATCATATTAATCATGTAATTTAAGTAAAAGTTTCGACTGCTAGTCATTTTTTTTGGTGGTAATTCTACTTTTACTTCAGGAAAAGATCTGAACTATTTGAACTCAAAAGTAAATGGACAGAAACATTTGATGTCAGTTCTTGTGATTTTAGCGTGATGGACTCGAGTTCATACCAGTTAGGATCGCCTGCAGAAACAGCTGGTGATGAGCATCATGCAAGAGTCCAGGCTTTGCTCATCACACGCGGAAACATCTGATTTGTTCTTCGTACATCAGTAAAATTAGCATTTCGTGGACTTACTTCAGTGCACATTCTCACTGACTGAAGGAATAAACCGTCCAGTGTTTGACCAATTGTGTGAACAAACCCGAGAATTGCTTTGCACTTAAACCAAATTGCTTTAGTAACAGTGACAACAGCGTCTGACCCTGAACACTGTTCCACCATATAGAGTCGAGTCATCGCAGTCGAGCATGTGATGACAAGCCAGATGCACTGTGGAGCTGCACCATCTGCCCCATCCCTTTGATAAATATTCATACACAGGCATGAATACCATGGAAACACACACACACCAGGACGCCCTCACATGATACACACACACACAGATGTACTGCGAGTACAGGTGATGTAATGAGGCATGACAACAGATATGATCAGAATGTTGCTCCTGCAGAAGAAATCATTACTCAAAACTCCTCTGGCTCTTATGAAACACACACACACACACACACACACACACACACACACACACACTGGTCTACCTCAGTGTTTTCTCTCCAGCCTTTGTCTCTCACACACATGCTGGTGCCAGATGGGGTAAGGATGAGGTGAATCACATTTGCCTCATTTACATTCAGGTCACATGGCTGAAGTCTACAGTTTGGATTCGGTGTGTGTCGACCTCCCAGGCTCCGGTCTGCGTCCCAGCATCCCCACGTTAAAGTGCTGAATAATGACAGCGAGGATCAGCAAGCTCTCAGCTGCACAACTTCGAACAGCTCTCTGAGGATTTCTCAGGCTTCTTTCATTTCTCTCTGCATAATGCAGCATGATCTGATATTTTTATTTTCAACAAATTCCCCTAATTAGTTTTGTTACATGTTTATTATTTCCCAGCCAAGCGCTTCAGTTGGGTCTTCTGTGGTTCTCAGGAACTGCACCATGAATAAAGATGGAGGAAGGAAGGAAGGAGGCTTTTTCCTCCTCTTGCTAGCCGTCGCTTCTCTGGCCGATTAAAACAGTTACAGACACACTGAATTTCAGCTGCTGTGGAGTGGACCGTGGACTGTCATGACATTTTGTGGAGGTCTTCATGGTCCCCAGAGGTTTTGCTCATGTAGTCTCACCAGCAGGTCACATTTTTCCACTCATCCAGTGAAATACCTCTTAATATCTGGATTGGCACAATATGTGGTCCAGACACTGATGCAGTTGAATGAATCCTCACGTCATGAAGTCATCAGAGCGCAACGTTGTGATGCTCCTGCCGTGAAATATAGTGCAGATATTCATGTTCCCCACAGGATGAAACGTCATAACATTGATGGTGTTGTGACTTTACATCTTGTATCAATATTAGGTGACAACAGCCTTGGAAAACATGATCTCATGCTAAACTATGATGCAAATAATGTGAATACTCCTTTCATCACCGTGTCCACTATTGATTTGGGAGAAATAAGTATGAAATCTTTGTTTGTAAAATTGAATTGGCAGAGTATTTTAAAGTTGAGGTTTGAATGACGTCCAACGCTTCATTTCCTATTAGTATAAATGGTTAAGTGCTATTTTGTGTTTAGGATTAGTGTTTGGAGTTGGAAGACAGCTTCAGTCTTTCTTCATGCTTTCAGTGTGTTGCTCTGATCAGTATTGCCACACCTAAGGTGATGAAACCCTGAGGTATGTGGGCAGATCGTTCCACACCGCAGTCTCTCAGTTATGCTTTCTGAATGATACAACCTCCTGCACTCCCACTCACAGTATCAAGAGGTCAAGTACAGGCACACACACACACACACACACACACACACACACACACACACACACACACACTGTAGACGTAGAGGTCATGGACATTCTCAAGTTCTCCCTTCACTGAGATTGGGGTTACACGCAAACATCCACACACACACACACACACACTTACACACACTGCAACAGTCTCTGAGGTCACAGCAATTCATACGTACACCTTTTTCTGAGGTCAGGGTTACACACACACACACACATCAGCACAAACACACGCACAAAGACCTTCCCTAGTGAGACTGCGGCTCCACCAATAAGGCCTCGGGTCTGCAGCAACAGCAAACTCCCCCATAGAGACCAAAGCCAATTTATTTCAGTCAGGCTGCCGGTGACAGAAACGGAAGCTTTAACAGAGGTCAAGCTGACCAACGCGCCCGCTGGGAAATACCAGCCAGCCCATATACTGCATTTATATACTGGAGAACTGAGGCGTTTACTCTCTTTTACCGCAGCACAGGTAGTTTTACTGTACGTCGTAATAGAGGGAATTAGGCCAGAGTACAGCGGCTCGCCCACACGGCTCCTTTCTGACGGTGTTTATATGCTTTGGAAAAAAGAAAGCAGCGTTTGATGAGTTAAAGCTGTAACTGTAAAGATTTATTAACATGAAAAGTCTTCTTGGCTGTATAATAGACGGAAGATCAGAGAGAAAGCTGAGGGAAACTGTTGTGCAGCAAATATGAAATATAAAATATCAACAAGCTGCAAATCCAGATTATACACAACAACATGAACAGATTAACAGGAGACTATTAAAATACTATCTTTATTGTTGATATATATTTCATTAGCTTCAGTCAAGTATGATTGGAGGCTCTTTAGTCCCGGCCGGAGCGAAAGGCGTGAACACTTGTTTTCCTCCCCTGAACCTTTCCTCCTGGTCGTGCTGGTATTTGCTTGTGCAGGTATTTCAGGGGGAATTCAACAAACCCTCTTTGGCGTAAATTGCTTGTTTGCACTTGATGAATGTCTGTACGCGAGTATGTGCAGGTTTCTAAAATTTGATCAGGAGCATAATTTATGCCTCAGCCCAACTGCTATTGTATAAAGCAACCTGTTCTGCTTCATTTGTGAAATGGAAATTAGGTTTATGTGAAACCGTCTCTTAGAAATCGGAACATATCTGCCACTTAAGTGGTTTTAGAGTGAGTCCCATTATATCTCCAGCATGTTTAGTCCATTTGTTGGCCTCTGCATTAACGGATAAGGCCGGTGTTATTCTATATTCCCGAGAGGAGACCGTTCTGTCTCGTTATATTTCTGTCTCTTCCTGACTTCCCTCCTCTGTCTGTGTCACTCAGCTCCAAACCTCATTCATTCCCACTGAGGCCGTGAATCTTTTAAAAGCAGGTCACAAATAAATAGTTTCGCTTTTAAAGACGGTTGGGAACTAATTTAATCTGCTTATTCATCCACATTTGGTGCTTCAGTGTGTATTTACAGCAGCAGGTCGGTCTGTGTGAGTTATTCAGAATGAACTCCAGTGAGTGTGTTTCTGGTGATGAAGGAACACGTCACCCAACATGTTGATGTGTTAGAATAATGATAGTTTGTGGTCAACAAATGAGCTCTGGGGCTCAGAGGAAGAAGATAGGCTGTAACACACACCCTGTACTTGTTAGTAGGATCAATTCATTGTTGGTTTTGGGTTTTTCCTTGGATTTGTTGACATTAAGAAACATGTAGCCTTTTGCAGAATCACATTCTGAGATGGAGAAACGTGATCCTGCTGTGTGAAGTTCACTGAGACCACGCTCCACGATACAAAGCACCATCCCTCTTTCCTGACAGCGCTTAAGTTGCCCTTCAAAAATTAGCTACTTTAATCTCATCCAATCAATCATTTTAATTTTTCCCACAGCCCCATCAGAGACTGCGTGTTGGAGCAGATGCTTGCACATCTCACATAAAGCCCTCGGCTGCAGCTTCGTCCGGCTTAACGACCTCACATAACTCTGTGTAGGTTGTGACAATGCAGGGATTCAATGAGTTATTGTCGGGGAAATACACCTAAAGAATGAGCATAAAAAACGCAGCCCTTTACCTTGTGAGCCAACTGCAAATGAAAACATGAGTGCATACAGTATAATACATAATGCATGGCAGTTAGGAGACGTTACAGTGCAGGGAAAAGCACACGCAGCTGTTTACCAGGTGAACAGAATGATCGATCTGTTGTATGGACGCTCATGACCTCCACACACACGCTAACAAGTGCTGTGTGTGTTTGCAGGCTCACGCAGAATTATGAAGGAATATAGAGGCTGTGTTGAGTCCTAAGTGGTCCTGAGGGAAGAGGGGTGGAGGAGAGAGACTAGAGAGACATAAAGAACAAGCGAGAGAGAGACTCAGCCATAGATAATCTTTCGTTTTGCTGGAGCTCAGTGATGCAGACGGGGGGAATCGTGCCAGTGCTCATTGGGATGATGAATCAAACCGGATGTCACCATTTGTTTACCAAAACTTCTCCACCACCATCACCACCATCATCACCACCATCATGACTGGAGAGCAACACGGGGTGAACTCACATGAGAGTCTGAGGAATTAAAGTCAGACAGAAAACAGAATGAACGAAGCCTGTTCAGCCTCCGAAGCACCGGCTCAGAGGAAGCTGTTCTCTGGAGAGCGCCGCCTCCTTAAAGGGCAATACCACTGAGTTTAAGAGTTTGCCAATGTGACGAGAAAATCAATTAGCATTTATCAACATGAAGACTTTCCTCTGTAATGTGCAGCCTAATAGCTGGGTGATGTACGGCCTTGAGCCTCGGCGCCGGAGATAAGGACTGGCTACGTGACAATCTGAATGAATATTTATATCCAGATGAGTGAAAGTTACTGTAGCGCTGCTGAATGTTGGGTCATATATCTTTTCACACAGAAAACATCTCCTCCTAATTTAACCTGTTTTAAATCTGGCCTCCTCTCCCTGGTCTAAGTCTCATCCCTTTTAACTAAGTGTGTCTTTGTCCGTTCATAAAAAGTGAGATTAGGTGGATATTAGGACGTGTCAGAGATTAAAATCACTGAAAAGGCAGCTGTGATGACAACAGGAAGTTTTTCCAATATTTTCCTTGTACCGTGTTAGAGTCGGTCGATGGCTGCTCTGCGTGGACATGTAGCCGCCATGACCATTTGATTATCCTGCACTGCTACTGTCCATAAAATCTGAACCCCATTTCCACCTGGTATCAAACTATAATCTGTATCTGGCAGGAAAACATTCTCACTACTCAATCCCAATATGTAATTAAGAAACAGCTGGCAGATGTGTCAACATGTCCCCGGTCATGGGAAGCGATGCTGCAGTTCGGACTCTGTTTGCAGAGGAAGGGGTCGTCTCCACCTTTACGGCTGGTAGTTTGAGATCAGATCGATTTCTTGTTAAAAATTTGACCAAAGTCATTTTGACTTGGCCGAGTTTTCATCACAATGATCCAGATGTGATCTGGCTGATTCGATCACATTCTGATGGCAGTTGCTGTTTACACCTTGGATTATCATGAGCTTTCTCTAATCCAGGTGAGACATCCAGATATAGATCATGTTATCATGTTAAGGTCAAAGGTAAACTGGGTCCTTGAGTTGATGATTTGATGCCTTCTCTGGCCCAGATATCTGATCTTGTGAAGAGCTCATTGTCTCAAATAAAAGACGACACCCACTAAAAAAAACAAAAAAATAATTTCCTCATATTCGAACCAATTCAATATTCAGATCCTTTAATGAAGTTCAAGTAGAAATACCATCATTTGTAAATAAAGTAAAATTCAAAAATGTTCCAAAAGTATTATGAACAAAAAACCTAAAATGATTAATTATATAGAAACAGTCAGTTCAGAGTTACGTTGTGTTATGAGACATTTCTCTCTGAGGCAGAAGAATAAACTAACAAATTGAAAATACTCCAATAAAGTAAAAGTACCTAAGAATTTTACTTAAGTACAATACTTAAATAAATCTATTTCTTTGCATTCCTCAGATGTATATATCTAAAAAAAGGATTCAAAGAGGTGCAATGGAGCTGATTTGACTGTTGACGTCTTTGCCAGAAATGTTCACTGAAATCTTTATCTGATGCCTTGTTCTTCACTGATAATCCACGTTATAATGAGAGAACAGTTTGGACGCCAGGGAAAGTTTTCTGTTTGAACAGGAAGCAGGTGGGCGGATCTTTATCCTCCTCAAACTGCAGGAAGGATGATGAATCATGTTAATAATCCCTGCAGAAGAGCCCCCATAAACATTTTTTTGTTGCAACCGTGCCAAACAAATCGAACGTCTCTCATCACTCTTCAGACTCCTGTCGCTGTCAGGTTTTTCCCACTCGTGGAGCCGCTCCCTGCGTCTTCATCCTCCGTGGATTACAGCTCGTTGACAGCGCGGAGCGGGAGGTCAGAGGGAGGCACGAACACACAGTCGTTCCGCTCACCTCTCTCGCTCTCTCCTCCCTTCCTTTCCAATCCCTTTTTCCTAATCCTCCTCCGCTCGGCCGCTGTGGTCTGTTCAATGGCCGCTCGCTTGGGTAACCTTGGAGTCCGCAGTCTTTATTGCTGTGATTTGTGAAACCTCACTCCCTTTCCCTCCCTTCGCCTCGGCAGAGTATCTGCTCTTAGCCGTGGAAAAATCCCATACTCAAGTCCTGAGAGATGATTTTGTCCTCGAGAGCAGCTCCATTGATGTTTGGTGGTGCACTCTGAGAGTGTTATTGGCTTTCTGAGTGTTGTTTTTCTATTTTAAAGCAGCTACAATATTCAGTGTGTTCAGACAAAGACTTTTTCTTATTGTGACTTCTCCCTTATTTCCCAGCTGTATCAGGTCACTCCGTGCTCTCGCTGTCTCTGTGTGACTAAAAGCTCTCAGCAGGTCCCACTTTCTAAAAACGCAGCCTGTGAAGTGATCAAAAGCACAGTTGGTTGTAACTCCCACTCCTTGATGCACTCGCAGATATGTAAGCATCCATATACCACCTTGCCAACACACACATCAAGCAGTAGTAGTAATTCTAGCCGGCTCTATCATCGCCCGTCTCCCTCGCACCTGGACATCCTGCATCAAAGTCTGACCTTTGACCCCCTCTAGGCTCTCTCTCTCTCTCCTGCGACCTCTCCTCTCTCTGACCCCGGACCAGCACCTTGAGCTGATTTCACTGCCGCTGTAAAGCGGAGGCCGGCTGACACCGAGGCGTCCGGTGGCTCGCTCGCTCTCTGGGGAGACGGAGCGGCACTGAGGAGACTCCTCCGGAGGCTAAGTGCTTTCCTGTTCTTTGAATAGAGACGACTATCACTGTCAGTGTCTCTGGGGACGAGCAGGACTCTCCCAGAGAAAACTCACCCACAGGGCTGAGACGTCTCCTGCGGGACTTTCCACACGGCGTGAGTCATATTAGATTTTTGGTCTGTGCATGTGTGAGATGAGTGTTTTGAGAGGCAAAGATTACCACAGATAAAAATGGAATTAAAAACCACCTTGAACTTCTGCAAAAAAAACTGCAGCGAGGGCAGTTTCTTAAAATTATCGCTCATCTTAAATGCTCGTGTAGTTATTGTCCTTTTTTTAGTGTTAAATGCTTTAGAGGACGTCCGTTGGTTCCACAGCTGATTAAGAAATGCTTGTAGAGAAAAGTGGCATCCCCTGAGTTTGGATGGTTTTGAAATAGGTGAAGTGGAGTTCAGTAGCTAATGGCTGCCATGATGCACAGCCAAGAACATTATACCATTAGTCAGTCACAATAGATTTCTGGCGAGATGTGAAGAGATGTTTTTCTACCACTGACTCGTCGACAATGCGTCTTTGTGGAGCAGTTTTTTAGGTTGAAATAAAAGTGGATTGTGCAACACAGCTAATGAGCTTCAGTCGCTCTTGGACTGGAAGGTCATGACTGTGCAGATGGTTTGCAACAGGTCAGTGATGCAAATCTGTGAATCACTTGAAGAATACGCCACATTATGAAAGTTAAAGAATCTCTAACAGCCATGTCGCTGAAAACCAGTGGAGGTTCTTCAGCACTGAGATCTTCATCTGCATAAATAATTGTTTTACAAGTGAAGTGATTTAATTTGCACATGTCCTGTGATTTCAGAGTTTCTTTAAGTTAAATGAATCTTCAGATTTATAAAAGGTCTATGTATTCTGCACCCGCCGAGCTTCAATCAGCAGCTCCCTCCTCAGATGATAAGCAGCGTGTTTCTATGTATCAGAGTCGGGGGGGGGAGGCCGAGCTGCAGCGGGCGTCTGCAAACTCTGTGGGAAAAAGGATGCATCACACAGATAAATAAGATGACACGGCGCTGAGCCATTCTGTGGGGAAGATGAACGGGAGACGACGGCCTACTCTGCCTTTGATCGAGCATGAAAAGAGTCAAATAACTGAGTTTATTTTTTGGCCTGGCTCAACCAGAAATTGTGTGTTTATAACAAGATAACAAGATCAGACCAGATCTCAGCCGAACTGTCGCCGACACACATCTACATGCAATCATGCTTTCAGCAATGTCCTACTGTCTCTGAATTTGATCCCTGAACACAAAGGAAACCATTGAACCGATATGAAGCTGCAGCAACACGAATAATCGACCCATTACATTTTACTTTCAGGTCCAAAACAACATCTCCACTCCAGCACTTACTGCTCTGCTTCCAAGACAGGAACACATCACTAGATCAATTTCACATGCACTCACAAAAACAACAAAGCCCAGAGATCACTTTTTCACACATGCACTAAAATCTGGAATAAGATCCATATTACATTAGAGCAATAACCTCTATCAGGAATATAAACACTATCTGATGGAAGGACACACATGATTCAGCTCACATGTACCATCTTTCAGTCCGATCATCTGTAGCTGTGATGCTGATGTTTGTGTTTTGTTGTTGAACTGTAATGTGATTCTGTCTTAACCAGCTGTAAACCAGTTATAACTGAGTCACTTTAAATGCAACACATGTAACGTTACTTTTAATCTCTTCCTGTATAATAATGAATTGAAATGAGTCACCGGCCTCTGGAGGGTTTGCATCGAATCTGTTTGCATATTGCAGGCTCGTTGTACATTGTACTGGTATAATAGTACTTTGAGTGTCTGATGCCTGAATATCACTGCAGAAGCTCGTATGCACACGATTGCACATGTAGATACTAAACGTGTTAACAGTCGGGACTATATATAAATATAGATCCAAATCACAGTGTAGAGGATCCTCAGCAGATAAACTGGATGCAAAAAAAACCCGTGCAATAAATCTGAGATCCTAATTATTGCTTCTGACTCCCTCACCATCCCAACCCAGGAGTTTTCCCTCAACACCGTCTCCCTCCCTCCAAGTCCTCACCCATATTTTTCCACGGTATCGACTGGCTTCCAATCAAATTATAAAATCCTCCCCATGACCCTCAGGGCCTGTAATAACTTAGCTCCTCTGCCGCTCCACTCCTTCTCATTGCCTCAGGTCCAATTATGCAAAGCTCGTCCAGATTCCCAGGAGCATCAGACCTGGGGTGGCAGAGCCTTTTTCCGTTCCTGCTCCGTCTCTCAGGAGTTCTCCACGATCCCACAGCGAGGAGGCCTCCACCCTTTCAAGCCTACCTGTTCAGCCTTGCCTCTTTTTGTATCCTAAAGCTTCTTTAAGCTACATCACTCTGATTTATTATTGTATATTACAAACTGTTATTTTTATACTGATGTCTTTCTTTTTATTAGCAGCAGGTAAGGAACTTACATTAAGCATCTCGTTAGATGTTCATCGTGCAGCATTAAACTACTGTCAGGCCTCTGATCTCGTCCTCTCGACACGGCAACGCTGAACTGGAAGTTGCGTGTCATTGGGAGTCATGTGAAGTTGTTAGAGGTCGTTCCGTCTGGTCGGCCGGTTGCGGGTTGGTATTTGCTGGGCGGTCACGGTGGCGATGTAATCTGGTCTCTCAGTGTGTGGGAGCGAGTGATTTATGGCCTCCGTGTTTGTCTGTGGAATTACCGTTTGATTGCTTCATTCCTTCCAGAGCCCTTGAATCCATGCTAATGAGTAAAGTGCTTATCTATCAGAGCATTAGGGGGTAAATCCAATTGAGCTTGTTAAAAAACAGCCGAGGGATGCACACAAGTACAGTTTCAGCAAGTCTGCTCGACTCCTGCAAAACGACAGCACAAAACATATCTGGATATATCTTGTTGTGTCTTTGTTTAACGCCACTACAAGTATGTTTGTGCACGTTCGTATCGACTCGACCTGCTCATGGATTTAGGTGATGCTCTGTGAAGGAGGTGTTTTCGCTGCAGCACATACAGTATTTGTTAGATCAACAGAGAGCGTGAGAGAACAAGCCAGCGGAGAGAAGAGGCAGGAGGCAAAGTCAAAGAGCAGCGTGGAGGACATGGATCCTTAGTCCCTTAAAGAAGGGAAGCTGTCTCTCTGTTTGTAAGAAGCATTACCCTTCAATTACATCTAATCTGGACGGCAGGACTTCAGCCTCTTGCTGCAGAGACGAGGTCAATATCAAGGCCGGCTGCCGAGATGAGTCCGTGACTGACTGATAGGCAACTTTGATGCCAGACCTTTCGGCTCTTTCGCAGTAATGAATGTTTCCTCATGCTGTTTTCTATATTGGACAAATTTCAAACTTCAGTCAATCCATTGCAACATCTTTCAACTTTCATGTGGAATGTTTTTTTTTTTTCATTGTGCTTTCATATTTTCAAGTCTCCAATAGACTTAATTACACATGCTTCCCAAATCAAAGTGCAGCAGAGCCTCACCACAATGTTGCGGGCCAAGGCATTAATCTTTTTTAATAAGGGATAACTAGCTATAATCACTAGCGCTTGTTCGGGGCACGTCTTTGGAAGAGCCATGCCAAGAATCGCTGCACCAGCAGCACCAGCGCCGTGTGCCGACTGTCAGAGATCCTCGGGCAAATTGCTTTTCCACTTTGGAAGGTTTCCAGAAGTCACGCAGGAAAAAAAAGAAGTCCAGGTGAATGGAAGTTGGATGGAAATTTCAGATAGTGATATCAAGACTTTCTTTAAGAGTATTTCTGCTCCTGTTTCACTGACACCTCCTCTGTTCAGCAGACAGCTCTGGGTGTTAAAGCCCAGCTGTCAGTCAGCATTAGCAGCTGTTTGGCTGACAGCTCCTGCTGCAGGAGAGAAGACTGCGCTCAACCTCACATCCTCGACATCCATGAACGTGGGCGAGGACGTTGATTACTATTAATCATTAGTCATTTCAGTGCATTTATCCATGAGGATGAATATGTTCATGAAATAGTCACAAAATTCAATAAATAGGATTCACTTTGGTTGACGTGAGTAAATATGGTGAAAGTTTCATCTACAGGATTTGTGCACATGGACTTTAATATTTGATTGGAAGGTTGTGCTATGTAAGAATGTTGCTTACCAAATGTATCTAAACTGTTTGAAGCATGATTATTGCTCATTTTAACATTCATAATGATAATACACCGATTAGAGGTGAGATGGTTTTGGCTCTGTCCAAGACCAGTGAACTTAAAGCTCAACTTTTGTCAACATGAATAAACTCCCTCTGCTGATGAGGATCATGTGGTGTCATAGAGAGCTCCAGAGCAGTTACTAAATGGACCCTGAGGTGTGATCAGAAGCATCATCATCTCATCATCACCATTAGAAATCTGACTCACATTCAATGGCAGAAAGTGTAACAGGCTGCTCGAGCAGTTGGACCAAAACAAAAACCAAACTAAACTCAACAAGAAGCTCCGCATCCATCTCCTGCGACACGTCTCACCGTTACCTGCTGCCTCGCTGGAAAGGAAGAAACTTTGATGTAAATTGTTGCACATTCATGTAATATGAATGTAATTCTCCAGGACACTGCCCTGTTGGCAGAGAGCTTCCTAAACTCAGACTGAACTTTCTGTGACAGACAGAAAATCGCACCCAAAAAGCTCCTCAAATTATTATTTGATTACAGAGCTACGACTTTATTTCAACAGCTTTTCTCCTGCAGCTGTGAAGATTAGTGACATTGTGCTGAACCTCTTCAGTCTTTTTGTTGCCTTTTGTAGCTTTTCTTGCTTGTGCTGCTCTTTTCTTTTCATATGAGGCTTTTCAAAGGACGAGCAAAGTGTGCATGTTATTTATAGAAATCCTTTTTCTTGTAACCTATGGCAACTGGTATCACAAAGAGAAGCAGGCGTGCAGCGCCGCCGCCTCGGTCAAACAGCGAACAGCCTCATCGTGTGACACAAGCACGACGTTGGACGGGTCTCAGTCTTGGAATTTGGGTCCGTTGCCTGATAGACAGAGGGAGATAAGGGAGAAAATGCTTAACCTGGCCTGAGCGGCTGCAGCGTTTATCAGCGACGCTAATCGCTGTGATTAAACCTCAACATTCGATCGGCGCGGACGAGGGTAATGGACCGAAATTTCAGCCGAGCTATTACGAGCGCACGTGTGCTCGGAGGCGCCCGGGAGGGAGGAGTGAACCTGCTATCTTGTTTTTTCCCACTGAATTTTTAATTTCCTGATCAGCTCCGTCTCTGGGGTGAGATTTCCAGCTAAATCGGTCACCTGTTCTGCAGTTTGGGAGAACAGCGAAGAGCTGCAGCTCCATATGGTTGAATTAAGTCGGATTGTGACACAGGCAGCCGGGGCAGATGTTTCCACCCGTGGCTGAGCAGCTCAGATAAATCACATCCTGACACAGCACCGGGCCTTTGTGTGTGAGAGGTCTAACACAATCCCAGAGTGTGAAGAAGTGTTCGTTACAGCGGTGCGACTGTGCTGGAGGTGACGCCACACATACGAGATATGAGACTTTCTAGTTTTAGAGAAGAACTGAGTCTCTCACAGAGTCTGAGCTGCAAGATTCTGTTCTTTAATCAATATGTGTTTTCACAAACTCACAGCTGCAGGTGGGAAAGAGTTGCATCTTGTTTACTTGTTTAATTTCCAAATTTCTTTACATTTTTGATGTATTTTCTTAAATCTGCACTGATGAATATTTTATATAAACACTGGAGCAAATGATGTAGTGAAGCCCCCAGAGACCTCTGCAGCCCCCCAGCTATATGAAGCGTTCTAGCATCTTTCAGCTCATCGTTTTGATTCTTTCTTCGATCAGTTTCGCTGTTCTCATCAACATCAATGCAACAAAATCAAACAAAAATCAAACTGAATATATGAACACAGAAGCTCCTCTGTGTCTGCAACAACTCACTTTATCCAACAACTTGTGCTGAACATTTAGATTCAGATTTTAACTATCAGCAAGACAATTAGGATTTTTTTTTAAATATTATTATTTTAATGAATGTATTAGCAAGGTCACAAAAAGTTCATACACACCAATGTTCACTGAAAACATGCTGAATTTGCTCGTGACAAATTTTTATGGTTCTTCTTCAAGCAAACTTAAAGCATTTTGTTAAGATTAAAGAAACAGTTCTGAAAAGTCTTGAAGAGTTTTTAACCACTCTTATGGAGCCAGGATGCTTTTTTCCAGAGGTGCTTGTCAGACGGTCGAACAGCTCCAGAAACCTCGTCCTTCACACCCCTGTGAGGTCGGATTAGAGGGAGCTGAATCCGATTTCTGTAACTTGACCAAACCGACGATCCAACATTCACACCCACTTCATGCGATGATTGTTCAGCTGTGTGGAGGTGAGACCGGAGCCGCGCTCTGAACGCCTCTCTCATTCATCTCACAACTCATCTGCCACAACTTCAAGACTGTCAGCGTGTTTGAGGGGAGAAAATGTCTCCATGTTAAAGACTATTGGATCTCCATTGTCTCTATGTCTCTTGTCACTCCGCTTCATCGTATTAATTAGATATAAAACATTAGTACAATATGTTGATGTAACTCTTAGGAAGCAGATTGGAACCAGTTTGTTTTTATCAGCTGATCACTGTGTTGTTGCTAAAATGATAATTAATGTCACTACTTTCAGTGACTAATTCTGTATTTTGTTAAATATGAGCCACAATGACTTCATGGGTGCACAGAACTGATTCTGAGTCTTATTGTAGTTATTTTCTTATTCTATTTGTGTTGAATCCTATTATTTCTGCCGCAGCCTAATTTCTCCACGGGGATCAGTAAAGCTTTACATATGCCATTTGGTGGATGCTTTTATCTAAGCCGCCTTTCATTTCCATGAGTGCGTGCATTTTTAGCATCAATCCCTCTGTAACCTGGCAGTGGAAGCCGGGCCGCATTAGCCCGTTGTTCGATTCTCTGTGGATTTACGTCCCAGTCCATGTTTTGATTTTCTATCTGACTGACTGAAAAGTTCCTCTATTGTCTGGGAACCTCTTTAGATTCAGATGGCGTCGCGGGCCGACAGGAGGAGATATCCAACAGGTGGAAGTGAGATGGAACGGTAAACAGAGAGCCTGCAGAGACAGCCCGAGGCTCGCCGACATTCCTCGGCACTAAAGGCCCCGATCGGGAGGTTTTGCAGAGCAGCGATGAGGGAAGGAAACAGGGGATCGACTTTGAAATAATTCTACATTTTGACTGCTTCTCTTGCTGTTTTTACACAAAGCTGCTGCAAGAGATACTGTGATTTTTCTTTGGCGTCCTGGGAATGTGAGGGAGCGTCATTCATAAGGACTAATGCAGTGTGACCCAGCAGTTTGGGTGAATACTTTTCCTCATGCTCTGCAGCTCTGTTCACTGTTAATACTGTTAAGACAATGAACGTTGCCACATAGAAACCAGTGCAATTCCTTCTGACAGCTGATGCAAAACATGAATTATCATGTTTGAAATTTTGTTCCACTTTAATACTTACTTTTAATCCCAGCTGACGCTGCATTGCAGAGAATTCTCGTCCGGGCGCTGTTCCTCCTCCCCTGAGCTCCAACTTTTAAATTCCATTTTAGCAAAAACATTTCCCAGACAATTCGAATCCACTCATATTTCAGACTCGTGCAGACTCCCCGGTGTATCACCCCTAATGTAACCATTGCCCAGACAATGCTTTTGCCTATTTATCACCAGTAATGACGAACCAAAATGCAAAATGGTGATACAAAATGAACATTAAAAAATGAAAAGACGTGATTGATGCCGGATCCTCGGCAAGCTGGCACGCTGGGGAGCGGAATAAATGAACGTCAAAGATTCCCTTCTGGGCAGAAGCACAGAGGGAAGAAATCTAAAGCACTTTAATGTCTCTGTCTCCATTTTTCACTAACATCTAGATATGCACACACACACACACACACACACACACACACACTCTCTCTCCTCCTCATCCAGCACTCTCTTGCTCCCTCTCCTGCTCTCTGTAAAGCTTCAGACTTTTATGTCTCCGCCCGTCATTTGATTTGCAAGCCAAATTCATTCCTCTCCCTTACAATGTGCTGGAGAGCCCCCCCCCGACCCCGCCTCCTCACCGCCACGAGCTGCACATGGAAGCAGCTCCAGTAACGCCGTTGGCAGACATCTGGAAATGTTTCGGCGCTGCCCTGGAGGTCACTGTCTGGACCAATAGAGACCATACCTCAACCTTTGCAATGTGACAAGCCTTCATATATCTCCCCGACTGTGTGTACTGTATGGAAACACCCCCCCCCGTCCCATTTACACACCACCTCAAACCTTCATCTCCCCCCTCGCTCCTCTCTTTCCTCTCTGCTCATTTCATACCTCCGTCATCCTCGGCTCCAACCTTCGTCTTCCTCCACCTCTTGGTGTAAAATGCAGTATTTCTTCTCTCTCTCCGTCTGCGCCGGCTCTTCAGAGGTCGGGGTCGGGGGGAGGAGGCCCGGTCGGGAACAACAAGCTCCACTCAGACCAGATCAGTTTAGACCGGTTTAGAGTGGAGACCGCGATCAAAGACAGTCCAGCTCATTCCAGTCATGCCTTCCTGAATTAGTCGTCCATGAAGGATGAGGGCGACTCTGTCGCTCTGTTATTTCTGTGCAAACAAAACAAACAGATTAATAATGAATCATCTTTGATGTGGTGAATTAATCTGTTTTTATGATGTGTTTTGAACTGTTATTGTAAAATCTCACTATAAATCAAGAGTTACAGCTGAACTAAATTTAATAATTACATACTTTTGCAGGAAACATTGTTGGACTTTTATTTATATATTATATGTTTTAATACATATACTTCGATTTGTTTACACAGCACATAAATCACAAAACCAGCAACGTCCAAGTTGAACTTTCTGACTTTCCTCCACAGTCTCATGCTCATTAGTTTGTTCTGAAACGAATAAATGTTGTTGTTGTTGTTAGATGAGACGATCGACATCAATCTCATAACTGTCCGTCAAAGATAAAGCATCAGTCAGGAGACAGTTAGCGTGTCTCTGTCCAAAGTTGCATCTCTGAAGCTCAATAATTAAGATGATATTTGTTGTTTGCTTATTTTTGTTTTGCATAGAGACTTGTGGAATCGACACACACACACACACACACACACACACACACACACACACACACTGTTACTTCCTGTGTGTGTTTGATGAATATTATGATCACAGACAATCTCAGCTGAAGGACTCTGGGTTTTTATCTGCATGAAAACATAAAAACAACAAAAGATCTTCAGATGTTGCTCAGATGGTGTTTGAGAGAGTTAAACTTACTTATAAACATTTCATTTTAAAGAAAACTTTCATTCATAAAGCTGGAGTTTTAAAAACCCGTCTTTGGGAATTATTCAATAGAGAATAAGTCTAAATTTAAAAGAATCAGATAAGAAAGTGACTTTTGTTTGTGAGGAGTAAACAGAGTGTTGATCCTTTGAGATGTTCTTTTCATGCATTAATCAAAGTACATGTGTTGGTTTAATTCACTTTATTGTGTTGTATTTGAGTTAAGAGACATTGCTTAATATCGTTACGTCAGCTGTTCTCTCACAGAGGAAAAAATGGATTTATTATAGTTATAGACTCTTGTGATCCACCTCTGGACTGAGATCTGTCTTGACCTCCTCCTGGTTCGTCTCCTCCTTATCTCTGTCATCACAGCCTCCTCCATCGCCTCCCACCTCGTCCAGTTTCCCCACCGAAAGCGTGGCAATGTCATATTTTAAGAGGCCGTTTACACTGAGCTATTTATCTGCTCACCCTTGGAGGAGCGAGGCAGGGCGGCATCGGAGATTAGCGGGCAGAGGCAGACATATTTATTTGGCTGTAACAGCATGTGGGAAGCAGGACTGTTGACGGCAAAACACACTGACCTTGTGTGAAAGGAAGTGTGTGTTCTTTGTGTCACGTCTTCAGTTCGGCAATCGGCTCATTTTGTCCTGGATGAATCTGCACATGCACGCATCACATTTGCGTAGGCGTGTTATTTTTCACTTCTCGTGCACGGGGAATGACAAAATATGTATGTTCCACGTGGAGAGAGAGGCAGAGTGAGCGATCGAGAGGATGTGAGAGACCTCCAGACGATTTCCCTCAGCTGTTGGTGTAACAGGCATATTTTTCAGGATGTAGCAGCGTGTGGGCGCAGGCTCTGTTTGTCCAGGATGACACCCTTCACATCCATTCATCAACGTCCCGACAGACCTCCACTGACCTTGGGTCTCTGCATGTGTGTGTGTGAGGGAGAAAGAGAGACAGGTTGGAAGGGAGTGATGGAACGTAGTCAGTCCTATGTTCTTGGGTGGTATTTTAATTTGTGTGTGTGCGTTCTTGTGTGTCTCAGCAGCTCAAAAAAAAATCAGGAGGCAGGATTCAGGCCAGAGAGCCGGACGCATCGGAGGTGACGAGAAGATCTTTGTAGTGACGCGTCTTTATCTGCTCATTTAGTCGAGCGAGAGGTGGCGACGCGGGAATGTTCATCACCTTGAAAGAGGTGATTGAGAGCCAAACATAGCCAGACATTTGTTATTCTAACATCTTAATGATTTCGCCTTTTAAGCCGCACAAGACTGCAGTCCCTCCAGGTGCCCAGGTGACAGATGGCGGGCCCGGGCGGGGGTCCCTCCTTCTGCAAGTTATAGATGGACACCTCGTCTGAGGCAGGCGCGCGCACACACACACACACACACACACACACACACACACACACATACATTCACAAGGAGAAAAAGGCAATTAGGGCCAGTGTGGAAGGAAAAAAAAGCTTGATGATGATAGAGTTTTACGTTCCACGCCTTGTGTCCTGAACATTTTCCTGCACAAAGGGACAAGCTGTGGCTTTTTCCAAGGGCAAACATGAGGAAGATGAATTAGACTGACTTGTGCGTATCACAGGGAATCAGTTCATTTAAGGGATTTGGGGCGTTTGATTCTACATGTTCGTACTGTAGGTCAGAGGAACACACGGTTTGGATTTCTGGATATATGTCAAACACTTACAACAGGAAATGATAAACCCATTAGTCCACGAGAAAAAAACAGCTGCTTTTGAGTTTCTGTATTTGACATATGATCATGTACGTCGGCTGGAAAAGACGTCAGCAGAGACATGTGGGAGTTCAGTGATACTAGATAAGCCAACATTTAGCTGATGAATCGACATCAAATGTCAATCAGTTGAATTTTACTGCCAGAGTATAAGACTTTAAAGGTCAGTGTTAATAAGCCTATTAGTGATGAGCGGCCATGAAATCTGGTGCAGGTATTCGTTTCCCCTCTCAGGATGAACTGCACTCACTTTGTTGATGCTTTAGTTTGTATCATGTTATTTGCTTTTCTCAAGACGAACTAATGAATTTCCATCTGCTTCCATGTCTCTATCACAGACTGAAGGAACGAATAAACTCACAGGTTTTCTCCTAATATTTTCCTCCGCCCCGACACCGGCCTCTGCTGGAGTCACTTGTTTGCATGAAGCAATACTTTGTTATTCCTCCACATAGAATTATGACATTTTCACTTTAGCTCTTCAGTGAACATGCTCTGGAAACAGATGCAGCGTGTGCAGTGTTGATAGTCGCTGGCTCTGAGGTTGTCTTTGCGACAGCGGCGCCAATAATAATAGCTCTTGGAAACGCTTATCTGTTTCCAGTTTAAGCAAGTAACCATAAAATGTTTGACCATGCTTTGGATTGGATTGCATGAGCAGATATAGAACAAACCTAATTCAAGGGTCATCACATTTCTCTCTAGTGTATTTGATGTTGCAAATACATAAACAGAAATTCAAGGAGACAGGTTTAACCAGTTCCTATGAATCGGCAGTGTTTTCATCAGTCCTCACAGAAACCAGCTCCGCGCCCTCTGTGACCTGGAGTGTGACCGAATGTTTGCTGCACACGGCCACAACAACCGCTTGCTTCCAGTCGGGGACATTTTTTGCTCGTCATGCCCACTTTTCTATCCCCACGTTCCCTGTCGGCCTCTTCGCTATCAAACTGTCCAATAAAAGCAAAAGATGCCCTGAAAAATTCTGTTGATTCTAGTGTCCATCAGAAAAACTGAAGTGGAACATGTTCCACGAAAAGAGAAAAATAACAGACAAGAATCCAACAGCTTCGTCCAGGAAAATTAGACGTCCTGATTATTTAATAGACTGAGTTATTGTGATAATCAAAACTCCCTTTGAAGAGGCTTTCCTACGTGTTTTCATCAGCGTGCTGATCCTGTGATCCTCCATCTTCATCCCGCCTCTCTCATCTCTCTTTATGTTTCTGTGTTGAACCGAGAGCAGCGCGAATGACGGCAGCTGCATTAGTCTCAGAGTCTGAGCCTGATTGATTATACGAGTCTCAACCCACAAACAAATTGAAAAACTTCCTATCTTGTAAATCTTAATCTTAAAAAATACCCACCATGTGCTGACTTTGCAAACTTTCTACATTTTTTAATGGTTTCATGGCATGACATCAAAAAAAAAATCATTTATTTTTCAAGGATCAAGTTCAACAAAAACTTTGCAGTGAAGAGTTTCATGTAAGTCAAGAGGATGGAAATGAAAGGCTTTGATGAAGTTTTCGGGCTGCTGGGGGCGTAAATCACGCCGGTGCTGACCTGTATATTAGCTCTTTATGTCGTGTTTACGACCGTAGACAAATCAGTTAGCCTGCAGGATATTTACACCCGCTCCCTGACAGCCTCTCTCAGCTTCAGAGGTGCTTAAGCTCGCTGCAGGAATGCATGATGGTTAACCCTCCTCGCCCCGCCCACACTCACCCCAACACACACACACACACACACACACACACACTTTCCCCGGGTCCAGTTATTTATGGTATGAGTGTACAGCCACCTTCCGTCCAATTAAAGCTGAGTGCTGGCTTTGTGCAGCCCCTGTTCATCATGTCCCTCACGGGGGCTGTTGGTGGGGGGGCTGCGCTCTCGCTTTCCATCTGACCTGCTCTCTGGGGTCAGCAGAGTCTGGCTTTAAGGGAAATACCACTGGATTTCATCTTCAAATATATTATCCTCCTGCCGCTCGACAGTTCAATTTGTCGAGTCTGAAGTTAAGGGAAAATCAACTGGATGCATTATTCGCCTATGTGTGTCAACCAGGTATTGATCGTGAGCTTCAGCAGCTCTTTGCCAGAGTCCACAGAGACGTGAAGAGACAGTGCAATATTAAAGAAGACAATAAATACAATCTGGCTGTGTTAACAGTCACCTGCAGTTCTTCACGGGGGAGTTAGAACCATTACGTCTAATACAAACACCAATAATAATAACAGTAATATAAAACATTTATAGCTTGTTGAGAAACTCATCACACTGTCAATGATGTCAATCTCACTTCAAGGTCAGTTTAGTAGCTGCTCTGAACGAATGGACTTTGGGGCCAACATGGATGAAAAATCCTTAAAGTGATCAGTGATCATCTGTTTCCAAGGTCAAGGACACGCTTTGACGCTTATAACTGTTGTCTGTTATTCTGCTTTCTTACTGTCAGTAAATCCTGTGGGAAGATCAAAACCAACCATGCATGAGTTCATCTTAGTCTCAGTCATTTTCTAAAAATGCTTGTCATGTCTTTATGAAACGTCACTCAAACACTGGTTGGGGACTATATTCAGAGGCACATTAAAACAATTGGTGCTCAGGTAAATATTTCAGGCAGCAGGACGGTGTATGTTGGATTGACTCAAAATAAACTACAGTGTTTGTGTTCATGATAATGAACGAAGGAACAGACAGATGGAATAAATGACCCATAAAAAGACGTCCTGCTTTAATCTTATTGGTTTTGTTTTTGGACAATAATATCAGCAGATGGTTTTGTGATACGCAGATCTGTCGCATTTACAAACCTTTGAGGAGTCACTTATAAACAAACAAGAGAAAAAGTCAGGAAACATTGATTTCATGTAAATTATTTTTTTTAAAAATCAGCTGTGAGATACATTCACACATGAACGTCCCTCCTGCAAACACAGACACATGTAAAGATATCAGAGAAAAGAGCCTCAAGTGAGACGATGGTGAAAACGTCTACGTGGCATCAAATCATCATATAAAACTAGAAACAACATATTTCTGAACACAAGGAGAAGCTGAAGTCTCAAATAGCACACGAGCTCACACTGGTCACCGACACCGAAATATTCAAATCTTGTTGTGTCAGATCCAACTTTACATGTCAGTCATTTTGATCCTGCGCTTCATTAATCTGAGCATTTATTCATTCAGTCACTTATTGATCTCAGTTTGTTAGTTAACTGACCGGCCGTCTGAAAGGCAGCTGATGCAGGCAATATAAAATCCTCATATTCATTCGTTACTCCAGATATAATTTCATGTATTTTTTAAACTGAATTACTCCTTTATCAAGATGATTTGTTGCTCATTTTCTTGTTTTTACATGTAAGATTTTAGATGCGCCTTGACTTTCAGAAGGTCTCATGAGACAGTTTGTGAGTTTCACTGTTAGCAGCTCTGCGTCGCACTTATTTACGGTGTGGAAGAACATGTAGTATTTAACATTCACAGCATCTCATCCTTGTTTGTGTTTAACAAGCACTATACATGTCTGAGTTTGCCATCCTCGAGCGTCTCGCTGTGTGGAGAACAATCCCCCGCTTGTTCTGAGCAGACGGACAGACAGAGGTGAACACAGCCAGTAAAAGTCTCAGGCTATTAAAACCTGCGCGCTGTCTGTTTTATGCTTTAGTGACCGGAAATCCACATAAACAAAGCGAGGCCTGCTTCACCCCGATGGCCCGTTACCTTCAGGAAAACTGTCGAAACCGACAAAATCTATTAGCTACAATAAATGCTGCGACACAGAGCTTTAAAACGAGCTGATGATGATGATGATGCATACTGGAGCCTGTCAGAGTCAGGAAGGTCAGAGGCCGGCGGGGGAAAACTCAACTCTCCACTTCAACTTTTTAATGACAATTAATGGACACAGATGGCTCGTCCAATCGGCTTCCTGGCAGCGCCGAGGCGAGAGGTCGTTTCCCTTCATGGAGTGAAGGGGAGAGTCAGAGCTAATGCGGAGTTCCTCACCGCCTGCACATATATCACAGTGACATGTTCAACCAGTGCTGTGGAGCCCCGCAGGGCGCGACCCTCAGTGGGAGGACGCATCAGAGCATCAGAGCGCCGAGCATGTCAGCACCGTAACCTGGACTCTGGAGGCCTGAGATGGATCTGGATTTTCCCTCTCCTTTGGCTCCTGTGCTGCTTTTAACCGTCTTTCCTCTTTGAGTCTTTTGCCAGACTCTGCTGTCACATTTTCATTTCTCATGCCTTCTTTATTTTAGTCTTCATTTTTGCGTGCCACCGGAGACCAGAGGAAGTTTAAAATAAAAGGATCTTTCCTCCAGAGTTCCTGTTTGTTTTCTCACAAATACGGCCGGACAGTTTTGTATATAAGGAAACAGAATAAATATCCAGATTAATAGCGTTCCCCGTGTCGCTGATACTCGCTCACATAAACAGGGCTTTTGTGCTCAACCCTCAAACTAACACGCATGTAGACAGACCATAAAGAAAATACACAGTGTGGGTCTGCTGTTTGTCAAACAGTCCTCCGGTAATCTGCCCGAGTCTCTGAGAAGGCACCAAACATCTCTGTTTCCCCAGAGTTCAAACTTTGAGCCGCGGCTCAGCTCTCGTGGCGTCGGATGTCGGAGTCAGAGAGGTGATTCCTGCAGGAGCCAGATAAGCCAGGAGCCATCGGAGCTCCGCTGAGGAGGAGGAGGCAGCATCCATTCATTTATTCATGGATTTATTTTATCATTAAGTTTATTTTTATTTCAAATTTCACTGGATCCGACAGATTCCCTTAAATTCCATTACCACATGTGGAATGAATGACTGAAATGTTGTTGATAAAGGCAACAATGAACTTTCAGCTTTATTTTTTATTATATTTTACTGCCTTTAAGTTTAACAGTATTTCTACATCTGACTACAACAAACTGCAGATAATTCCATCTATAGGTCTTGGTGGGAGGATATGATGTGTGATCGGATTGTGTAAGGTGTTGTGTATTGTTCTGAATAAGTGCTTATGCAAATGTGTTGTTTCTGTTTGCTTCACCATAAATCCTCAGAGTCTGTATTTAGGGGAAAGGAGAACTGGTAAAAACATTTTACCATGTGAGCCATTACAGGAGCTAATTCCTCCTCCTCTCTGTGTTTTCTATCTTTACAGGCCTTTATTTGTTCGTGCCAGACGCTTGAGACTCGGCCAATATTTGAATATTTGAAGAATTTTCAGTATGTTTGTATATGTACATTTTTGAATGGGTTTCAGTTGTTTCACTGTTTGCCTGTCTAGACAAGTGCAGAATCAGTGTGTGTGTGTGTGTGTGTGTGTAAAGTCAGGACAGGGTATTTGACACCTCTTTGGGACACACACATTATCCATCAATCATATCTGGGAAATGAAATGTCTCTCTTTGCCTCTGTTGTTTAATTTGACACAGCGAGCAAACACATGCACACACACACACACACACACACACACACACACACATTGACCTCAGTTTCATCATCTCCTCTCTCACCCGGCCGTCATTCTGTCAGCGGCCCGTATCCCACAATTATTCCCTCCATTTTCTCTCTTCTTCTCCCTCATGTATTATATCGAGTCTTTCCATCCCCCCCTCTCTCTCTCTGTCTCTCTCTCTCTCTCTCTCTTTACCCTTCACTCATATCTTCCCTTCGACCCCCTCTTTTTCTTTTCCTCATTGTGCTCATTCCTCCATTCTCCTTTAACTCTCCTTCACTTGCCACATCCTTTATCTCCTCTCTCCTTTCCTTTCTTCTCCTCTTCCCCACCTTTTTGTCCTTTCTGTCCATTTCTCCCAATATGCTTCCTTATGTCCTCACTTCTCTCCTTCTCTCCACACCTCTTCTCACCTTCTCACCATTTTTCACCACTCTGCTCACTTTCTCATTTCTCTCCTCCGTTCTTGTCCCATTTTACTTCTCATTCGTCTGTTTTGTCGTTCATCACTCTTCTTCTCTCTCTCCTCTCCTTTTCACCTCTCTACCCCGTCTTCTGTCATCTCTCCTCTCTTCCTCTCCTCATTACCTTTTCTCTCCTTGCCTCCTTTCCTCTCCTCATTTCCCCCATCTTACCCCCTCTCCATGTCTCCTCTCATCTCCTCTTCTCTCCTTCTCCTTCCTCTCCTCTGGTTCGGTGAAATGAGCTGTCAAAGCCACAGATGATTGACAGGTCAAGGTGGACCGGACTCTTTCCACTCTGTAGCTGTCACTCAGACGGTGTGTGTGTGAGTGTGTGTGTCAGCAGGGTGGTGGGTAATAGCACTGACACAGCAGTCTGAGTATGAGAGGAGAATATCGCCTCTGCGACAGCTGATGATTAGATTGCCTCGACTCAATCAAAGAGCGGATGTTGTCCTCAGCGGCTGAGGAAATGATTCTGCCTCTTGTGTATCTCCAAGAGAAAGTCTTTGGGATGAGAATATAAAAGAGCCAATAATTAATTGAGGAAGTAGAGATAGAGCGTGGTGGTGAGGAGGGAGGGGGATTACAACTAAATGTCACTGACAATTAATTTTCCATCGCACAAAGGCAGAAAATGAAGAGAGGCATAATCTGTTCAAGTCAATCAGATCCCAAATCCCTGTGACAAGCACGATCTATGATTAAGTGGCTGCTTCGACGTCGAGGTACCTTAATTAATCTATTTTACCTTGTCATCAGTTTTGCTTCCTGCGAGTGGTTAAGAAGGTATACCTTTAATGGAATAACGAGCCGCCGTTTAGGAGATCCGGCCCGTCCATCACCATAAACGTCAGTCACTTCAGAGGGAAACTGAGGAGAGAAGTCGCCTCGGTCCAATCTATTCGCTGGAGTCGCAGAAACACGGTAACTCATCTTTCATCACTTTGTCACGCTGCTGCATCTCCACTTTTATAAAAGACGTATCTTTAGTCTCTCGGGAGCGTCATTTTCCTAAAAACTATTACTCACCCGTAAGTTATGTGGTACTTGTTGCAAGGTGTTTGCCCCAGATAAGTCATCGCACACACACACACACACACACACATAAAAAAAAAACTCGCAGCCGACAGTGATGCATTGTGATTGTGCTTCATCATTCTTACATACGACATGCGAACTACACGAGCCTGGGTTGCATGTAAAAAGCCGACATGCACTTAAAAAACACTGTCTACATCTAAACACGCTCACACTAATGGTCCTTTAGTTTCACAGAACACGAGAAGGTGATTCAAAGATGCTTCTTTAACTCCCATCTGGAGGCATTTAAACAGTGAAACAGTTGGAACCTTTTCCACTGCGAGTTGAGCTTTATTTTTCCTGCTTATCTCCCCTCTGGAATCAACAGGCCCGCGGCACCGCTGTTTATTCAAATGGAGCGAAGAATAACACAGCTCCAGCCGTCAGATCCAGAAGCCTGAAGTCATTTGTGTGCACGTTGGCTGTTTCTAATGACTTTACAATCCAAAACCACACGTTTGACTTTTGTCCAGTTTCTCACCTACCGAAATCAAGTCAAACTAATGGCTTCTTCTGGCGGGTGTAGCTCCCCCCGCCTCATCATTTCCTCCATCAGCTCTCGGTCTTCAGGGCTTTAGGGTGAGCTAATCCTCTGGCAGGTAGTTTGGACCTCTTACTTCTTGGGTGGTAACATGTTGTGTTAATTATGTTTCTAAATCTACAAATATGCTTTACTCAACACAATTATATCGACAGGGAATAAATGTTTTTATGCACACAATGATCATTTAAACAAAACTTGGACCAAACCTTTCCTGTGTGCAACAGTTTGTATTGTCTATAAAACACATCTAATTTATAAACCAGCACACCGTCGACTATAAGAGCTAGCTGATGTGGAGGCGAGTGATCCCATGTTAACATTAACAGCGTTGCCATAATGAATCAGCTGGGCGGCTGCTTAGCGAGCTAATGATGCAAATGTGCTCATTAATTGTAATGACTCTTGTTGTGGAGCGAAGGCTACGATCAAGTGAGGCTTTTGTCACAGTGAAACAAATGAGCCTACTATAACAACCATGTGTGCCACATCTGAGATGCCTCTGAATCAAGTCACGCGATCGCTGAACCCATATTGGTATTATGTCATTTGAGTCATGAGCAACATGAACACTAATACACTAATTTGCTCAAAAGGTCATAATATTTTCAAGAAAGTTTGCAGGCCTCAATCATACTGTCCACTTTGTTGTGGTCTGCTTGCTTCCTAATAATCAAGACATGACCTGGGATCCAGGTGCAAACCACACTGTGTGAGTGATGCAGGACACAGAGGTGAGATGAAGTAATGACATTCGTTATAAAATACTGGGAGGTGGAGATGAAGCGTGGAGGAGATGATAGAGCAGAGGTCAAGGGTGAACGGTGTGGACCGGCTGGAAGGATCAGCTGGAGAGGAGGCAGACGAGGAATGATCCTGAGCACGAGGCAAACGAGACAGTTAGTATAATCTAGGAATTTAACAAGAACAGATTAATAAGCAAATAGGCCTGAAGCTTATCTCTGCCACTGGAGCTGAAGCAATGATGCGGTGGCGAGGGAGAGCCCGGGCTGACGAGGCGGGATCAGCGAGGAGCAGGAAGGGAATGGCACAAACGGCAGCAGCTCTGAGCAGGTAAAGGAAGAGATGCAGATCTGTCAAGTGCAGGAAAATGGACGTGCTGGTCTTTTCTGCTGTAACTGGTGCATCATGCTGCTGCCAGTGTTTTTTTATTTGTGTCTGCTCTGGTCAGCCAGATTTGGATGAGGTCTAAATATATCGGGTCTATGCAGATAAATAAATAAAAGTACATTTACTTTTTCCATTCACCAACTCCGCCACATCCAAACAAAAGCTCCAGTCCTGCGTTTGCCTGTCACACAACCACAAAGCTTCTTAATCTCCACTAAAGTACACATCTCTCCCAAAGACCTGACTTGAGCTTTTTTGGTGACAACAGTGCTGTTTTTTGCAAGATCTTGGTCAATGGGTCTGTTCCAGCGTTGTGGTTCAAACTGATAAGGCTGACTGAGGAAGTCCCGTCCCAGCGTCACAGGGCCGGAGAGGAAACAGGGGTCAGCCCGTGGAGTCAGATAAACTCCGTCCCCCCGGCAGATAACTCCAGCCTCCAAACGCTGCCACGGCCAAAAATGGCAAACACTCCCTCTGCCTGTCAGGGCCAATCATAACAGAAAGCCAGAGACGGGAGGGGAGACAGCGAGGGGGGACACGAAAAAGAAACAGAGGACAAGGAGGCACGAGGGAGGAAGGCTGGTTTAGGGAAAAGAGAGGAACAACAAATAGTCATCTGAGTTCTATCACTGACAGCAGCTTGCCTCGAAAAATAGGACCATCATTAACATCAAATGATAAGAAAGAATCTTCTCTGTCGTGATGTGAAGGATCGTGGACTCGGGGTTGAGCCCGTGGGCGCTCAGCTGTTTGGGAAGAGTCAGTCGTCTGTGACTCATCGCCTGCACAGTTCGCTGGGCGATACGGTAAAACATGTTATGCAGGAAAAGGATCAGTTTGATAAAACAGTGAAGTGACGCAGAGAGAGCGGAAATCAAGTGAATCAAAATACTTTTTTACTTTGTTTAAGATTTCTTATCATCTTGGTATCACAGCTCTTTCAGGTTCTCACATAGTCAGAACAAGTGGTGTCGTGTCTTCATAGTCTTAGTCCATGTTAAAGTCACACTTTCATCCATTTGAATTGTGCTGTGTTTTCTTTGTTTGCGCTCTGCTGTGCCAAACTATGAACACATGCTGACGCTCAGCCGCTTCACAGCAGGAGGGCATAACTGTGCCGGCCTGGCCGACTTGTCCCGTCAATGTGGGCTTGGTAATCAGGCCGACCGGGGCCGACCTGGGACGGTCTCCTCCTGAAACCAAAGCCGTGTCTCGCACTGAAATGATCGACTTGACGAGTGTTTGAACAGAACCCAAGTGCTGATTTTTAAAAGGCTGACTGCTGCAGATTATCTTCTGCTTCACAATAAAAGCTGTTTCATCAGCAAACCAGTGGAGGCCTTTATTGTGAAGCTGGAACAGGAAATGCAGCATGTTTGTCACCATGTTAGCTGAAAGTTATTAACAGTAGTCATTTATGAAAAACCTCTTGCCATGAACAGAGACCTAATTCACACAGACGACAGGTGACTTTAGACGTTTGAACAAATGACCAAAGGGCAACACACACCGTTGTGTATGATGCAAGTTAAAATACTTTTCTATGACGCTCAAACATCAGCTGCATCACGAATGAAGTGTCACAACAAGGATAAACTACTGTCCTGTTTCACAGTATTAATGCACATCGGCTGTCACATTCGCTCCCAGCTCCTGCACCCTGACCTCGGTTTGGACGTCGCATGATGCAACACCAGCGTATGTTGTTTTCTTGAAGACATTAACAACCAGATACCTGCTGAAATAATTGGCTTATTCGTGGAGGCGATCACTCTCTGCAGGCTTATTAGTACAGTCCAAAATACTCTGCAGTGAACCATGCATCAGCAGGAAATCTGTGCCTCTGGGGCTTATTTCTAGCCGGGCTTATCAGGTGATTATTGATGCATGGTTAAATCTCATTACTGGCCCCTGGCTGTCATCTGACAGTTTTCTAGACGTCTAATTAAATTTACCCTTTTCAAAGTCATGGATGTACAGTCATTTAAAACACTAAACTTTACTAAAATTAACTAAGCAAGGAAACAATTGAAACCACCTGAGGGGGATAGTAAATAATATCATCATGCGAGTGCTGTGGTATCAGAGTTGAAGGCTTGTTTTTTTGATGTGTCCAGTCTGGGTGGAGGTCGACGCTGTCTCTCCTTGTTCCTGACGCGACTCCCAGCAGCTGTGGTGGTGGCACCTTTACAGCAGCAGGTGATTTGTTTCTCTGTCTGTTCGTTTCTCTCTCTTCTCCCCCACACATTGTTTCTCTGTCTCTCTCTCACCTGGGAATCTGGACTTCAGGTAAGATAAGTCTTGAGATTGTCTTGTCTCACTTGAAGTCCAGATTCATTCATGCACAGGTTTTTGAATTAAGTCACAAACAAGACGGCTGCAAATACATTTCACATGCATCAGGTTTAATACTAAACCTCTAAGATATGCAATAATACAACAGACAAAAATAAAGATTAAATAATTCAATGAAAATATAAAAAGCAGTTACATGTGATTCTAGGAGAAAACCCTGTTTTCTGTTTGCTATAATTGCTGCAAAACACAGGTATGGCTGCATCAGTCAGAAGAGCAGTACTGAGAAACGTCTTCATGCCTCCTTTCAAAGGACGTGTGTGCTAAAATAATTTGGGGAGTTATTGTTGTGAATTGGTGGTAAATTGGGTGCAATATTGATTTCTGTGGCTTCGCTCTGAAATACATTAAATTATAGGTTTGTGAAATTATACAATTTATATACAATTTACCAATGCAAGACCATAACGTGAAAGAGAAGCCTGTAACCTCTCAGTGAGAAAACAGCTCGGCAGTCTGATTGGCTTCAGACTATTTCTCTCTCAAACACTATTAAATCTGGACCCAACAGTGTTTCAGGTATTTCATATTTCTGTGTGCTTCCACATTTTAGCCAAATATTATCGTCATCATTTTCTGCAAAGGCAACCGGCCTGTTCACACAAGCTTTATGAAATGGAGACATGTCATTATGGCAGCGAGCCACCAGTGCTGCTGCTCAACATGATGAAATACATGCCTTAATATATCATGAAGGTTTATCATAGAGATCCTGATTGAGGTTGGAAAACATTATGGGAACATGTTCACTTTGTAATGCAGCAGTGGCTCTTTGCCATTTAATAACACACACACACACACACACACACAAAAAGTGCTGCGTTAACAACCCAGTTTCAGGGCGACCACATGTGTTTCGATCCAAACAACCACGTCACTGCTTTTACAGCCATATTAATGGAACCTCAGTTTTAAATTGGAGGACATTTTCTATGCGACACTATTTTCAAACCTCACATTGCATCATGCACATTAACACTATACACAACACGAGGGGTCACAGGAAACGTCTGGATTTATTCACGCGTTATAAAACTATTTGAACATACAACCACAGCACAGACTTTCAGCATCGTGACCTGTGAGGATTATTTTTTGGTATGTGCTTCCTCGGTTAGCTGCTCCATGTTGCTTTTCAGATGTTCATGAACCAACGTTGGTCCATTTGTTTAGGAACACATTTAAATACACCGTAACTACAAGGATGGACAAACTAATAGAAACACAATATAGCTCTGCATTAAGCACCAGCTTAGTGTGTCTTTCAGCCAGCGTCAGTTTGGTCATGTGTTTTTTGTTAATGCTGTTTCAGACAGAGGAACACAAGCATTTAATTGAGCTCATGTCTCCGGCCACTTGACAAATGTTCTATAAGTCAGTATTCACTCTCCTTTGGGTTCTGTGTTTGTTTCCACCAACTCCTGAGGGAAATCTCCGGCTCCTTAGCTGCTAAATACTCCACTATGTTCACCAGCTACATCGGCCTGCTGCTGCTGGAACCACGGTTCAGAGGAGACAACAAACATCTGTATCTGGGGAAAAAATAGGATGGTAAATCAACTAAGATCACTTATTTGGTCATTATTTGGAAAAGACTTATATTTTTCTATCTTACCATTTCAAAGGTAACACTGTCAAAGTCAATACTCATGAGTCGTCATGATGGAGAAGAAGCCAGTCAGAGGTGCAAATGAGACAAGTAGTGAATTCAAAATGCTTTCTGACAACTGAGCAGAGAGTTTCAGCGGATGAGGCTTTCTGTGTTCACCTCGGCCACCATCCTCCTTGTCCCGGTCCCCGACTGCTGTGGACGGACCACAAGAACTTGGAATACGTCCAGACCGCCAAGAGGCTTAAACTCTCGACAAGCCTGGTGGTTCTTCTTCACCTGGTTCAACTTCTCCCTCTCCTGCCGTCCAAGGTCCTGCATCATCAAGCCAGACGCCTTGTCCCACCAGTTTATGGAGGAGGACACGTTGGACTCCATCCTCCCTGCTCCCTGAGTGTTCGCCGCTCTGACTTGGACTATTGAGGAGAAAGTGAGGTCGGCCATCGAGGGTCAACCGGGTCCTAGCTCTTGTCCTCGCAACTACTGTTCAGTCAAAACTCACCTGTCATTCAGAGAACCCAGGACGTCCTCCAACAACGGTTCTGGAGGTGCCAGAAGCTGCCAGCTTCTGTTCAACCGGCCGTGACGTTATCCTGGATTTCCTCTCAGCTTTCCTAGTTTTTGTCTGTCTGTCCTGTGGCTGTTCTTCAGCGATGACCTCACCATGTGAGTTACTCCCAGTCATCCTAGCTGTGGTTTCCTGTGGCTCAGAGACTCTTCATGTGGCCTTACCTGTCACCTGAGTTGGATAATATTCACCTGTTTGCCTTGAACTCTGTAAATAAAAAGGTCATTACCGACCATCTCTGGTTTCCACGTGAGTCCAACCGTACCCTGTTAGAGAAGCTCCAATTATTATTTTCAGGCAAAACCCAGACTGGAGGAAAATTGTCACACAGACACACACAACCACCAGACAGTTCCAGACATAAACAAAATCTAATGAGTCTTCGTTTGCTTTCAAACCTGTAGTTCTTCTTTTTATTATTACTATTATTATTAGAATGCAAAACAACCACATGTTAAGAATAATGAACAAACAGATACAACACGTGTCTTATACAGCAGCATTCTGGTGACTTGTTACTGTGGGATCACACAGTTTTTAATGGACTTAATGAGCCGCACAGAGCAGGATCCAAACACAGCAGACCACAGGTTTAACTGTTTGATCAGGGAAAATCCCAGTTCACACATGTGCTGATGTTCATACATGTTACCATGGTTACTAATCACACATCTGTCAAAAATACTGGTCAATTTGCTTTTAGGTCACGAGCGCTCGGCTTGGGATCTTCCTTTTCAAGTCGGCCTCTGTTGAGTTGTTTGGTCCACACCAGCCTAAATGAATCGTACTAACAGGGCAAACACACCAGGGTCCATTTAACTGAACCAAAAGGTTTGTTGTGGAAGCAACCTTAAAGATTCATCAGGTTCCTGAAAAGCACATGTGCACACATACACTCACATGACTCACTAATGAATTATCTATGACGGGTTCTTCGGCCTGGTCGCACACTCTCCAGCTCTCCCCATTTCCTCAGCAGTTATCCAGCCGCCATCTGATCACCGCTCCGTCAGACCGGCGAGAGGCCAACAGTGACCTCTGCTATAGGTGCAAATGATGCCATGTGTCGGCCTGTGTGCAAAAAGCCATTTACAGTGCATGTGGCCTGTGCAAACACTGTCGCTCTCTCCGCTGTTTGTTCACGTCCTGTGTACCTGAAGAAGAGCTCAGTGTTAAGAGTTGCATGTTCAGCTCAGTCTCTCTTTACCTCTCGCTCGCTCATTATATGTGAGATCGTCTTTCAGTCCAGGTAAACACAGGTAAACTGCAGAGCTGCCACTGATGCCTCGACCCTGTTGTGTCCTCTTTCATTCTCCTGCGCTCCACCTGCCAACACCCGACTTCCCCTCTGCTCCCCTTTCCTCACCCCTCATGTCTCATAGTCATTTTCATTTTCAAATGAACCCCTAAAAAAGCTATAAACTCCATGAGCGTCCAACGAGAATGACTTGTCAAAGATTGATCCCCCCGTGCCCTATAATCAGTTAGCAGAGAGGGAATGAGATGGAAAATGCCTCCTCCCTCCTTCTCTTTCTCTCCATCTTCTTCTCCGTTGTTGTATCTCAGATCTGGGTAAAGGAGGCAGTGATAGATTGAGGTTGTCATTCCCTAAGAGGAGCCCTGGCTTTGCATATTACCCCTTTTCTCCATCACTCTAATGAAAACACCGGAGAGATACCTGGGCCGCAATTGATATCTACACCCCAGAGCGCTGCGACATCTTTATCCATCACACAGCCTCCTTTTGCTCGGCCATAAATGTGTCTCGTGTGGCTGCACATAGCGGCGCATCCCAGGCTGATCCCTGTACATATGGTAGAAATATGCTAAATAAAACCCCATTGTCCTTCCGGGGAATACACCTCAGGATGGAAGTGGGATCTGCAGGCAGTGAAATATTGCTGGAATCGCAGGGAAAGCCGGCCCAGGCTGTTTATGGTCAAGGACGCTGGTATACGATATGGATATAATAAAGTTAGCACCTGTAAATTAGGTTTAAACAGCGGCCACAGCAAGTTCACGGTGGTAATCATTGCACATTTGGTAAAGGTCATTAGTTGTCGGAGCACAAACTTTAAACTGATTGTGGACAAAAATACGGTTTAAATTTGAACGCTAATGAGGAAATTAGCCTCTGGGCAAATATTCATTTGTTGTTGGTCAACTGTTAATGAACATTAGGCTGCGGGGAATTCTGCTTCCCCTGGCAAACGACATTGGTAGCAAATCAGAAGTGTAGAGGGCCACCTCAGGACAGCAATTAGTGTCTAATTCAGCCTGAAAAGTCCCAACTGTTGTGTGTCCAATTCCAGTTTGTGACAGTCACTTAAACACTCGCCTGTAATGCCTCGGTCTTTTTAGGCCTCAGGGAAAGTCGAGTGTGTCACCTCCCTCTCGTCAATCTCTTTGTCTCCTAATTTTTCCATCCTCTCGATGAAACACTGGAGCTTTACAGAGCCAAGGCTGAGACGATGAACGGACGGCCTTTCACTCTCCTGTATTCTTTAGTGGCATACTCTTCTGTGCTCATACACTCAAAGTCTTTTTTATTGTTGATTTCAGAATATCACCTTCACCAAGGTCAGTCGTTTGTGTAATCTATAAAGCCGTTTTTTGGGTTTTAGATCGAGTTTGAAATTTCATTACAAATACCTTATTTTACGAGTGTCATGTGCTTGTATGTGTGAAAAGAGTGAAACTGTGGTTTTTAATAACATGGAAGCTGAAGTACCCAGTTTAATGTTCTTGCATTCAGTTTATTGTGCACTAGCTGTTAAATAAGAAGTAATGATGCCACGGCAGTGAAATGCACAACTGTAATAGCTGTCAATTCTGAAATTACAAGGCTTCCTTTTACATCGGTTTCTACGTATCCAGCATTTACACAGTCGCGTGAAGTGCAACCACGGTGTATTTGGACAATGCAAGGTCGAGTGCCGACTTCATTCATCTTTCGTCAGTTAAACCTGCAGCACACACACTCCGCTCCTTTCACTTCACTCTGTTTGCCCTCTTCTCTTTAGTCTCCTAAATCCAGCCATTCTTCATTCCGTTCATCTGAACTCTTCAGGTCATCCTACCTGCCGCTTCCCCCGAGGCTGGATCAACGTCATGCAGAATCACACCCACTGTATTATGTACTGATTGTGTTTTAGTATTGTAGTAAATATTAGTAGTATAGTAGTAATATAGTGAATAGTAGAAGTATAAGAATAGAAGTGTTGGACTCTAACCTTGATTCAGACCCCCACAACAAGACAACATCAGGCTGTGTCTTTACTTATATCCCACAGTATCTTTTTTCCTACCGAGCCAGTCGGGTCAGGTTTAGCTAATTCAACTTGGCCCTTTGATGAAATTATACAACCTCACTTGCGCAGCAGCAGCCGTGATGGACGTTCACAATGAATCTAGTTTTCAATTGTTTCACTCGTCTCTCGTAAATTACACACTGAAAGCATGAGTGAAACGTTGGCTGTTACCCAGCTGGCTTCCACAGCTATATTCAATAAAGTTGAAGCTTCTTTTGTGATCATGTCTTTCATTATTTATATATTCATTATAAACAAAACGTCATGTCGTGTGACACAAAGGTCTCGGCTCCACTGTCATGGAGGCTTGTCATTATGTGGCTGAAGTGTGAACATGATGTGATAACAGGCGTCTGTCAATGCATCAGTGAACACCAGGCCAGAAACGAGACAGGGGTCAGAGGTCATTGATCAGGAGTCAGTGGACGGATGAAGATGAACAAGGAGGACACCAGAAATCCAAGTCCATCTGCTGATGAAGACCTTGACATATGGTTGAAAGAGTCCAGAAGATCATCAGTAGACCTTGAGTTCAGACGTCTTTGTCAAGTGTAACTTTTAGCCGATTTCATTTCTAAATGTTCAAGTCGAACGTCTCAGGAGCTGCTTTAACTTCTCCAAGGTGAAAAGTCCAGCTCTATTTGCAGATTTGAGAACGCTCTTGTTTAAACGGACTTGTTCGAGCCTGCAGACGTCAACAGGGTCAAAGAACACGTGAAAGCTCATTTTATAATGGGAGCATTGTTTAATGACTGATGAAATTCACTGGTCAAAAATGATTGAATGACAGATAAATATAAATCATTTTTTTACACATGCAGTTCACAGCTCACTGTGCAGCACTTGAAAATGTGAGGCCGATCCACAGTAACCTTTGACCTGAACATGCAGACTGACTAATGATGCCACATCCCACCTTTGAATCCAAAACCCGACTAAAAATCAGCGTGGATATAAAGCCGCTTTTATTTGCTTCATGATGATATATGGTTGTGGTTATTTTGTAGTATCACTGCATTATTCAAGCCCTTGGCAAATGCCCTTGTCCTGGATCCACCTCTGGTTACCTTTCCACTCCCATGGGCCACAATGGACAGCATGAAAATCTGCTTACAGTGAAGCTGGAGAATACAAACTATCAGACAGATATTGTCTAACACAAGGAGGAACTATCTCTGACACGCATGAATGAGCACAAGGGGCACACAAGCTTGCATAGAAACTTCAACAAATACATAGACTTAAACGAGTAAACACAGATACGGACACTTACACACACTCATCCATAGTGTAAATATTTGCATGCACAGATATGCATATGAACAATTACTTCAGAGGTCAAGAGGAGTGTTGATAAAATGACAGGCTGTAGGAAGGTAAATATAATTTTCATAATCGCTCGTATCAGCCTTCATTCCAAGAACTGACACTTTATTGTAGTCAATGGGTTTGTGCATCTCTGTGACCTGGCAGCTGTGTTGTTGAGGGCGATCGCTCCTGATCCGGTCCAGGATTCACAGCCTCTATGTGACTACAGCTCACAGAGGAGGACTGAAGCCGTTTGCAGTAGCTGGTTTTCAGAGAGTCTGGGTGGTCCAACAAAAGATGCCGCCTATGCACCGCTGGGAGACTTCAAAGCTCACATGGGCAACGATGGAGAAACCTGGAGGGGGTGGATGGGAGCAATCGCCTGCCCAATCTGAACCATAACAAACTATAACATAACAAACACCACGTTCAAGCGTTCGGTGACTCATACATGCACATCACCTTGCTCAAGACTGACATGCAGCCTGAGTGGGCCACCGTCAAACCGCCACGCAGGAGGTGGCGGCTTGAAGTTGTGGTCAGAAGGACGTTGGAGGAGAAGGAGGCGGTCAAGTAGAAGGCCTTCCTCTGGATGGAGCGAGCTGGAGTTCATGAGTTCATGAGTGAGGGTCAAAGGGATCGACAGGTGGATTGCTGCAGCCTCAGCAGTTATACAGGTGTTGTATTGTACCAGAACGTTGTGATGAAGGAGGAGCTGAGCTGAAGGGAAGAACTTTCAGCCTCTGATCTCTGGCGTCGAAAGGTTGAGGCGATTCACTGATGATTACAGTTCTTCCCTTCCCCCCAGGGCAGACCCAGAACACGCTGGACAGATTATGCATCTCATCTTGCTCAGCCAGCTGCCACACCACCCATCCTAAAATGGATGGATGTATTAGCCAACAAAAGCTTAATAGTGTTCACTTTATCTCCCAGAACTGTTCATTTTCATCCCACCCACCACCATCAGCACCACGGGGCAAAGGTACACAAACAGAGAGGAACAGAAGCAGGTTTGAATCAGCGCTGACAGTCAAAACAAATGAGGGAGGATAAATGGAGCAGCTGTTTTCTATTTCGCTAAATACCCCTTTTCATATAGGTGGCAAAAAAATAATAAAGCGACACAATTAGTGAAGCACTCACTTAAAAAAAAAAAAAAAAAAAAGCTCTTTCTCTCGTTCTCTCTGTGTCTCACTGGGCTAATTATAAGTGATCTGTAAAGAGAAAAACAGCGAGTGGGAACCTGTAAAGGGAGGTCAGAGGAGGTCACTCCATCTGCAAGGGAAAGTAGTTGTTGTGGGGGACGAGGCGGAGCAGCCGCCCGGAGAGTGACCAACGGCTGCTCCACAAGGATGAATATGAAAAAAAGCAAAACAAAAAAACTCAGAGGTAATTTAGTTTCAGATAATCATTCTAACTGTCAATGGCTAATTTCGTGCTAACCCTTCAAGCCCTTTTCACTCACTACATTAACCAAAGGTGTTGTGAAGCAACCGGCTTTTAATGCGTTTAACAATGCATTAAATGATGTGTTTAAAGCGTCTGAATTAGACGGGGAAGCTTTTCCACCGTCGTGTCAAACACAAGGCCAGAGCCGACAGCTGGGGAAGAGGAACATACAGAGGAGCAAACAGCAATGTGACGCGCAGCCACGTAAAACCCTGTTGAACTCCTGACTGATGGTTAGATTTGTGAAACCACACACACACACACACACACACACACTTCTACATTCAGACAGAAGCATCAGGATTAATATTCTCATGATGAATGACAGGAAATCACTTTCAGTTCATTCTTGACCTTGAGATCAGTGTGTGATAAAATAATCTTCACTGAAACGTCTGCTTATGATATTTTCCACATCTGATGTGTTCGTCAACACCATGATAGACGCTTTAAAGCTTTGTTATACAGCAAACTCACTTATTTCTCCACAGCTCATTTTTGCCTGCAGTGATTACAAATTACATTTTTACTCATGTTGTCTGAGTCATATTACTTTATTCATTTAAGTGACATTACAATCGTCATATTTCAGTCTCTTCACACTGATTGAGTAATTTTTTTAATGCATTTCATTTCTCTGTTCATAACGAACACATGTCGAGGGCAAATGAACACAGAGGTATGAAAGTGGGTTATACATGTTCATGTGTTTGACACGGTTTAATAAAACATGGTATATTACATTACGGGCCGTCTGTGAACTCGAGATGTAGGAAAATAAATGAAAAGGTGGTAAACTGCTCTTGAAAAATGGTTGAGTGTAAGAGTTGTCTGTGTGTAATTTAAAAGGAGTAATGGAGGTGAATGAGGGAAGCCCGCAGAGCTTGGCTGTAGCCACCAGCGTTCATGTGGTACTATATCATTACAGTATATGATTACAGCGAAGGCTAAGGGAGGTGTTTTGGCTCGCGAAGCTGCCAGTGTGACTTATTGCTGGTAAAAAATTTTCTGCGTGAATGATGTTTCTAAACCCGACCAATTTGGGGTGCCATCGCTTCGATGGAATACGGTTTCTGGAGCGTATGAGAGCCTCCATGTTGGATCTGCACCGGCGTCGCCTGAGCCGATGCTGACCGACCAGTCCTTGCTGGAACAGATCATGTACGCAGGGCTCAGAACAGGAAGCAGATCCACGTCAAGACCCTCCGTGTGTGGAAGGCTCAGAGCTGGTTTGAAAAACAAGCCCAACCCGGTTTGACCCTCCAACTCCCTGGTGTGCAACTTCTTACCTCATTTCTGACACCTCGCTGGATCCGCCCTCCTCCAGACGTAGAGGAGAGCGCTCTCATAGCGGATAACACCCTCGCAAAGGTCATCCAAACTTTTTAACGGCGACCCTCTGATAGTGAGCTGGAGTAAAATGACTTCCCCTTGTTTGTTATGTTTAAGCTTAGACAGAGAGGATGAAAAGATATTTGGCACACACACCGTGATGTGTGTGTGAGCGCCGCTCTGAAAATCCTCTGGTTCTCATTGTGGCAGTTCTGGGCCAAACTCCACAGTCCGGGCTGGATGGCAGAGGCAGCTCCTGCCCAGCTGGAATAATAAGAGCCTGGATGACACTTCCTCCATAAACAGCAGTGGAGGGAGGTCGGGAGGGGGGTCAGCGAGCCCCACTAGGAGGCCGGCTGCGACATGCAGCGCCACGCACTAACAAAAGGTGGAAGGAGGGATGAAGACAGGAGGGCTGTTGGCACCACTTGAAACACACTCCTCCTCGCTCGATGCATCGGTCGCTGTCAAAAGAAGCCCCCCCCGAGCTGCGACGAGCCTGCGAGGTGTGTCGAGACATTTCAGTTTATTCAGCAACCTTAAAATACAACTGTGACCAAAGTGCTTTACACTGATCTGAATTAGGTTCATAACTGACAGACAAAATGTAGGTGATTTTATATAATTAAAAAAAGGCACATAGCGCAGTAAAAACTAAACAGTGGCATGAAAGAAACCGTGCAATAAGAAATTGTGACCACAGTAAATAAATGTGACCTGCTGCATAAAAAATAAACCAAATATTGAATGAATAAAGTGGCTGTGGTGTCATGGACGATAAATAACCAGCAGTATGAAGTCAACAATTCTGTATAAATAAAGTATAATAAAGTAAATATAAGTAAAATATTAAGTTAAGAAAATAAAAGTACATAAGTTATAGCAAATGTAAAAAGAGGTTTTAAAACAGGACTGTTCTGCATCCTGGAAGTAGCTATGGAAAAATCTACAGTGAAGCAATTAACAACTATTGATTACTCGTTAAATACATTTTCAGTTTTTCATCTTAGGAAGTTGTGATTTTTCAGCCATTTTATAGAGCAAATGATCGATTGAATAATCATGAAAATCAGCAGATGAATTGATGAATTGCCCCAGTTTTGACTTTGATTGGGGAAGACGAGAACTTCCTCTCCTCCTGCAGGTGAACTCGGGATGATCGACTTCTCCAAAGAGTGATTAGCAAGATATGAAGGTTTTGCCTAATGTAGCAAAAAGCTACTACTGGAGTTTATTTGCTTGTCAGAAATAACGCGACAGTTGGGATATTGCAGGTCTGTCAGAATCCAAATGGCATGATTTGATTGTGTTACCCTTAAGTTGAGTTCGGGCAGAAGGCAAAGCAAATCTTCACCTCACATCATTCATGCACATTTGAAGTTATTGGACCCAAACAGCCAAAATACAGCACCAACACTAAAAACAGAGGCTGAAAACTAACTAGCCTCAGAGCACAAACTGTGTGTGTGTGTGTGTGTGTGTGTGTGTGTATTTCTCTTCAGCTCAGCCTCTGACTGAACTCACCAGAAGCTCCTGTTATTTCCTCTCATCTCCCGTCTTTCCCTCTCGTATCTGTACGTTTATGAGGCAGATTCATTAAGTTCCAGTATGTGCTCAGACTTTTCGCTCGAGATGAAACATTTTAACATGCACAGACGCATCTTTGCATCAGCTCACGTTGTCCCAGGCGTATTTGCATCTACTCCTGTCTTTTCATTGACTTTGTATTCATTCACGGCACAATCCCAGAAATTCATTTTGCGTTGTGTTTGAACACAGAAGAACTGTTTCAGTATTGTGATGCCTCCTGAAACCTGGCTGCATTTTTTTCTGTTGTTTCTGTGAGAAGACGATTAGAGCAGAGATGAATCAAAACTCATTAAGAGTTTGCAGTCAGATCAAGGCTTTTTTGTCATACGTGTGTGGTGATGAGAGAAATGACAGAATGAAGACAGGGATCTGCCGGATTCATGAATGCACTGAAATGTTTTGCATGCACGTCTATGAGAGACAGGACGAACTAAAAGAAATGGGAAATGACAGATAGCACATATGCTAATTGCTTTCAGGAGCAGCTTGCGACAGCAGTCAAGACCACCCACGCCTTACTTTAGCATACAAACCAAATTAAAACACTTCCCAGGGGCGGCTGCATTCTCATAAAACCCAACCCACAAATTTCCCAACTGTCTCCAGCTTTATCACCTTACTGTAGGCGCAGACATCCCCCATCTTGGTGGTTTTCATTAACTCGATATCCCGTCAAGCCCTGCTCTGACCCCCTGGGAAACCCCCTGCGGTGCCGTATGATGTCAGGCTCAGCAGGATTGAGATCACCTGTGGCAGACAGTCAAATGTCAACTGTAATATGGTGTCTGATGAATATCTAAAGGCGCAGCCACATATTTTTTAGGGAGGGTTCATCCTGTTCCAATCACGTCACAGTGAGAGTATTTTTTAACAATCTCTTCGGGTTGTCAGCCATCAAAGGAGGAGGCTTGTCGACCGAAAGAAGCCCAACATTTTTATCAGACATTTTCTGTGCAAACTAAGTTATTTCTCTTGAACGCCACATTAATTTTCATCTAATTCCAACTGTTGATAAGAAATAAAATTACAGCACTGATACACATGACTTGAGCCTGTAATACTTTGTCACCAATCAAGGATGCGAAAGAATCCTAATTGTGTTTTTCATTTGGACAAATTTGTCTGTGGACCCTGCCTTTTCCAGAAGCAAAAGTAATTATCTCTCACACGCAGCCTTAATATCACTTTGGAAAATGTGCCACATTAAGCAGCTTTTTGATGAAGTTGCACCGTTAAATCTGTTGGCAGGACTTTCAGGGCCACATCGGAGACACAGAGGCGACATGTCCCAGTCCTCAGTTTCAGTGTGTTAAATTACTTGTTTAGAGGTTCATTAATACAATGAAGAACATGATGAAGAGTTAGTGCAAAATGAACATGTTGATGTGGAACTTTGACACAAATAGTCTTTAATGTATGACCTGTATTTTTCTGATGGTAAGAAACTGGCAAACATCAATAACAGTTGAAATGATATAAAGTAAATGAAGCTCCCTTTGAAGCAATTGATCTCAACCAGATATGTTGTAAAATCTTTACATGGATATTAAACTGCAGGATTTTAAAGTGGTGAATTTATTTTGCTGATTATTTGTTGATGACCGTACTGCTCACATTTTCTGCTGTAACACATCCCCTGTGGATTTTATGACAGACATAACTCAACTAGTTATTTTTTATGCAAACAGAAATGAGAAGGTTAAATGTGACGCTGAGACATGCAGGAGACATATGTTACTTTCAAGAAGATGATGCTGAGAGTTTATCCTCGTATTTTGCTTCAGGAAATGTGATTTGTTTGCATGGATCTGTGGGGTGAACAGACATTTTACTGACGGCTCGAATGATCATATAAAACATTCATATCTGTGATGCAGCTACAGACAATTATCACCTGCAGTTCCCCTCAACTCTAGTTTAAATGACTTCCTTCACGTGCTGTGTCTGCTGTTTGGTGCAGATTCATTCATCAGGTGGACATAAAACACAACTTCTAATGAAGGCATATTCTGTTCCGTGTCTTCCTGGATGTGTGAATGGGTTAAAGAGTAACTGTGACACTGAAGGTGGGAGGTTCATGACACCAGTAGCTGATGTAGAGGGAGTTCATTTAAATAAGCCAAACCTTTAGTCTCCGAACAGCAACTTTGCAAAGCACATACAGCCGCAACATGATGACGTTGTTTTCACTTACAGACGAGACCTAGAACTGATGAACAACTGAATGGAATCAGTATTTATGACTGTGAAACCAAGGCTGCTGTCCTTTTGTGGCACACGTCCTCTCTTTCTTATTCTTTTCTACATTTACTGATGTTTTACAGAACAGCCCCGTCATCGTTACTTATATTATAGTAATTAGTTATTGGAGCTGCCGCTGTATTAACAAACTTATCTATATATATATACACACTAATCCATACTCATTATCGTTTCAGTCTGTCTAATGTGTTTCATTTGACACAGCAACAATACATCTCTTTATGAAACCATTTAATTGCTTCATTGTTTGTTTTCTTTCCCTCACTGAATCCTATGAGGAGGTTTCATCTCTAATCACGAGCAATGTGAGCATCTGCAGCTGAAAAACATCTATTCAAATCCAGTTTATCGTGCGGTTTTGGTCCAGTAGCCCTGAAGCCATCAGGTGCCCAGCGTGACCCCAGACACCTGGTTTACCTACTGGTGCCCGACGCCTCTTCACCTGCGACCTTTAACCCCACCGGAGGCTTGTCAGACATCAGCTGTCCGGCTCCTGTTCTGAATGAGAGATAGCTCTGCTGCCTCACGCTCCCGTGTAGCATTCGTGCAATGTTTTCAGTGCAGATGTTTGTCATAAATATTCATAAAGCTGCCTAATGGCAATCATTACTCCAGTTCAGTCTCTTTGCCTTGGCAGGGCCCCCAGTGAAGCCCGCTGCCAAAACAGCTCTTGAACTCTGCACTCTAGTGGCCGCTGTGATTGATTGGGACTGTCATCGCAGGAATCCTCCGGTCGCACGGCCGGCCAGACAAACATATGACAAGCACAAACACAGAGGTATTACACAGGCACGCGGAGTCATTCAATCCACTAATGTGATCAGCCATCAATCTCATAGTCCCCGCTCGCTCGGTCCGTGCCTGCGAATGCGTTTGCTCGGAGGTGTTCCAACACGCTTTACATGCTTGTATAAAGAGCGAGGGAACAGTCTTGTTTGCATCATGTTGAAAGCACTTCATTTATATTTGACGGGCGCCCACTTTTCTCCCTTTAATCCTGTGTGGAAAGTTTAAACCAAACAGGACTTAGCTCTGGTCAGGATGGGAGGGAAAAGGTGCATGTGTGGGTGCCAGAGGAAGAACATGGAAAAAGATGATAAAACATGATAAAAGACAGGGATTTTGAAAGCATTTAAGAGAAAGCGGGATGTTGACTGAGTGCTTTAAGGTGTTCTGAAAGTGGATGAGGGTGAGTGGAGCCCAAGGGCCTCCCCTACACCGTCCAACAGTAAGTGCTTTAATGGTCGCCAATAAAAGTGTGAGGGCTGACAGGCAGGGGGCTGACTGCAGACCTACCTTCTCCACTTCTCTCCACTTCTATTCCTCGCTCTCATTTTCTGTGGCCTGTGGCTGCTGCCTCGGCTCTCGTTCGGTGACAGCAGCCTCCCGAAAGAGCGAAGCCTCCATAAATCTAGTGGGATTAAAGAAACCCAGCTATGGGTCGCCTCCAAATTAAACCAGCACAGAAACCACTTAATAATTCACAGGAGAGAGAGAGAGACGGCGAAGAGGCAAAAATAGTGGGGGAGCGTTGCATTTGGCAGAAACACAGAGTAAATATAAATAAACACAACTTCATAAATAAACAGTCGTAATCTTTCTGATGAAAAGTACTGATTGACATTCACAGATAAATATCAGCTGAACCCTTTTTATATTAAATCTCTGTTTGCTTTCCGATCAGTTTACTGAGATGTGTAATTTTCCTGTAACTCCTCCGCAAGCCTCTCAGGCTCTCGGTAACTTTCATCTTAAAAGTGAAAATGTAGAGCCGCGTTTTCTTCCCTGACAGCACCGACCCTGATGTGGCACCGTGAGGGCGTATGATTATGTTCAGGGAACTTAATTTTACTTCAGATTTTTTCTTCATACCCAGCGTTTTCAATGGGTTCGGCTGTATAGTTCTTCCTGCGACACAATAGTCAGCAGAGTGTGTGTGTGTGTGTGTGTGTGTGTGTGCAGGTGCAAGGCCTCTGCATGTTTCTGTTTTCATTCTCGAATATTTGCTAATGTATAAATTACATCCTTAAAAGCATCGCTGCTACCGCTGCTGTTTGATGGAGTACGACTGGAAAGGCTGTGAACTTTCACTCCTACAAAACTTCCCTGCTCTCCAGGCTGAGGGAGGTGGGAGGTGAGAGTGGAGGAGGAGGAACAGCAGCGGACCACGACTTGGTATTCCTGCTCTTTTACTTCTCCTCGGCTCCTCTGGGAACCTTTGTTGGCACACACACCGCTGTTTGTTTGAGCTGCTCCACAATACTCCCACTCAGAGGGAGAGAACTCCTGAAGGGTGTTGGATTGCACCTTGTGGCTTTCCTTTCCTTTCCCTCTCTGTGCGTAGCGCTGTGAGGCAGGAGAGCAGGGCAGGGCAGGGCGGCAGGCCGGGGACGGAGCACTCAGTAATCAGCTCCCGAGGACTAGACTGGGCCCAGCGTTGCACATGAAAGCGCTGGGAAAATGGACACTGGATCTCTGGTTCCTGGATAAGGTCTGATGACTTAATCTGTCTGTCTGAGGATAAAGGGAGTTTGGGGAGGAGAGGAGCTCAATGAGGCTCAATGACAACATTATGGATTTAAGCAGTGTGTGTTTGAAGCTGCATGAAACCACTGCTTTGTGTTTGTTTGTTGGTGTCGCGACCCGGTTCAAGGCTGGACAAAGAAGAGGAGAGCACACAAGAGTTGAAACTGATCATAAGTTTGTTCTACATAACTGAAAGGAAAAGAACATGAAGGCAAACAAAGTGCAGTGAAACCAAACGCAGTGGAAGTCAGAGGAGAAAGCGAGACAATGAGAGCAGGCTGGTATTTATAGCCTCGGACACAGGTGCCACCACGTTTACCTCAACGACCCTCCTGATTGCAAACTCCTGCAGCCGAGAGCAGCTGCAGCACGGACTCCACTTTGGAAATAAATCTTAATAATTCTGCAAAGCTCAGGAATTCAGCTTCTCTCAGGGTCGTTGCTCATTGTCGTCTGCAGGTCTCTCATCAAAGTGTCCACACATGAATGACACTGCCTCAAATTCAAACACACTAATTCTTGTTCAAATATGTACTGAAGAAAGTGACTGCACTTTTATAGTGATGTCATATTTGTTTTTTCTTCCATGTCAGAAAACTTAATCCCCCATTCACTGCACCGTGTCACCGTTAACTCCACTTTAAAGCTGCCTCCACCCATTTCATCTCACCTGTCAGAGAAACCTCCTCCAGGTCACATGTTGCAGCTTGAGCAAGACGCTGAACCTCAGCTGCTCCTGATGGTTTGACCAGTGGATTTGTGTTTTATTTTGTATTTTTCGATGATTCAATTTATATTTCAATATCTTTTAATATCACAATAATTCAAATATATGATCCATTTCACCCTCCTGCTGCCTCAACACTTCACTGGCTTCCCACCAACATGCAGCAAGTTGTGTTCATATGTTGATTAGTTTGAGTACTTTGTCCTTTAATCAGTTTAGTTTGACAATTTCTCCCCATTTGATACATGTGTCACAATTAAATTAAATATATTATCATAATGTGAGATTATGTGAATGATGATAATGTAAAATCTGAACAAACTGACAACTTTGTTCATTTTATAGTTGCAAATGTTTCTTGGCTTTTTTCTCAGCAGACATTTTAACTTGTCACAGCAGGAAAAGCACTGTTGTTTAAAGCGACTGTAAATAACAGATGGTGGAGATGCAGAACAATGCTGACGGTGCAGACTGAGCAGACAGTCACATTGAAGCGCTCATGAAGTGTCACATCAGCTTTCAGTTCCTTAAAACTTTCTGCCGTTCGTCATATTGTGGCAAATCCAAAAGAGGGACAAACAAACAGCGCAGACACGTTTGCAGGCAGAATCTGACCCGAGGCTGAAATAATTCACTCATGATTGTTTCAGTGTGTTCGAGCTGCAACTGTTTACTGGAAATAAACAACAATATGAGAAAAAAAAAGGTCCTGAAATCCAATACTTTAATTGTGTGAGATTATTCCATCTGCTCCAAGTTTCCTCTGAATCTTAGCTCAAGTGTCATCGTGTTAACAATTCACAAAGTCTTTAAGAGGGAGTGGACTTCCAGACTAATTGATTGATTTAATTCACCTGTTGTTTGCTGCATGAAACGATTCACCACCAGGCAGAAGCCACAACAAACTCTATTTACTCAGACCGGCAGAATGTGTTTACTCTGAAATGAAATAAAACTAATTGATGTGACTTTTTCGCTGATATTTTTAGGTTAACATGTCAAATAACTGGGTTTCCTGCTGGTAGAGTTTTGTATATGTTGTTGTTCTAAAGGTCATTAAAACTTTGTGTAAAATCCCATGTGAATGAAATTGAGACTTTAGTTTTGAAACTTGATTCTTCAGGTCTTATATTTCCTGTTGTGTTTGTCAGACCTGATCTTTTTCTAATCAGTTTGCATTGATATTCGTTGCATGGCCTGAATGCTTGGTCTCTTCAGTCTTGCAGGTAAGTGAAGTTTCTGGTACCTTCATGAGACAGGAAGCGTTGGTCCTCTATACAACACAACGGAGTTCGACACAGGGAGTGAAGAATTTGCTAAATGCTTTTGCCAGTCGTCAAAATGAGGCGGCGGCTGCCAGCTCCGCATGGTGTTTTCATTTTGACGGCCGTCGCCTCAATATTGGAGCAAAGTTAGGCCTCTAACAGGCAGCGTTCACACTTTTGAGCCATTAGCCCGGAGTGGTGGATCAGGCTTCTCTTTAAAGGCCCTTTGCATCTGTTTTCCGTTTAAATGTCATAAATGTGAAGTGTATATATGCCAAGGTCACGACAGACAGATGGTGCCGTAATGATTTTCAGGCAGCGGGGCCAGGCAGCGGTGCAGGAAGCGCCCGGGCCTGCTCACACTCTGCTCAGAGCTGCTTCTGTAGCTAACACAGGCCTTTTCTTCCTGGAAGCCCCAAATGCTCATTTTAACCTTCAAAGGACAAATTGTCAGTTTTTTCTCGTCGGTTCAGGGAGGGGCTGGGTAAATTATGCCTAAATTGCAGCCTATTCCGCCAATATTATTTACATGGCTGTCACTTTGACTTGCGGTGGGGCCACTCACAGCCCTTTTTTATTTCCATTTCTGCTGACAGCTCCGGGCTCATCCCTGAACTGTCATAATTTGCTGTTCTGCTTTTCCCGGCTCTGTCTCTCCAGCCGAGGCACGCTCCGGCATGCTCGCGCAGACACTTCATTTTTTTCTCAACTGCTGTTTTTCTATCACTTTTTCACAGTCCCTCCCTCCACCACCCTTTTATTCCCACTCTCCTTCTCTCCGTCGCCTCTGCGTGGGAGTTGACCTGAAGTGAGAGTCACCGAGTTCAAACACATATGGAAAAAAGACAGCAGATATAACAAGATGTGGCTGCACAAACACGCCGCCATCGAGCCCTTCCACCGAACCAATGTAAGGAACATTAAACGACCTCAGATCGAACAGTGAACTCCGACTTAGCGTCCCATCAGCACAAATCTTTACAGCGCAGACCGACTTTCATTCTCCGGCTTTAGGAGGAGCTGGGAAGATCACAAACTGTCCTAGAAACTGTTATTCCTCGCAGGCCCTTTGCACACTTCGCACAGTGCGTCGACACGTAGTAGTGATTTCTTTTAATAGTCACTTTGAATCGTCTTGAACTTTCCTGGGTGTGTGTTCACCTCCCATGAGCCCCCTGGATTCACAAGGTCGCCTTTGCGTTCGCTCCTCCGTTCGCTAAGAGGAAAACAACACTGGCAGAAATAAAATAATAACAGAAGGGGGAAGAAATGGAGAAGTGACAAGTGAAGGATGGAGACGAGCACATGCACCGAGGCGCAGCAGGACCGCCGGGCTCTGATTCACACACGGCGTCTTCGCCGGCACCGACGCCTATGGAAATCAAAACATTCCACATGGTTCTGTAGATGAAGCGAAAACCCAAGGGTGAAGCCTGCTGCGCTCGTCTCCTGCTCTCTCTACCCTCCAGGCGAATGAGGTGCTACAAAGTCCCCCCCCCACCTCCTCCCAACATGCACTCTGTCGTCAATGTCCCGGGAGCTGACTGACATTGACTGACAGCTGGTGCTCTTTTGGTTCTGGTGTGCTTTTATTCTGTTTTTCTTCGGCTGGCTGACTGTGTGGGTTTATTCCCTTTTTCACATTACGCCTCAGTGATGTTTCCTGCTCAAACATCCAGTTATATGGTTGTAGCTCGAGGCGTAGCCTGCAAAGTAGGCATGTGGGTCTGCTGCATTCATGAGATTATTTATTGGTTTTGTCTTTTTAATTCTGCTGGAATTTGAGAGAACATCAAAATCAAAGATAGCATGCTAATAATATCGGTGTTCTTTCTTATTCTTAATTAAAATTTATATTTCTGTTCAAAGTTTTTCATCTCTTTACACTAAGAATCATGGTTTCAGTTGCTGACACTGATGATACCAACAGTTAGTGTGTGGACTCACATTGAGGCCCCCAAGCACCTTAATGGAGACGCTGACTTACAGAAGTCACAACCAGCTTTGGCAAAACATTTCACATTTGATCCTACAACATCAGGAAGTCATGATCCAACAGAGAGACAGTATGAGGCCTGAATATATATGAAATAGAATATGAGACAGTTTACAGCAATAAATGCTTTTGACAAATACTCATAATTAAATTGCTGATTAAAATTCTACATAAAAAAAGACATCTTCTGTTCTGTTCACCTGAGGGTAGTCACACAATTAGATAAGCCAATCCAATGCAAACCATGTCCACATTTTATACCTGCAGTGTTTGTTATGTGATGATGATAATGAGGCACCACATGGTCGAAGCTGATAGTGAATCCATTTGAATCCACAAATTGACACACAGACCCAAGGCTGATTAGACTAATTATAATTTGGACCTGGCCATAATAATAATAATAATAATAATAATAATAATAATAATAATAATAATAATAATAATAAGGATGACTTTCGAATGACTGTCTTTGATACCTGTGGCAGTTTTGACCCTTTTTATTTATGGAACAGTCCCTTAATGCTTTTTGTTAATTAAGTTTGCTCAGGGTTTTTACTTTTATTTTACTTCACTGGAAAGAGAAGCCATGTTTTTTTTTTCCAGCTATATCAATTTGACATCTGGTTGTTTTGGTTTGACCGAGTTTGGTCTTGGGAATAATGGTGTGATTTTCTCCTGCAAATGGCATCAAGTGGGTTCTACATCTGCTAATAATAATACTTATTAACCCAGCACATATTGATATGAAACTTTTGAATGAAGGGCAATATTTTGGTCGTCTCTGCTCCCCCAGGAGGATCACTTCCATGGTCTTAGCTGCTCGGCCACTGTGACGGCTTCAAGGACTCCTTACGCCCCTGCACACGAAGTCAGTTATAGTTGGACACTTTCCACTGAAGCATAACAGCTAATGCTGCTACAGCTGTGCTGCTGTGACACTAATAAGAGAGCCACTCTCAAACCAACGGGGAAATTAAGGAAAGCTTCCAACCACCAGAATCCACTCCTTGTCTCTGTTAGCTTTGCCTCCCACAGTCCACCTCTGTCAGCGGCGCGGGGGCCACGGTTTGAGCCGAGCCTCGGCGTTCCGGCTTAAATCCATAACCTCGTTGAAGGATAAAAGTTAATGACCTTAGCATCTCATTTTCTGGGGGACCCGTCTTTGGCGTGTCTCCTTTGAAAAGCACCTCGCAGCTCAATGGAACAGAACAGACGAGAAGAGCCACTCTGCCATGGAATGTATAATGACATCTTCTGTTATAGCCCAGAATGGTTATAGGCCATAAAATTGCAAGAGCTCATCTAGTAGATCCATGGTCAAAAAGGAGATGAGTGTGTGTGGTCAAGAGTAGGACGGCCGCCTCTTTCCCTGTCTGTCCTATGTGCATTAAACCGATGTGCATCCAGAGACTCCTATAAAATGCATTTGCAGCCGTAATGGAGAAGAATTCTCTCTAAAAAATGTACTTTCCTTCGGTGCGAAGCATTTTTGCAGTTCAAAAGTCTAAGAGATACGCTTCGCTGCAGCCTCTGGGACTCGGTTTCAAACCTTTCACATCTGCTACAGCTCTGTTTATGACCCGCCTGTATTTACTGTATCTTAATGTTAACGCTCTCTGCTCTTATAGCTAATGTGCTCCGGCCACATCGTGTTATCTCAGAGTATCAGGGGCTCTAAATCAGAGCTCCAGAGGCACTCAAAGGAGGCTGAAATTAAATCAGCGTTTCCTCCCATCAGCATGAAAACTGAAACTCAACACCAGGAAGCTGGGAAACATTCGCATACACAATGTGGGCTGGAAGCTCACACATCCAGAGCTGTGAGCTACCTTAACCCTGATGGTTCAGTTGGGCGCGAGCCAACGCTTTTAGTCACAGACCCAAATTTTCACCTCACTCCCTATTTTTCTGTTCTGAGATATAGCCTTGGCCGAGCTCCCAACTTAAATGGCTGATTTGCTGTGGGTTAACTGGAGAATGGGAGGGTGAAGTCATATATATTGTGTGTGGGGAGGGTGAGCTGAGTGGTAGATCAATTTGGGAGAATAAAGAAGGAGCCAGATGGCCATTGGATCTCAGTCCAAGGCAGATGGGGTAAAATAGCAGTAGACGAACAGCCCAGGTATTTATTACCCATAAAGTTTGAATATGAATTGTTTGACTGCATTTTAGCTCGATGTGATAAAAACCCCAGACTATCACTGGGAACGTTTACTCTCTCGCTTGTGCTGAAAATTGATGCACGTTTCTTAACACACCTGAGATCTTGATGCATGCAGACGTCTTATCCGGTAGATACAAACTTGATGTTGGATGAAGGGAAAACTGTCCGGACCCATTACACTAATCACACATCAGCTCTCATTGAGAAGGTGAAATCTCAGGACCTTTCGTTCTGTTCAATTAAACCGGAGCAGCTCGTAAACCAAAGCAATCAAACAGCGGATCGATGGCGGCTCAGACCTCGTCTCTGCCGGCTCGGGCTGGACGGCTATCGGGCCGGTAAATCACCGTGTGTGTGCATCTGTTCGGGAAAGACGGAGGCGAAGAGCGACGGGGTGATGCCACCGGCTCGTGTCGGTCTCGTGGCGCGAGCCGGGGGCTGCAGGCGCTCACCTATTTTCAGAGAGGCTGATAAAGAGCTGCAGCTTCAGGGATGAAGGACAGGCCGACCCTCAGCTGCACACACACACACACACACATTCATTTCCACATTAACATTAACCCCAGCACCATTACCGCTGTGAAGTGCCATTAAGAGCCAGACGCGAGGCCAAGGGGAGCAGATATTACTAAACTGTCTCCTCCTCTCAGTCTGCAGCTCCTGTCGTGATTCTCTCACCGACGGGGGAGGGAAAACTGAAATGATGGAGAGGGGCGACTGCGCAGGGGGCAATTTAATGGGGCTGATTTTATTGATCAATTATTTTTAGGGCACTTAAATTGCCTTGTTATACACAGTTTAATTAAGAATTTGTTTCTTAGATACACATCAGAGAAACATTTTTTTTTCTATGTCACCCAAAGTGTCAGATCCCAGAGGTCACTGACCCTTTTCATTAACATGGAAATAGCAATTACTGCCTCGGTGTTGCTCTGCACTCCGGAGGAATTATTGAGTTTCAAGAGCATACAAGAAAATACACATGATTAATGGGTTCAATCATGTCCAAAGACACTGACAAGTGTTCGGCGGCCGGCTAATATTTAGGTCATGAATCAAAGTCCCCCCCAGGCAACCTGTCCCCTCCCCCACCGACCCACCGACCCACACCGTCACATACGTCTCACAGTTTAGATTTTTCTTTCTTTCCTCCATCACATGTTAGTCGTAATCCATACGCTGTAATCCACATAGTTACAGTACTAATGAAGAAGTTAAAGAAGACATAAACCCAGAAAGTTTCAGAGCCAAAACTTGCTCCTGAAACATTTGCACAGTCAGAGTAAGACTTGCCTGGACCAACATAACTATAAGATATTCACAAAGATGTATTTGTTTATTCAAAATAAAAAAGCCCTCATGGGAAATTCTTCTTCTTGGCAAGATATGGTATAAATAATCACAGCTCGAGCGGCTCTGGGAACATAAATATTAAATCAGGTGTTTATTTTTCAGGGTGAACCAAGTGGCTGCGGTGCAGATCAATAAACACCTGAACAGGATCTCGGTGTCATTATTTAGTCGTAGCTGCTCGTGTAGTTTACAGTGTGTGAAGGTATAGAGACGTCTCCCCTGAGGAAACATGTTCCAGTATTTTCCACAGAGGAGAGATCAAAGTCACATGAAGAGCGGCGCTGAAACAGAAAGATGTTTTTCTTGATCCCTGATAAGATGAAGAGAAGCACTTTATGTTGATGCTTCCTCGTTCTGATCTAATCAAACCTCCACTTCTCTCTGTGCTGGAGATACATTATACACATTATAGATAGATAGATAGATAGATAGATAGATAGATAGATGTACTTTATTGGTCCCTAACTGGGAAATTCTTGAATATTATACAGTGACAATAATCTTTCACATGACATTTTTATTCACCTGTAGCTGTTTCGACACAATAACCTGACACCAGGTCGCGTGTGCGGTCTGGATCGTCGGCCATCTTTGCCGGAGCTCATTTCATATTTCAGGTAAAAGAGACTCGAGCTTTTCAAAACAAAGTGTCACCTGCGACCCATTTGTCCGTGTGTTGCATTTGGAGCCTGAAAATAAAGACAGACCACAGCTTTCTGAGTGGAGTCTTTAGTCTTATAATTCCTGTCCTGACAGCAGCTCTGATTATGGTTTTTCTTTAACATAGACACACAACTGTTTTGTTGCTGCCGGCAAATTGTGGCTTGATCCTTGTTTGACAAACATATTTGTCTGCAGAGAGTTCAGAGGACCACACACACACACACACACACACACACACACACACACACACACACACACACACATCCGTCCCAGCAGCCTGTTCTCTCCCAACATGTCAAACACAGCAGCTTGGTTAGTGACTGTTCACGTCAAACTACGATGTTAAGAATAAAGTTTTGATGTGAAGAATCAGGTGACGTCGTATAAGGAACAAGAAAAGTCTGTATGTGGAGGTTGGTTTGGTTTGGACGGGTCAAACACAGGACTTTCAGGGTTTATGTCCCACGTGAAACCAAAAGTCAATGTTGACTTCTTACAACTTACAGTGAAGCTGAGTGAAGGTATTTATATGATGTTACATACCTTTAATATAGTTAAACAATAGACATCAAATCATGATCTTTTCCAAAACCTAACCAAGTAACATTGGTCCTTAAACGTGACCAAACGTTTGACCAAGCTGCTTATTTGACGAGTTGAGTGAGGACATGTTTGTGATCAGAAATAAGTTTGAATATTTTTGTGAAAATGTTCAAACAGTCTATTAAGACACTCAATGTAAACATGACTATATGAAAATAGACATGAAAGTAATTACATTCTCGTGCTCTGGTGCCACCTTCAACCTCCATGTCTTGTTATTATGTCTTAAAAAAGCAAGAGAAGGAAGAGTCTCAGGAACAAGAGACGTCAAAAACAATTACCTTCATTGAAGTGTAATATTTCCCAATGAAGGTGGGAACGTGTCTGGTTTCAGGCGGCGCTGCCCAACAGGGCGACGGGGCCCTGCTCAGCTGCTTCTTTATTTGGTCTCAAAACACATTTGTCAATCAAGCGAGCCTCGATACGAGGACGAGCTGTCAGGAGACACCGGCCTCTCCGTCTTTCCCGAGAGCGACCGACGCAAACAAACAGTTTCGGGTTGCAGAGATGACAGCGTTCTTTCTGAACGCACCTCTGCAGGGAGACGGGGAATGCAGCTCCGCATTCCTCCATCTTTCCCTCTCTCTCATTAGATAAATGAACCAGTGTTTCACTCCTTTATTCAAGTATGATCATTTTTTACTGCTGTATGTACTTTTCACGTCAATGAAGCTGCATTGTAATTCACACTTGTGTGTTTCCACACGTGTCTCGCCGCGTCTTAGCTGCGAGTCGAGTCTTAGTGACGGCACATAGGTGTTTGCTCTCTCCTCATTCTGAGCACGCCGTCAACATCAAAGCAGTAATTATGCAATAAACTATTAAAGGCTTTGCGTCTGCAGCCTGATGCTGTCAGGTGTGGGATGGTTTTGCCTAAAGGTTTGTTTTGTTTGTTGTCTTTGATTGGGGGGCTGCTATCCTCAAACAAGTCAGGAAAAATGAAGGCCTGTGTGTGTGTGTGTGTGTGTGTGTGAGAGAGAGAGTGTGTGGTATCAAAAAGGGATTGCTGGGAGTTGTTGGAAAGTTTGAACTGGCAGGTCGTACTGTTGTAATTGGCATGTAAACATATTTGCTTTGGTTTTCGAGTCTGCAACAGTAAACACAGATGAGCGTGCGCACGTTCATGCACATGCACACACACACACACACACACACACACACACACACACAAAACAGTTCATCAGTATTTGGAGGGTGAAGCATTTTTTCTTGCGTTGGCGCTGAAACTCCAGCAAACTGAATCTCAAATGAAACAGTGACTATGAGGTGATGTCAGCTTTAATTTGATGGTGTTTACGTCTGTATGAGGTGAAACATGTAGAAATGTTTTTTGTGCTTGGTCCCACAACATCAGTTTAAATAAAGTCAACATTAATTTATTATTGGACTTCATAACATTCACAAGAGGCAGGTTATAAAAACCAGAAATGGCCAAGATGAAAGCAGCAGAATATCCTGATCCTGACCAACTCGGCCCGGAGGGTTTCTGTGTTTTCTTCCTGTCGACAAATGCCATGAAAATGAAAACCAACAATGAATTGATAAGAATAAGTATTATGTGTCGATCTTATTCTTCTGTGCCACAGAGGTTATTTTGACTCAGTCCCATATTCACTGTTCTGCTGCTGGAAATACTCACTAGAGAACAAAATGTATATTTATCCACCGCTGAAAATAGTCCCCTATAAATACACTATTTTCTTTTGTTGACACCAAGAAAAAGAAATGAATCATATATTTAAGTCTTAACCCTAAAGAGCCCTTTGAAGAAATCAGGACTGTCCTCACTCGCCGGGTCCGAAACTCAAGCAGGTCGTCACATCCACCACATCCCACTAAGCCAGATGTGATAATATCAGGTTTCACTGGACACCTGAGCGAGAAGCACAGCAACAGCATGAATCAGTGCTTCGCCTATAGTCTGATCCTTTACAGCTCCATATGGAAGTCTGCGTCTTTCTTTAAACTTGGCAAGAAAAATACGTCTCTCTTTCACTTCCATACATGAGAAATTCTCCTTTTTTTCCGTTTGAAAGTGCAGTTTTTCACTTCCAGCGTTCCAGACCTTTTACGACACTCTTCCTGCTATTTTGATGTCGACTGTGAGACTGTGTTTACTCAGCGCAGAGGCAGGGAGGAAGGAACGGACGCGAGCGCCGGGGAGGTGGAGGGAGGATCTCGCGATCTGCCAATCGCGAGACGACTGAGCCGGTTGGCTCGCGACTCGGCCGTGGACGTATTTACCGCAGTGACGAGGTGTGTGTGTGGACGAGGACCCCATCAGGGAGAACAGCTTCTTCTTCGCGGTCATACTAATGCGATTAAATATGAAGTGTGTGTGGGAGAGAGGAGGGGTGTTATTACAGCGAGGGCGACACAGGAAACAAGAGGAAGGCTGGCACAATGGAGCAGGGTCGCTGTGGTGATTGGCGTTTCTGGCCACCGCATCACGCCTTCATATTCACAATAGTCTGCATCCGCTCCGTTGGCAACAGCTCCATATAAACCAGGAAACTGACAAGAATGTCTCTGCACTCAGAAGGAAAAAAAACCTGGCTGAATGCAGACAGAAATACTTAGACTGAAAATCTAACTTCACAAGTACCTTGCAGAAGTACTAGTGGTGGCAACTGCGACTGCACCATCCAAATTTTCCATTTATATTCAGCAGCAGACGAGCGGCTGTGAGAAAATGTATGAGTGGAGGGGCAGAAGTAATGCGGCGCTACCAGTCAAGCTTCAGTCTGCTGGAAGACTCAACCTGCGTGAGCACATTTCATTTTCCATGCATAAGATATGGCAGGGCCGTGTTTGTGTAACGCAGCCTATACCACTTCCCCTCCTCACTCCATTACTTGTGGTCATCCACAAAATCAAACATGATCACCGGATTCCAGATTTAGTCCCGTGTTGCTGTATTTATGCAAGCGAAGGCTGACTGTGTTCACGTGAAGTAAAACTATATTATCTGTCAGGAAAACATTCATGTACTTTTAGTTTCATTTTTTTTCTGCATCTACTTCTATATTTTTTTTTCTCCTTTTGACTGAGATGTTATTCTGTTCATCAAAGTGTCAAATTTGATCCCAGCGACAGATGACTTTTTGTCATTGAGCTCTGCTGGTTCTCTTACTGTCAAACTATGGAAATGTATATCCAGATAGAAACGTGTTCGTCCTGTACTAACACTGATCTGGGTCCATAACACCAAGTATATGAACTGTGACATTTCAGTCGTTCAGGTGTTCGTAAAACGTGCTACATGATGGCTGCTGAAAATATGATCTCACTGGAGAGAAGGCAATCTCGACAGCAATCTTGAGAGAATAGGTTCAGATTTTTTTTTTTTTTTTCAATTCAGTCCTCACCAGCATATGTAGTTATGTCACTGTGATTGTTGCTCCATCGCACGGCCACTTTGTAACATGACTGAGAATTTGAGAAGTAATATACAAACTAAATGGACAGAGTTTGGTGAGTATCGTTTCTCTATGATAAAAATGGCACAATCACAATCAATGGGACAAAATCTACCATCAGCGTTTTTGCACAAATGCATCGTGAAGTTCAGCCGAAGCTAATATGTGTTAGCAAATGAGAAAAGTGTGTCAAGTCACACATGCAACCTGAGCACAGCACCGGCTTAACCCTGATGACACAGAGGCAATGAAAGATAAATGCAGCCCATTGTCATCAGACGCTTTTAGATATTTTCTGAATCAAACACGTGTTTTTGTTCGGTCAGTGTTGAAACAGATAATCATTTAATGACAGTGAACAGATGACAAACATCACAGGACTGTCAGCGTCTCCAGCCTCCACTTCCACGTGTCAGCAGGTCAGATTCAGTCACACAAAGACAAAAGAGGAAACAGTTTGGATTTAATTCCACTTTCATGTTGATGTTAGTTTATCATGTCAGCAAAACATATTGTTGTTATTTTTTCTTTCTTTTTTATTATCTTTCCTGCAAGTTAAATGTCATGTGGGACGTTGTGGTTAAAGAGGTCGACATCCAAACTCTGAGACAGGAAGAGGCAGAGAAATGAGGACGATTTGGTCCTAACGCACAACAAACCTTTCAGACATGAACAGCCATGACGGCTGAGAGATGCTGCTGTGGGTCATTCCTGTCATGTGATTTTCACTCCACTCCACAAACCTCAACTCGCTGCTATTATTCAAACATACACACGCACTCTGCTTTTACGCCTCTGTTAAGATGATTAAAGGTCATTTTAGTTTCCTCCTGGTCAATTTGCACAGAGCATGTTCTACTGTAATATTTGCTTCCCAACCGAAGATACTGAAAGACTAATTAAAAGAGACGGCTTCTTTTCTAAGTTCTGAGCTGTTTGCACGCTGAAGTCAAAACCTCGTGCTTTTCACACAAGGTCACGCTCCGAGACACACAGAGCGCTTTGCTTTTTGCTTTAACACCTGGAACCCTCTCGTACAAACACACGCACAGTCAGGTGATAATGAAACACTTTTACACAGCTGACAATCATTATTCAGTGAAGACTTAATTAAGTGTCTCAAAGACTTTTTATAAGCGCTGAGTTTTCTTCCATCACCCAGACTGCAGTTACACTGACGAGCATCATTTCACTCTCCTTTTCTCTGTGATGTGAATGTGTTTTAATCACCTTTAATTGTAAAAAGCACAGCAGCGTGAGGATTTTGAGACAGTTTCAGGGGCAGCAGTGATTTTCTGGGACCACGTTAACGCCCCTGTGAGCTGCATGCCATGTCTCAGAGGGAGCATTGGTTTGAAAGAGCAAACACTCAAATGGACAACCGGCTCTGAAAGTGCTTCACTTGGAAGAACGAGCGACTGCCCTCAGACCTTCAGCTCAGACTGTGTGTGTGTGGTTGGCAAATATTCACACTGTAATGGGAGACTGTGTCTCTGGAGGTCGAGCGGGTCAGGAGGTCGGTGGTTCAATCCCCAGCTCCTCCAGTCTGCATGTCAAAGTGTCCTTGGGCAAGATACTTTGTGAGTGTGTGTATGAGTGGGAGAGCAGAGAAGTATTGTACAGAAAGTGTTATATTATTCCTGGTGAACAGGTCGTCACCTTCCAGCTGCTGCCATCGGCGTGTGTGTGTGTGTGTGTGCGTGTGTAAGGGTGAACGTGTCATGTGTTGTAAAGCACTTTGAGAGGTTGGTACATTAGAAAAGTGCAAGATAAAAACAGTCCATTTACTATTTAATGACTAATGTCCTTTATACCGAAATAGTTTAAATAGCTTCATTATTTAAGTTTAAATTGTGCAGATATGATGCATCTTCTATAAATTAACTTGATATGATGATTGTCATGATACATACAATCCACAGAGAGATGATGGTGGTGAACAGGGGCCCATAGCTCAGTCTGCCCCGGGGCCCCTAAGTGGGTTCATTCAGCCGTGGAAAGAAAAAATGAACTGGAAAAAACATTCATCAATAAGTCTCGAGCTTCTTTTCAGTTCAGTCTGGGATTAATTACTGAGAAGAGAGATATAATTTAGCTCAATTTGTTACCATGCTCCTCATGCCACGCAAATGTTTTTACATTTTTATATATTCATTTTACAGAACAATTTAAAGTAAGTTTCCCACATCAGTGTTTATCAGCAGCCTTCAACAAAAGAAGCTCGTTAGTGTCCTGAGAGCAGACACGAGGTCACAGGGTGACGATGCCGGACCTGTTTACTTCTCTACATTTAGATGTAGCTCGTTATTGTGGGAGAAGCAACAATATTCCTCAGTATGAAAAACAGCGTTTTATTGTCTGATGACGTTTTATTTTCTTTACAACCCTGTTTCTATTTTACATATTAATTTGCTGAAGTGTAAAACCTGTGTAAGCACAACACATTTCCTCTCAGGGAGGGTTTGTTGAATATTAATTAGGACTGACGGACGAATAAAACGCTTCGTCTGGCTTAAAGTTTTTGGTCACAGGGAGTGGAAAATGATGTTTTTGTCTTTGCAGAGCTAGGACATTTCTCCCCCTCAGAGAAGTGCTGACACAGAACTCCACAATGGCTGATTTCTATTTAGGGAATAGCTGGCTGATTAGTAGGTCAGCTAAACAGCCCCTGGGCGAGCCGACGGCGGCTCGGGGACGCTCCTCAGACCCGACTTGGAAACGCTGCTGTTGGCTTTGATGCTTCCACTGGCTGATGTGTCAGACCAAATTAAAGGTGAGATCTAACAGTTAGGTCCAGACATGTCGAGTAAACTTCACCCTTGCATACAATTTGCATGATATTACTGCAGACCTTGACCATAAGGGCGAGGGAGGGAGGCGGCGGAGTCGTGCAAAGCAAACGTACAGGTGCCAGATACAACAAACCTTAGTAAGTGTTCTGGGACTTCTTGCTTTTGAACGGTCTGGGCTTTAAAAGTTGATGGCGATGGGAAAACAAAAGGCTGCGATTGCACTCATACACATCTATAGTCGTGTCCAGGAAAGAATAGTATGTTCTGAGAAACCTGTGACATTCTATATTCTCATTTTCCCGTGAAATGCGGCCACATGTGCGTTAAATGGACAAGAGTTCAAGCCCTGCTCCATTTGCTTTTATATTACGCCGCTCGGCTCGAGCTTCTGAGCACAGCTGCTTTCGGCCGGCCAGGAAATTGCACCTGAAATTGGCCCTGTGGTCTGAGTGGCTTATAAGCCACCTCGCAGGTATGAAAGTAAATGAGAGAAGCAAAGAAACAGCCTCTCCACTTCTCTATATCCACCACAGACGCGTGTCTCATCTACAAGAATCTCTTGTCCGCCTGCAGCCGGTGGTTACCAGAGAAGGTCAGCGACTCATGTACTGTACAGTCTGGAGTGAAAGAATCCAAAATGGAAGCGGGTGTCCATTTTCCTTGGCCGACAGAGCACGTACAAATAAATCCCAGATCCTCTGTTTCTTCTCTCCAATGCTCCCTCTTGTTTTCAGTGTCGGTGCTGTTGCTCTAAATCGGCTCGGTTTTCGCCGCCCGTTCTCAGGGAATGAATGGAAGAGCTTGAATTTCACTGATCTGGGCAAAAAATGCAATTGAATAGAGCTGCGCTGGCTTTCATTATGAATTGAAATAGATCATTCCTCCACTCACTGTCACCCAGGTTTTCAGGCAGCGAAGGAGCGAAAGATACGTCTTGCTTAGTCGGAACTAAGCCTCGGTTTTAGAGCGGCAGTAACTGCAGGCTGGAAACCTGCTCGTGTGTCAATGCCAAACGCTAGAAAAACATACCTTTAGTGGTTAGTCTCTGGAAAAGGGCCAGTGCTGTTGGCCATGTTGGCTACTCCATTATTCCACATCCAGACCGAGAGAGTGTTCAGCTTTATAGATGATTTCTGTTTGTATCAATCCGTAACTCAACAATGCAGCAAACTTGATTATCATAGATTTAAAATGCAGGTCAGCTCCCTTGCTTATAAAATGGAATTAATGTGGTAACCTTTTGCATCAAACTCTGTTTTTTGAGCCAGAAATTTAGATTCAGAGCTTCGTGGAGCGCAGGGCTCCGGGTCACACTTCACCAAAAATAGAGGAAGTTAAAATTACAAATCAACTAAATGTATGTGCTTTTACTTGAGGTCTTAATTTCCGTCTCCATCGAGCCTCGGGTGCTGAATCCCTCGAGCGTCCTCATCGGTCGGATGGATTACTGAACGTGCCTCCTGGACACAGGCGTGGGGGCCCCAGGGGGTCAGGGGCCAGAGCCTATTCTTAAAGCAACTGTTATTTTTATTGTTAGAAAGTCAATCAAAAAACAAATGTGATGCAGTCGTCTGACAATCCATCAGTGAGCAGACTGTAACAGCACACAGACAAAAACACCACTCGTGTCTTGTGTGTGAGCGGCTTTGCTCTCTAACCTCCAGCCTTTGTCTAATCACTTCTCGACTCCTCAACCTCCGCGAAGCTCTCCACTCCAGACAGAGAGCCTTAAGCCAACATCTGGGAAGAGACAGAGATGAAAGCCTCTACTTGAAAATAGACGCACAAGATGAGGGGGAACACTCCAAGTCGTCCAGTGGCTCTCCACCCAATGAACTGGAACATTGGAAACACAAAAATAAGCAGTGAAAGTGACATTGATGAAACAAGGGGAGAAAGAGAGAAGAGAAAAAGCTTGTGCTGGTTTTCGGCCCCGAGGGCCCATTTACCAAACACCTCAGTGTCGGGATTCAGTCCTGACTGGAAAACAAAAATCTTTATGTTGAAGAGTAAAATATTTTTCAAACAATAATCGTCTTTCTTAACATGAGAAATCACTTCCACCTCAGCCGGCTGCCTCACATGTTCAGTTCTGGGACGACTCGATGACAATAAGCTTTGTAAAAGAAGCCTTTTGGACAAAGCGGAATAATGTTTGTCATTGACTCGGTGGGATCCAGAGGACGACGCCTCGCTATCTCTGCAAAAACTGCTTTGCAACAACCAATAAATTCAGTGGTAATAAATCAAACTTTGCTCTTGTAGCAGCTCAGATAAAGTGTCTGACTCAACAATCCTCAGTAACAAAGGACCTAAACTTAAAAAGAACCAAAACATCATCATGTCCCCTCCGGATGTCACCTGCTTACTGTGATTAAGGATTTTAACAAAGGTGATTGCAGGTGATTCTGTTTTACAGGACTTAGATCTTTACTTTCTCTTTTTATTTTGCTGTATTTACTTCTTTTTTTATCCCAGTTAAATTACACTAAACCTTTCACTGCAGCCTCACTGGTTTCAACACAACCAGCTGAAAACTGTACTTACTGTAAAAATATCTCAGGTGGAAAATGTTTGACTTTTCCATTGTTGAGGAGGCCAAGTATTTAAAATCCAGTGGGAGGCTGACAGAACTGTCACAGCCAGAAAATCCGCCGTCATTTGCCAGCCAAGAAATGCCTGAGCTGCAGCGGTGCCCTTGAGAAGTGCTCTTAAAAATAGCGGTCGTCAAATATGCAGCTGTATAATTGGAATATTAGATAAACTCAAAGAAATGTGAGTTATGACAACCTCCTTGAACAAGAGGCAATAAAAACCCCCCTCACAGTTGGAGAGTGCCGTATAAAGCGAGACGGAGGAGGAGGAGGGAGCGGTGATATATCTCCTGCCCTTCCCAGCCCTGATTTTCCACAGTGATTGGAGGCCCTCCGCAAATGATGAGGGAGGCAGCTGTGAGAGAGCAGAGGCTCTGCAGGTTCACGGCAAAGTCAACACCGTCCAATCCCTCTAAACCCTCACACCGCTCACCGCAGAGCAGCGTGCCAAAATAAAGCCCGGCCGGTGTGTGTCTCTGAGCATGTGTGTGTATTAATGTGTGTTCGGGTTGACTGTGAGCTCGTACGCTCACTTCTGATCTGTGACTCTGTGTGTGTGTGTGTGTGTGTGCGTGTGTGTGTGTGTGTGGTATGCGCCCACTTTCTGATGTACAACCCGTGGCTTGATATTTGTACGCACCTGTGGCATGCGCTTTTCGACAGGGTGTTGGAAAATCTTAATCTCCCGACATCTCTCGCGCTGCATGCCTGCGTTTCCTGTGTGGATCTGTGTGTGGATTTTCACCCTGTGTGGGAGGTTAGTGCACGATCGCCCACAGCATGGATTTGTATACAATGATTAATCGGAGTTATCGCTCCATCTTGACCCAGTCGAGATTGGCATCAAGCCACGTTTAACGGATGGGGCTGGAGTTACTCCTTAATTCTTTTATTGTCAGCAAATCTTATAAAAAAAGACTAAACCAACAATGTGTTCGTACATGTTTTCTACCTGGTCTTCATGCTGAACTTCACATTTAACATTCAGACATCACTTTTGGAGAGGGCACTGTTTCAATACATGTTACATTGATTCTCTAAAGCCTTTACAGGACTTGCATTAGTATGAAATTAGTTCACAATACCCACATGATCCATGTGTGAATACATGATTCATATCTAATTATCTCTTATTCAACCACTGACCAGTATTTAGTGTAAAGCCACATTCAGATGATTCACACAATGATCCACATAAACCTTCTGCAGCCTCAATTAAATGTTAAAGGAATGAATCTATGAATCTGTATTTCTGCATATCATTAGAATACATTTCTATCTTTGGCCTCATGTAGTATTTATGTGTACTTATTTTTTATCTACATGCTTTACACCATGACTGAGGTCTGATCCTTCAATGAGCTGTCAATCACAGACAAGCTCACAATATCAAGTGAGTTTCACATCATTTCAAGTGGATCCTCCAAACCTGCTGAAATAATGACTGAGACTAATTTGCAAGTACAATTTGATCCCAGATGCAGAGTCTATGTAAAACTGGTTTCAGAATCCTTTCTCAACATCTACATATACATTTTAATTGGCTTTAGATTTTAGTACCGGTTGCAGCTATTGACCCTCCTCCCCTGCGGGTGGCTGTGGAGAGCTCTGTGGACGAGCTCCCTGTGAACAGACACCAGCTTCGACTGGAGACAAGCTGCCTGTCTCTAATCAGCTCTTCTGTTTCCAAGACAGTGACTCTTCACAGAAGATCCACACCGATAAATGGAAATGGACAATATTGTCAGTGTCGACTAGAAACAGTGGTTCAGATTGACTCTGCGTGCTCTCATGTACACGTTTTCAAGATTTCATGTTTGACTCAACATTTTCCTGCAGGTCCTTTTCTAATCAGTGTGTATGAGGGGCCAGTGTGCTGTGCTGTATCATGTGATGGCACCAGAAGTCACCTGAAGGCGAAGCTCTACGCTTACCTGCACATTTCCATTCCAGCCATCATCCCTGGTCATTGGCTCCGGCGAGTGACAGACAGAACAAAACCCCAGATAGAAGCAACCAAAATGAGTTTCCTTCGCAGGGTGTCTGGGCTCATCCTCAGAGACACAGTGAGGAGCTCAACAGTCTGGAACGAGTTCAGAGTTGAACAGTTGATCCGCTGCGTTAAAAGGACCGAAGAGGCCCGAGCGTTTCATTCAGACGCCTGCTGGGTGTCTCTCTCTGCACACACCCTGCTGCTGGAAGACACCTTGCTGAGTGTGTGACCACTGCAGATAAACAACCCGACTGGATGAGCTGGAAATGGATGGAATGCAAACTGTCACTGAGCCAAAAGCTCATTTCATATGTGTCATAACATTTTATTTTCTGGCAATAAAGTGGGAAATGGCTTGAACGCAGCATTGTGTGTGACAGGCCCCATGTTGCTTCAATCATGGCCCACAAACAACAAGTCTAACCACATCGGCACTAATATCTATTGTCTCTCAATCAGGCTGGATTGTCGATGCATTTTGTGGAAAGCGTGTCCCTCGTCGGGGGGGTTGAAACAGAAAGACTCTGGGAACGCAGCGAAAGATGAATCACACATAAGAGTCAAACTCAAGTCAAGGGCGTCTTTTACTGGTTATTCTCTCGGATATAGCAGATAAATAAATCACATGTTCAGAACTGTTGAAGCCCTGCAGCGGCTTTGCTAATCCATTGTTTGTCCATGACGTTACAGTTGTGCTAACTTTCAGTTTTACCTACAGATAAAGTGTAAAGTTCGCTTTGCTTACATGACTCTCTGATGCTCAGGTTTCTTGTCCAGTTGCATCTTTGCTTATCGATGTTCTCAGACCACACAATGTTTTTATGAAACTTCTATGACAAATTAAAGTCTTAATGTATAGAATAACCACAGCAAAGCCTTCTGATATTGGTTGGATTTATCTGATTTATTTGGTATGTAGAGTTCCACAGTGGGTTTTATATTTCTTCTATTTATGCATCCATCCATCCATTAGCTATACCCACTTATCCTCTGAAGGGTCGTGATGGGGCTGAAGCTGCTTCCTACTGACATCAGACGAGAGCACATTTGTGCAGATTTTTTGGGGAAAATGTGTTTCTAGTGTTTGTAGCACAGTTAAAATGTTTTAATCTGCAGCTCCCTCGTCGGTCAGTGTTAATGCACGAACATGCTGACAGGACTGAAAATAGCTTCTTTTTACTGTCCGATGTCAACAGCAGGAGCTCAGTGAACACCGACGTCACAGAATCTCAAAGCTTGATGAATGTGTTTAGTTTTGCATTTGGTTTGTGGACACAGGCATGAAGATTTACATATGTAGGTTTGATAAGCTGCACACATGTGACACTGGATGAATCACTGATTGGAGAGATAAACATGGAGTTTGTAACTGGCCTTTGTCAGAGATATAGATGGCTTTATTCCTGCTCCGACACTCTCCAGCATGGTGTAATAAGATCGTGTGTACGTACATCTACAAGAAAAAAAACTGCAAAAACTGCATGGGCACTCATCTCTCCACCTTCAATCGTTCACGCTCCACTGCCAAGTCAGAGGTCTAATTATGCATTTCAGCGTGAGAGTTTAATTTGCACTTTTCATTTGGAGTGATTGGCACTCGCATAAGTTATGCTGAATGCTGTTTAACTACAGGGGAGGCAGGCGGTAGGCACTGGGCTCCGTCACTCTGCAACTCCACTCGCCACAGTTATTCATGATGCAGCTAGATGTTCGTGCATGTCTCTGCAAACATAAGTGCGTTGGAGTGAAAGGCCTCATGTGAGATTTAGAAAGTGTGAGTGATTGACTGATTGTCCACCTCAGTGGAAATATGCTTTGGCTTCACACAGTATGTACAGCACAACACAACTTTAGAAACATACAAAACATGCAACGTACAATTATGCAAAATGGCAGGTAGCAGCAAATAAGCGATATAAATAAAACCAGAGGACGAGTGTTGATGCAGCCGGTCTGTGTTCAGTGGCTGTGTAGCATAGGGAATTAAAGACCTCTTGTATAGGCTCTGGTCGGCCCCTGGGACCCGACAGCGGCTCAGACTCTGAGCGCAGTGGGTGTGAGCTATCTGCAGTCATACGTTTAGCCTTTGTGTGTGTGTGTAGGAGGAGGAGGCCTCGCAACAAATTGTCCTTTTACCTCAGCACTGGTTTGAATCCAACATTTACAGTCACATGTGATGCATCTGAGATAGAATTCCCAGCATTCCCGTCGCGAGGGCGAGGCCTCTCCCCTGGGTGCCAGCGGGTGCAGTCACTCCAGGAACACACACCCGAAAAGAAACAGTCTTATTAAAATGCATGAATACACAGTATCACTCAAACATAGCGTGTTCATGTTCACACACACACACACACACACACACACACACACACACACACACAGAATACACCTGCTTCCACACACACCTGCACTTTCTGTTCTGCTGTGAGAGCCAACTTAACACCCTGCATCCACTCATCTTCCCTGCTTCTTCTTTCTTGTGTATCCTTTTTTTTCATTTTTTTGTCACACTCCCAAAACAATAACTCATTTTCTCTTCGCTCTCTATTTTCAACACCCCACCTTTCTCCACCTCCCCCCCACTGAAAACTGCAACACCAACAACTTCCTTCCTCTCCTCTGAAGCCGATCCCCATGTGGTCAAGCACATCACAGGAGCACACTGCCCACCGCTGGCCGCTTATTACCCACCCCTCTGCGTTTTAATTTTCTGCACATCTCTGCTGGCACACACACACACACACACACACACACACACACTCCCTAATTAACAAACTATTTGTAAAGGGAGGAGGTGCGCAGATGTTGGGGAAACAATTAAGAGAATAGAAAATTGCTGCACAAAGGGTTTTGAGGAGCGCGGCCGACCCTTCATAATCCCGCCTGCCTGTCTGTTGCGATGATAGTTAACCGTGCCTCATCTTTGTGTGCAGCTCTGCCTCCTGTCTGCAGCTCTGTGGGCGCGGGGCGACTCATTCTGAGCTAATAATGGAGCCGTCTGAAAGCTGCGATTGTCACATGGCGCAGAGAAGTCAGCGATGTGTCAATCAAGCTCGGCGCAGCGGGAGTCGGGAGCAAATGTGAGGAAGCCAAAATATGTGAGCTAGAAATGAGGGAGAAGAGAGAGTTTGGCTTTTGTGTCCTTGTATTTTTCCGTGGAAGACTTGTGCTGATGGTGCATGCTCCGTTTTTAGCCCTGTCCTACTTCACAGTCAGGTAGTTGCATCCTCGCCCGGTGCACCTGGTCCTGCTGATGCTGCCGCTGAGCAGCTGCACGAGAACACGTCTTTGTTTGTACCTTTCATGAAGTGCGAGTATCGTAGAGGGCGGCGACTTAAAATTACTGTAAGTGGTTTAACGGGACGCGCTAGAAATTCAGCATTGCATGAAGTAAGGAGACGAACAAGGAAGAGACAAGAAGATCAGTCAAAACTGAATCAGTGGAGGTCGAGATGTTTTGTCCCTGGAAGCTGAATCAGTAATGTCAGTTAAACAGCTTCATCTATCCAAACTTTTTTGTTCACATTAGCCGCCACTAGTTATTGGTCATACCAGACCAAGTGTGACTCTCGCAGCAAAGCCCCTGTTGAACATTAGGACGACCATAAATGGTTTAAGGCTGGAGAAAGGAGGCAGAGTCATGCTGGGGGGCTTTCTGTGCCACATGTTGTTCACACGGTCTGTTCTTCATGACACTTCAGACATTTGTGTCACAGCTGTTTTCTAAATGAAACTTGGACTTTGAAGCCTTTCAGATGTGCTCATCTGAGCCTCATTGTCCTAAACACAGTAACAGCACCCAAAGGACAGTCGCTCGACGCTTTGTTTAATATCAGACAAAGAAAGCACTTCTACAGTTTGTGCAGTGATTTACTGTACAACTCTGTTCTCAGCACAGTTTCCTGTAAAAGGCATCTGTATTTGCATTTTCCCCCACGTGCCCCCGGGGCTTCTTCTCTCTTGAAGCACTCATTGTTTCTTCAGAGATACTCGGAGCAGTTTTCCCAGAATGCATCAGATTTGTTTATATTCCAGTTTTAACTGTTTGTGGTGGCATGTTGCACGTTTGTGTCGTGTATGAGATGAATATATCTGCACAATGCTCGTGTTCATAATCGTATTTACTGTTAGATTGTTTGCATCCATTTTCCAGCACAAACACAAAGATCCGCAGCCTCTTCATTTGAATGACAAGTCATTAGCTTGTTATACTGCAACGGAGAATCCACTTATCTCTTCAACAAACGTACACTAGTCACTTGAAAGCATGAAACTGTGCGAAGCTCGTTCTGTCCCCTTTTGCTCGTGGTGAGCTCCTGAATGTTAGAAATACACTTTGGATATAATTTCCACTCGGCGCCTTAAAGGGAAGTGAATCTTATAATCCTCAGTGTGACGGGTTAAACCACATGGAAATAGATATCGCTCTATCTCTGTAAAAATGTCTCTCACCCTCCTATAAGTGCAGATCTATTTGTATTTATTCCCTCAGCTCAGCTGCGTGTTCGTCCACAAAGCGCGCCACAGGTAGATTGCCTCTTGAATTATTAAATAAACCAGATTGCCCTATCGCAGAAGAAGAATGTGGGCAGCAGCGGCTCGCCATAAAGAAACCGAAGCAGAGAGATTAGGAAAACTAAAACCATGTGATGAGGGTGGCGATGTCTCGGGAAAGACGGAGAGCAGATAACAGCCCTGCTCTTTTATTCATTTTGGGAGTGAAAGATAGATGAGGGACTGAATAATTTCTAATCTGCTTTGAGGCCGTGCGGCAGAGGACAGGAGAGAAGGATGTTTATTTACAATCTTCAGCGTGCCGGTGGAGGCCTGGCGTTCCTGCGGCGGCTGAGATGCAGCGGAGATACGGCCTGGATCAAAGTGTGGAGGATGTTTGAGGAAAAACCGAATCTCATCTTTGGAGCGACAGTTCGGCACGAGTCCGCCGTCGGCCTGCAGAGACACAGCAAAGGCTCACGTTTCTTCTTTTTATGTGCTTTTCCTTTATTATCATCTTTATCTTTATCTGACCTCTGACCTCTAATTCTTGCCTCTTCATCTCTGTCTTCCCTGGTTCTATCTGCCGCATAGCATCTTTACGGGCGATAAAACGAGTCAACTTTATGTCTCACTTTCAGATATTTTTAATGTTACTATCTCAAAAGCAGTTTTCTCAGCCGCCCTGATCTCTCTTTCCTCAGCTGACCCCGTTCGTACGAACCTTCAGAGTGGAGCCGAGAGTCTGTGGAGCCGAACCACGGCGAGCGAGGCTCCTTGATGTAGCTCCTCTGGGGCTCCCCTGCAGTGGGGCTGGTGTTTAATCAAGCCCCCGGCTTCAAATCCCAGCAGGCCCGTGCTCCCCTGACCCCCACCATCTGTGGGGGCTGCGGAGGTTCACAGAACCCACACGCTCTATTATAAGCTACCTGTCCTTGAGCTCTCTCCATTTTTTACAGCAGTGTGTGTTTAGCTGACACTGCTAACAGTCCAGACCTCGCACACACACACACACACACAGTCATTCCAACCACACATGTTCAGCTGAGCTCTGAAATGGTCAAGGGGACTGAAAGTGCAAAAGGCAGGAAAGACAAAAGCAGCGATCAAGGGCAGGCGTCCAATTTAGCTCTCAGTCCTCAAAGCTACAGAAATATCACATGATGCCTCAAAAACAATCCGCTGCCCCAATTACGTGTCGCTCTCAGCTTGGCTCCCACGCCACCGAAAACAAACCAAAGCCGGAACCGCAAGTATTTTTCTAATGGCTCTCGTCCGTTACCACTGCTTTAACTTTCTGAGTGCTCCAGATATCCATCCAGCAGCAGCCGCTCCGCTCCTCGTCGCAGGGCCTTGACCACAGAGAACGTCTTATCAGCGCCACGTGTGCCACCGATCTTAAGCCTGCGCTGATGGATTTGGCCGAGCGCTCGATGGCAGGGTTTTAAGCAGATTCATATCGGGGTGATTGAACGAGCCGGGGCTTTGGTTGGCCGGTGTTAGCGCTGTCGGTGCTGTTATTGCTTACGCGAGGGGAGACGGCGACGCTACAGCCGCGGTGATGGATAGAGAGGCTGAGATTTCCCCAAAGGAAGGGAGAGAGACAGAAAATAGAGAGAAGAGAGGAGGCAGGGGAAGAGGAGGAAGAGATGGAAAATGGTGCGTGGAGAGTGGGTTAAAGTGCATATATGTGAAATGTATTGCATGTAAAATGGATTGCACTCATTATAGCCTGGAATAAGCACTTCTTTGACTCCAAACAGTGCCGCTTCTCAAGTGGAAAGACTTATCATAATTATCTCTGAACGGAAAACATAAGCACATAGTGCGACACGAATCAAGACAAGTATCTTGCTGAGCATAGGATGCTACAGCAGCGTGGATGAGGGCTGGTGAGATGAGATGAAACACTATTATGTCAAACCTTGGTGCTTTTTTTTTATCCCACATAATTCAATTTCAAATGAAGAGGAATAGCTGTGATCAGAGTATGAAAACGTCAAACTGCGTGCTCGATAATGAGAAAATACTTTCACCTCTCGTGTGTGAAAGCCTTTTAAACCCCATTAGGGCAGCGACTGTGTCAGTACTGCAGCTAGAAAACAGACTTTGAATTTGAAAATAACCAAAGTTAGCAGTCGAAATCATCTCCCAACTCATTCAGAATAGCATCAACATCTAAGTTAACATTATGAATGAAAAATGATTAAGGAGTTAAAGGATGAGAGGATCAACATCACTCTCATGTCTGGGCGTTAAGTACGGAGCTGGACTGGAGGCGATTAGCTTAGCTTAGCATAAAGACTGGAAGCAGGGGGAACAGTTAGCCTGGAGCCCATCAACACCTCTGATTCAAGCACTGACTCGAAAACAAGAAAACAGGTTCTTGATGAAGGTTGATCCTCTCATGATGTGAAAATCCTCTTCTGTTTTTGGGAGCAGGTCAGTAAAATGCTAATTACTAAATGATTTAGATCTGAATCATTATTATCATCTGATTCTGTAGCTCGTCTTTTGATTTAGACAAGAAAAATCTTTATTGACCTTTATTGAGAAATAAATACCAAAGGCATGTTAAACTAAAATAAGAAAAGAATCCAAAATAGAAACGAGTATTTGGAGATAAAATTGCAGGTATAGAGACATTAATAGAGAATTTGAACTTCCTGTTGGATAAAATCTGAAGTACGCAGCTACCGAACGAGGACGGAGTAAGAGACAAATGCACAGTAGCAGCGTTGAGTGTTTGCTCCCAGCGCGTGTGGCTTCTGTGCTGGAAGCTTTTTTCATTACTCAGTCTATCAGCATGGCAAATAAGAGCGGTGACCCCTCCTGACCCGGCCCCTGACTCAGATAAGCACTGCCGACACGGTGTGAAGTGGCTCAGGCGGCGGCGGTCACACACCGCGGCGCTCACTAAGCCGCCGTCCTGCCGCACTGACGGACGCCGGCCGCTCCCTGAACCGTCTGAATGCTTCTGTGAGGGAACAACAAAGCAAATGTATGTGTTTGGGAGTTGGGGCGTGTTTCTAAGTGTCTGCGTGAGCTGGTGTTTATGTGCGCACACGCTCCTCGGCACACACACGTGTCACTTCCTATTTGTTGTTGTGATGTGTTTCCCCCTCACCTCTATCTGCAGCGCTCCCCCAACACACCATCACTGCATTGACAGATGCATCGCTCTCTGTGCTTTATAGCCACTGAGGAAACGAGGTAAACAAAGCCTGCAGAAGAAGAAGCCATGCTTCTCTTTTATGGTCTACGATTTTTCAGGGGCTTTAGGAAAGGCCGCACCTGAATTATTGGAGAGGCCTGTCGCGATGGCTAGCGAGGACAGAATTTTATCCGCAACATTTTTTAAACAAACTTTTGCTATATATCTCCCTGTGTTCTCCCCTCTGGATGGATTTTTCATCTTCAGCTCCGTCCCCTTTCCCTCTGCACAAGGCCTCCGTCTGGCATCACGGTCGATGACAATCTGGCCTCTGTATTTATTTTTCTGTTCTCCGCAGATAATGACCGTGGCACCAAGGCTGTAGAGAAACTATGGGAAGACAAGCGCAGACACACAGAGACCAAGAAGAAAAAAAACACTCTCCTACAGAGAGAAACCAGGCTTTTCTCAGCAGTGACTATAGTCGAGGGCAAACCTTTCAAAATGAAGCAGAAGACACAGAGAGCCTCGGCTGATTTAAGGTCCTTTCACTCACAACTTGATTTGAGCTGCGTTCAGAACAAACTAAGCTCTGCAGAAGACTTTAAACCAACCAGGACTTTAGCACTGACTTAGGGACGGTATGTTTATCTGGTCTTCAGCCAGGTGGTTCACCACTTTGGTTCAGACTGAAACAGCCAGATGACAGATTGATTGTCAGGACATGTTGTGCAGACGTTCATGGTCCCCAGAGGATGAATCCTCCGGCCTTTGGTCATCTCTCTCTGCTGCCACAACGAGGGAGACACTGTTGGCTTTGAAATGTCTCGACAGATGACTGAGGCTCATGCACAGTAAACGTGTGTGCAGACAGTAGAAGAGCTGCGTCGGCCTGCACGGAGAGAATGCAGCATCATGTGGCAGGTGTGTGTTGACGACAGCTGAAGCTCATCTGTCAGATACACAAGTGACAAACGCAGCTGAATCACATCGCTGGTCACATTATTGTGGTTCCAATGTGAACTGGAAGCATTTCGCAAACAGAGCATCTTCAAACAGGGCGAACGTCAGCAGCCAGACTTTGTGGTATTTGCTTCTCTTTTGTGTGGCCGTCAAATATGTCTGTTACCAAACTGAGTCTTTGTCTCTCTCTCTCTCTCTCTCTCCCATGTCATCACATCAGAAGCAATATGTTGCTCATGAGTGACGACCCCTCGTGACGATAGCTAATCAATGATCTTGTATTCTTTCTCTTTCTGATTGTTCCCGTTCACATCCAGCAGAAGACCACAACGGCCTGAGCTGCTCCGTTAATATTCCAGCTGTCGCCACCAGGCTAAATGACTTGAATGTGTCTGTGTGTACGTGGCCCTCATGCCGGGGCGGAGACTCAGCAGGAGGTGCCAGCGGTGACTGAAGACTGAAGGAGGGATGTCAGCTCATCCCGTACTGGGAAAAGGAGGAAGGGTCCTCGTGATGTGATTTTGCTTATTTGCCCATTTTCACAAACATATGAAAGGTCTTTACTTGATTAATGCTCTTGTTGCACAGTTTTTAAAAATCCATCAAATGCAGTTTCAGTAATTTCCCTGTGCTGCAACTCTAATAAGGACAATATTGGGATAAAGTTTTCATAATAAGCAGAGAGAGTTTTATGTTTTTTACTTTTACTTCACACCTGGTTCATTCCTCCCTCGCTCTCCATCTTTGCTCTCTCCATTGGACAAAAAGGCATTTAAAAAATCTGCTTCAGAAACTCAGAATCTGTCCTAAAGATCACAGTGAACAGATCTGAAGGAGCGGAGCTCTGCTCGTAGATCAGACCTCTAATCCCTCGATGTTTTAAGGATGAAGAGTCGTGATCCAGATCAGCACATTTCAGTTCAGAGGTCTTTTTGTTTTTATTTGGTTGAGCTTGGTTTTATGAGGACTTGTGTGCATCGACAGTAACTTGGAAAGAGCAGCGGGGGAAACTTGGATGTGTCTGTGCTGCGGCTCCGCCGGTGAAACAATGCTCCCTCTTCTGGTTTGAAACAACGGAGGGTGAGAAGGATTTCCTCGTCTCAAACCGCGCTGAGAGGGAAATATCTGTGAGGCCTCTGCAAAGGAGCGAACGCGAAGGCAGCGATGAGGAGGAACAGCTTCTTCTATTCACTGGAACAGGAAATGCGCTGGGTCAGTGTTACTCTGCAGAGAACAGCGCCATCAACTACCAGCTAATGGAAATATCTACACTTAATAACAACAATTAAAATGTTGTAAAAGTGGCACATAAATGTCTACATTCATTATAGCTTCAGGGTAGTTTCTTCTTTCAGAGGCTGTAAATCAAACATCAGGAATGTAACAAGGCATCTTCCTCTAACACATCTACAAAACCAGAAACCAATCATTACTCCTACAATTGTATATACATCAGCTTATGTATATACAATCACATACACCATAATTATGATTGTAATTTCTGGTAACGTGTTTAAACAGACATTTCTAGATAAACAAGCCTCAAGTGGTTTCTGATAAAAGACTTTTTTCCAAGTGACCAAACTGAAATATGTCATCTGTGAATAGTCACCATCTTTGTGCTTCTTCCATGTTTAGAAAAACTATTTCTGTTTTTACTGTTTCTCACTAAACAATATATTTTGTGGTTCCCAGTAAAAAGAACAATAGAAAACAGAATGCACATTGAACTAATCTGCTTTTTCTTCTTTTTCTCTAACTGGTAAAATACCACATTGAAAACTGAAGTAACATCATCAAACACAAACTTTCAGTGCATTTATGATGGTTTACTTGGCTTCTACTTTATTTTGTTTCTGTCTTCTTCTTTTTATCATTGTTGCTTTAATTAATAATCAATTGGCATTTTTAATAATTTGCTGCTTTTGCTAATTCATAATGTAATTTCTTCTTCACACTCCTGTTGCTTGGTCTTATACACAGATATTAACTGATCATGGAAACATCTGTGCTTCTTAGATATATTATATTATATTATATTATATTATATTATATTATATTATATTATACATGCTCAATATTCATTACCTATTTGTGCGGGTGCAAAAACACCTAACAGCCCTGTTTTGCACACATTCACATATCGAAAGGCCACAGCTGAATAATGAACCAGAGGCCAGAGAAAGTTTTGAATATGTTTAAAAGTTCAGTACGTTCAGCAGCCAACAGCTTCTCCCAGAGCTCTGCCGACTGATTCAGCAAGAACTTATGCACCTTTTATAAACTTCAGATGTTCTTTAATGCAGAGGCCTAAAAAATGTACATTAATCTTGATTCTTAGCAATTCAACATTGAGTTGGTGTTTAAATGCTGTGGATAGAAGCGGAGTTCCAAACCTTCCGTCTGCCTCTGCAGCGATTATGAAGCAAAGCACTCCAGAGATCATCTGAAATTGGATTTCCAAGACTCAGATTCTAAATTTGAATAAGTTTTTAACAATTGTTTGCAATGCTTTGAATGAATTATGTGCATTATGACAGACTGAATAAAATCTGAAAGATATGCAAACACCAGTTCTCAAAAGACATTATGCTTTGGTAATGTGTTTAATTTCAAGTATCTGATAGACAAAGACAGATTTTGTTTTAATTGCACTATTTTGTACAAGAATTGCCTCCAAATGAAGAAGCATTTATCGTCCTTGTCTCTCGGAGGTTACTCACATGTATTGTGATTTTTTTCCCTCCTCTTCGAGCATATGGTAATTAGCTGCACTTCAGCAATTACACAAATAAAAAGGCGAGGAGCGGAGCATATGTGGAGGCTTTTAGCTGGGTCATATTTTCCACCAGATGCAGAGAAAAGGCAAGAAAAAGGGAAAAGCAAGCTGGGAGATTTCTCGTCATCCATCTCGGGGACTGCCATTTCAACTCTCTCTCTTTCTGTCACTTTTCAGCAGCTATTGTTCTCGGTGGGGTGATTTTTCTTTTTCCTCTTCAGACACGATAAAGGAGTGCACAGTAATATCCCCAGCACAGCTTCAGCAAAACAAAGAGTTACAGTGAAAAATGAGAGGCATTTCCCCCCTCGACACACACACACACACACACACACACACACACACACACACACACACACACTCCATGCGCTGAGACTAATATGGAGGTCAAATGGCTGATAGCTGCACTCTTTGAATAAAGTCTGATGTTCAGTTTCTGTTTTGTTCTTATCAAATTCCTTGAGATTCCCCCTCAGGCAGCTCCTGAGAATATAAAAGAACCTGAGACTCATTTCTTCTTCACATCAGGCTTTGGAATCTGGACCAGATCAGTTAATCCAAGAGAAGAAAATAAATAAAGTTCATATCTGTGTACATGACATGCACTGAATCCTTGTGTTTTTCCATAAATACGACACCTCGTCAGACACATTATGCTGCACAATCTATCTTTGCACAATCAAGATAAAGCGGAAATATTTCCTTTTTCATCAAAGCAACAAAATGTGGGAATGAAGAGGCCATTCAGAGATTTGCCTGCAAATGACCAGAGATGGCCAATTCAGATATTCCCTCCAGACAGTGATTGGACAGATATGACACATCTATTTATGAGATGTCTGCAATAATTTTGGGCTCCTTATTCTCTGCGGGTCTCGGCAGCATTTGAAAATGGTATCCTGTCCCTCGGTGGGCAGCGTAATGACGGCTAATGGAGGCAGCAGCCGAGCCTGTTTATCGGCTGTCATTTCCTGCTACGGCTCTCTCTCGGCCACCCCCTCCCCCTCCCCCCCCCGGGTCCTGAGCATCACATGAGAGATGAAATGAAATGTGTTTGTCCTCTTTTCCTCGTCCATCGCTCTCATTCTTAGTTCCTTATCTCCACCTCTTATTATCTCACTTTGTCAACAGTGATAGAGACATAAAAAAAATGCTATTATGATATTGCTTACTTTCTCACTTCTTCCTGCTTAATCACCCCCTCACACACACACACACGCAGAGGAAACACAGCATGTACACGCTGTCGTTGCACCTCCACACTGAGGCAGATCAATGGCATTTGGATGAAGCAATAACTTATTATGGATATTAGAACAGTTTTATTAGTGTGTTACCTTGCTGGCATTTTCCATGTAGCACTAAACACCAAACGCAGTTGAGGCTGATGATGTCATTAGTTTTGAATATACTTATTAATAAACTGATGGTTATTTGTTTTCTTCATTGGATCCACATTAGCATTAGCAGGTGCTAATCTTGATGAGCTGAACATATAAAATAATGTCTTTGTATTGTATTAATTTAACATTAACACCATAAGGAAAATAACTAAATGTAAAAATAAATACATGAAGACACACAACTATCAGTAATGTAATAACATCATCACCACGTGGGCCGACAATGCAAAGTACTGGACACATTCAATCTGTATCCGGATACTTTGGAGACACGTCAGTGGAGAGTAACAAAACAGTCATTAAGATTCATCCTCTGGGTCTTTGGGTTTCTGACAGTTGAACAAAATTTCATGGTCTAAACGAAAATGAAATAATAAAATAACTGTTTGAAGCAGCCACAGTTTTAATGTCTGCACCAAATTGCATCCAATGTTGAGATAGTTCAGTTTGGACAAAAGTGGAGAACAAATATTGTCAGTCACTGAGCTAATTTAATTTCACTTTGATGTTGCTTCTTCTTTCATTTGGTTCACTTTAATCATTCAACACACACACACACACACACACACACACAGGCAGCAGATCAATGACATTTAACTGAAACAATAATTTAATATGATGAAAGATTACAAAGGCACTTTGAATGAAAACAATCTCTATTTTCAATGACCATTTACTTTTGAGCTTAAACCCAGAAAAGCCTTTTTATTTGTTCTGCAAGTGGAGCCTTTAGTCAGCAAACACGGCTTTTGTTAAATCCCTTGTGGGTCTGTGGGGAAGGATTGTGCAAACAAGTTGTGCGTAATGCTCTTATTAATAGACTGGGTGACTTAGAGCATCTGGCCATACGCAAGCTGACCTTTGAACTCTCTTCGTTATGCCACTTGTCGGGCAACAGATTGTTTGAGAATTTGTTTTTCAAGCTCAGCAGTGGGAACATTACTGACGCTGATACACTAAAGGAGAAGAAGTGAAGCTGTTTGCCAGAGCGATGTGGGCAGACTGTTGTTTCAGCTTCATCTACTCCATTTGTTATGTTCCCTTCGCTGTGTCGACTGCCATTTTCCTCGCTCTCACGCCGACCGCCTGCTGGTGTTTCAATGTCGCTCCCGTGTTAAGTATCATTCCCACTTTTCTCCAGCAGCTCGCTCATAGCCGAGGAGAGGCGGAGAGCCCGGGGGGGATGTGGTGATGATGACAAAAAGAGAGGTGGATAGAGACGATGTGTGTTCAGAATCAGACGCAGTATGAAGACTCAGATATCGCTCCTATGTGATCAATAGGTTTCAGACAGATTATCAGGGCAGCTGTGTGTTCCCGGCCGGCTGGGTGGGCTTCGTCTGATGGCGGCTGGTACCGTGGGAGAAGGAGGCGTCAGGGAATGGGAAATCAATGGGTGCCAAGTGCACATCAACAGGATATAAGTCCTGAGGAAATTCCTTTGCACGTACCTCCTCTGGAGCTCCGGCTGATGAGCCTGGTTGATCGATTACTAATCAGGTGATGTTGCAGTGAGGGATTGTGGGTGTGTAATGGAGGCGGATGGTGTGGATGGATGTGCCATGTGAGAGCAAAGGTCATTCGTGCAACCTTAAGTCTTTTCCCCTGAAGTCATGACGGTGCCTCATCCTTTTGTTGGATGGTTGGAAACCCTCTCTCCTACACTGACGTCAGATTCGGGGGGGGTGCGTTCGACCACCTTTGTGAAACAGACGATCCAACATCCACTTCATGTTGTGATTAACCATCTTTGTGGAGGTGAGAAAGAAAGCAACGCCTCTTTCTAGTTCTCTCTTTTCATTTGTTACACAACCGTTCCCTACAGGCAAAGAAGCAGCACTGCAGCTTTTTGTGTTCAACACTACGAATGCCTTCCAGGACACACTGCCCTTGGTCTCAGTTCCATATTGTTCCATTTGTACAAGGTTGCAGGAAGTGTCAGATGCCTAAAGCAGTGGTTCACAACCCCGAGGCCATCGACTGGTACCGGGCCACAGAGCATTTGCTACTGGGCCGTGAGACGATGATAGGATTCAGCAAAAACCACTCGATCTTCAGAGGGAGTTTATTGTTCTCACACCCAAACCTCAGCCCTCGGTTCAGGCCACATGGGAGGAGTGTGTATGGGCTGGTATCAGAGTTTGTAGGAGGCTTTGTAATCTCTGGTTATGAATAATGGACCTTGAAGCAACATTGTTTTATTAAATGTTATTTTTATAGCTCAAAATCACAAATTAGCTTCAGAAGCTTTTACAGCCTGTTCCACATTCTCAAGGAAAAACTACTGAATTATAATCAAGAGTGAAAAGATTTTACAACATTTTCAAGCAGAAACTTTTTCCTTGTCTTTGTTGCTCACAACTGAGTCGTCTCCTCAAAATGCTTCGCTTCTTTCCCAAATCCTGAGACGTTCCCCCTCTCAGAGTTGTTCCACAGCAGCTCGGCCCCCTGCTTAACGTCCGTGTCGATCCCCGGGCCCCTGGGAGTAATCTGCCCGGTCAGAGGTTAAGGGGTCAGCCACTGGGTCCCGATCCTGAGGAGCCTCCCGGCTGGGATCGCTTCACTTCTCCCCCTCCATTTCACAACACTTAGCTCCATAGTGCTTCTCATTACTCCCCCCCTCCTTTTCCCAAACCCCCTGGTAGCTGGGTTAAATGGAAAAGCACCAGCCCGGAGGAGGCCTGAGGACTTTGTGGGGCCTCAGCTCTGCTCTGCAGGCCAGGAATAGAGACATTCTCTGGGCTGGGAGGCTGACCCAAAGCCTGGGGCTCAGGACCTGTGTGAACCCGGTTTAATTATATTAGCTGCAGTCTTTGGACCCCTTGGCCTTGGCTTTCAGAAGCACTTAATGTCAGGACGGTTTTCATCACCACCTGATTTGAGATGGCCCCCCTGGTGTTTCGGTGTGCTGCGCTAAGCTCGGTCATCATAACTATTTGTCGGACAAGGTCGTGTCACATTAACTAGCGATGTGCACGGACCCTTCCCCTCTTCTCATCTTTCCATCGCGGCTTCTTTTGAAGCGAGCCGCTCCCGAGTGACAGGTCCACTCTGCCCATGTTTCATTTGGAGAGGCTGGGTGGCCAAACACACATAGACACATGGACACACACAAACCCTGAGATATTGTCTGACACATTTAGTGACATATTTATTTGTTCATGCATTTGTCTCTCAGCTTCATTCTCGTGTCTGTGGATCTCTCCTGCAGGTTGGGGAGCCAGCTGTTGGCTACAATCCCAGTTGGACATGGTTAAAAAAAAATATTAAATGAATAATTAACAGTTACTTGAAAGCATGAACGTGTAGTGCCTACCCATGTAATGCCGCTCCGCGTGGTGCATTATCATATCCCAAAGGACGGGAGAGATGAAATTAGCGTTGTGTTCCACCTAATTGCTCAGCTCTGGCAAATTAACGTGCCCTTATTCAACCTTGTGTTTGTGAAATGCTATTCATACTGTTTGTTTCATGTTTAAATCAACGTATTTACACATGAAAAGATTAAGCACCTCTGTTAATTGCACTGCATTTTGCATTCTGTGTTCGGTCCCTCCACACAGCACACGTGTAATTTTTATTGACAGACATGAAACAGTAGAAAACGTTCTGTGGGTGAGACATGTGTAACCGGCTCAATGCGATACGAGCTGCTCTTTCGCCTGCAGGGAACTGGAAGCAGCTCCAATCAATGCTAGCATTTTTACTAATGCTAATTGCAGGAGTAATTTACAAAGATATATGTGTGCTGATGGCTGCTCTCGAACAGAATCCTGCTCGCATTTCTTTCTTTGTGAAACCCCCTTGCACAGCAAAGTTGCATTAATAAATACTAAGCTTTTAGCGGCGCTGCTGAGAATCAAAGCGCTTCATTTTATTTATGGCTCCAATGACATTAAAACATTAAAAGGAAAAGTTAGCAAAATGTTGTTTCCAAGTCTTTGAGACAGCTGTCGGTAAATCAGGGAAGGCTTTGTTGAAAAGTGCAAACTGGAGTCGAAATAAAATGGATAGAAGTAATTGATTCTTTTCCATCTTGGAGGTGAAAGTCTTTCCTTTCTCTGGCTGAAACGTAGCCGCGAGTAGACGAGTGTCTCTCATCTCTTTTCACTCTTGTGTTCAGATTTCCGGCCTCTGTTACTCTGCAGAACTGATGGCGTTAACCTCTGTCAGCTTCTTGATGGACAGTCGGTATCTTTATATTTTTCATTACCTTGCTGTGTTTAATATTGAGTCTGTCTGCAAGTCAAACACTGAAGCTTCTAATTTAGTTGTAATCTCTTGATGCAAATATACAATTGTCACCGTTTACTGGCTTGATTTTTTTTTTTCTGAAACTTCTGCGGCTGCAGTTGATGTAGTTGCAGGTGTTGCTTGTATATCACAGTTTTTTGACAGACTGTCACGAATCCTACACAGTATCCAGTTATTCCACATTATTATTATGATGATGCTGATGATGACGATGATTGTGATTATTATTATCATTAGTCCATGTTAATCGACATTATTGTTTATTGCCTCTGTTTTCAAAGGGTGGTTTAATTAGTTTTTGTCATGGAAAAAAGGTTATGAACAAAATAATTTTGTCAGAGTTTTAATTGACAAAAGTAACACAGGCTGAAAAAAACGGACTGTAGATGGCGTGAACCAAGAGCTAAGAGATCTCTTGTGTGTGAAAGAGGGAGAATTAACAAGTACACACAGCTTCAGTTCTTCTTCAGCAGGATAGATGTTCCTCTTCTAACACATATGCAGAAATGGAAACTCACACTTGACCAAAATAGGCTGTCACTTAATGTCTCTCTCTCTCTCTCTCTCTCTCTCTCTCTCTCTCTCTCTCTCTCTCTCGCTCTCTCCACCTGCACAATGGCAGCAGAAAACACGCCCACTGCACGTCTTTGTTTCTGCGCTCTGTAAGTTCAGCGCTGTCATTCTCATTCACCGTCACGCCGCTTCCTCGGCTCTGCTCGTCCTCACGCTCCAGGATGCTGCAGTCAGTGTAAAATCAATGCTAACCAGCGCGAGGCAGACAAACGATAACTCCCAGTCTCATTTGGGTCTGATTTACTGAGGCTTTACCACGATGCTGTAATGTCCGATGGGATCAGTCTGTTACTGCTCATAACGCCGTGATGCCTGCTGCGGTTCTTGACTTCACTCAGTTCAGTAGAAAGTTCAAAGCTGGTTCAGTCCTAAACGGGGCCGATAAATAAACCGTTCACGAGGTTTATAGCTCCGGCGCCGGCTACCTGCAGCAGAGTTATCACATCGTGATTGTTTCTAAAGCTTTCTCGGCCTTTTAACCGCAGCAGAGCCGAGCTCCAGTCACCAGCTACAAGAGCTGCAATACTGAAAGCTACTGATTCAGTCAGTGGAAATGATGATTCAGTACATCGAGAAGGAGCCAAGGAGCATAAATCCAGGTGTAAATGAAAACTACGATGAATTACAGTTTCAACTAAACCACCTCCTTGAGATGCACTTGGAAACATTAATAATAATATGTTGTTCCAACCGATCAGACACTGATCAGCCAGATGGATGCAGTGTTCAGAAGCACACTTAGATTCACGCCTGTGTTTTCTGGGAACTGATACTTACTATTAGACTAATACGTTAACTTGAAGGTATCTTTATTCTTCTTAAAGTGAGACTTGTTGGTTGCCTGATTAAAGCAGATTCAGATTCAGATGATGTTAATGAGTCTTTGTCAACAGTTTCTATACTGGAGCCGTGAACCGTGGTGACTGCAGGTTTGCTGAGTGTGTGTGTGTGTGTGTGTGTGTGTGTGTGTGTGTGTGTGTGTGTGCTCGTGCGGCTTGATGCAGTATACTGTTAGTGTGTTAGGGCTTCGACAAACCGGACGTGATGCTGAAGCTGCATTATGAATGGAGGATGAAGGAAAGAAGTATTCGTCCCACCTCCTGCCTCACTCTCACTTTTTCTGTCAGCTCTTGGTTTCTCACCTTCTTTTGTGTTATCTGGTAACAAATCCAAGTTAAATAAAGACTGTGTGTGAAACCGCTCACGGTGTGTTTGCATTGTATTAAATATTCTTTTGCTTCGTGGTCTTTGATCCTTCATAGTGAATTCCCACGACTGTATGTACAATTTCATGTATGAAACATACACATCTTGCAGCAGGATCTGTGGAACAAACATCAAGCTTGCATCGAGCATCGAGGACCGTTCTTTGTTCCCCACTTCGCTCTGCTCTCTCTCCCCCTCTCTCTTCCTACAGCTCGCCTTTCTCCATTTTCATCTCTCTCTCTCCTTCACACATTCCTTCTCTTTTATTCCCCCTCTCCTTCACACAGATTACAGCGTGGCAGCGCAGGGGTCTGGAGAACCGCCGACTCCATCCAGTCTTAGGTGAATTAGTTGCCATGGCAATCAAACCCAAATAACCAACAATGGCATGTTAATTATGGTTATTACTGTATGAAGACTGTTCCAAGAAAATGAGGGATGGTACTTTGCTTTGGAGGGATTAAAGAAAGAAAATGTCAGAGGTGAAGCAGTTTGGACAACATAATTCATAACAGAGCGTTGATTGCAGAAGTGTTGGGCCCTGCGAGCAGCGCCGACCGCTTCGCTGCAAAATGGAGGGTCCACAAAGAAGCTCGCCGCCCCCGGCTCCGAGGGCGTGACAGGGAAAAATCTGGCATTTGCCGTGCGGAACAACTGGCCACACTTAAACTCTATTAGAACTGCCCTGAAACCGGCGTGATGTCATCTAAGTGAACGTACCTTTGGCTCGATCCACTGACAAATACTCAATAAAACAATAATGTGCCCAGAGATGAGAGTTAAATCAACAACACCTGTTCTGTAACAGCAGTGAAACTGATACAGGCCGGATCATTGAAACACGAAGCTCACTGTGATGAACTGAGCAACTCTGAGCCGATTCTGTCACATTTTAGCCTCTTTGAGCTGAATGTGTTGGTTTTCTGGCCTCAGACTTTTCTCTCGTCTCCTCCTGTTCTCTGCCTCCAAGTGGCCAAAATATAATTTAATTCAACTTTAAGGTGCTGAAATTTTGAGATCTTCAAATGTTTATCAAAAGTTTCAGCAAACACCTGAATGATGTCGTACTTTGTCACATTTCCTGGACAGTCCATCTTGTTTCCTGTGCGCAACAGACTGTGGAACATATGTCTGTGTTTTTTTTATTCATTATGCTACAGATCTTACCGTGAGTGTCACATTTATTTTTTCATCTTCACTAATAAACCAAATGCTCAACAGGTAAACAGCACAGTTAGAAAATATCTATTCATTGTGGGTCCTGATATGTTTTCTTTCTCCCAGGTACTAATGGACCTTACAGGTCTGCTAATGTACCGGAGCAGCTTCCTGTGCGCTGTTCGATAACGTCTCTGTGGGGCTGGCACACGTCAGTACACATCCTCGATTGATATTCCGGCTCTTAAGTCTTTTCAAAAGGCTTTCATAACATCCATGTTTACCACAGTGGAGGGCCTTACGCTGACAGCGAGCGAGGAGGAAGCGGCGAGACGGAGATGAGAGAAATAACAGGAGGTGGATCAACAAGATGAAGCTTTGCCATTTCCAAACCGTCTGTTCCTCTCGCATCCAGCCATTACCAGCGTTAGCATCTCCTTGTCAGCTTTCTGGCTAATTAGATCCTATGGTGTGTGTGTGTGTGTGTGTGTTTGCACGTGTGTGTTTTCTGTTGCCATGGTAATAGTCTTCCTCTATTACCCCACTAACAGAACACAAGCAACTTGCCACCTTTCATACACCCACGTTAGGTCGGTTAATGTGCTGCTTACTTCAGCTTCTGGTTCCTTTTGTCAGACTCGACAGGAAGTGCAACTTTCCAGGTGCACTGTTTAAACTCGATCTCAAAACCTGGTGTTCGAAACGCCGCGATGCAACTTCAGCCGATCTGTTTGCGACAAAGTTGCTCTAAAGTCAATCAGACAGATTCAAAGCATCTTTTCTGTTACTGATGCAAACGTCAGGTCGAAGGCGAGGAAGTACGAGGGTCAGGGCCTGGAGGTGGCGCCGTGTTTCTCTTGTTCGTGCTATTTTCAGCAGGATAAAATGAGAGCGCTGTGTCTTGGGAGGGAGGGAGGGAGGGAGGGAGGGGCGTCACCGGGAAGGTTTAAGCTGCTGTCAGTCAACGTCACTCCCCGCTATTTAGATTCCAATTACACCTGTCAGCTCAGTCTGAGCCCTCATCTGTCTCTCTCTCTCCGTCTCTGTCTGTCTGCCTCTTTAAACCCTCACACACTCCACTTCTCTGTGTTCAACAAGACTATGGGCTCATTCTTCCCCTTTCTTTATTCATCTGTAACCTCCCTCTGTGTCAGTCAGTATTACCGTCGTCTCGATTCTCTACCCCGCTCCTTCTCTGCATTCACTGCCGCTTTAATCCTCTTCGTTTTATTTTACCTTACACGCGAGGAGGATGCAGAAGTTTAGCTCTCGACAGGTTTCAAACACGCTGAAGGGAAACAGCAAAGCGATGACGACACTGGTGTTGGTGCAACCAGGCTGACACAGGTCTTCAAGTTGTCTCTGGTCATTTGCTCTAAGTGACAGAGGAACAGACAGACTGATGCTGAACGGAAGAATGGATTAGAGCTCTGATACTCAATTTGAACCTGGCTGTGTCAGACCTGACCAGAGGGGAACAGACTCTAATTTCCTTTAATTCCATCTCGGCCGGATTATCAACCGGGCAAAGCTGGCAACTGTGACATTTGTTGTAATGTGATTTACAGAAACATTATTTTAGAATATGCACAGAATATAAACTAAAAATGATTATTGTGATTATTGATACAGTCAGTTCTGCATTATTAGCAAATCTCATGGCTCCGTCTTGTTGAGTGACCAGTTTTTTTATACCTTTATGATTTAATTTGATATCAAGCTATTATTAATTTGTTGTGCATCTGGACCCTGAATTCAAAACTACCCAGAATCCATTGAGCTCTGCTGCTAACAAAAGCCATATTGAACTTTTATTAAAGTTTCTTCATGTTCAGCTGCAGACTTCACGTTCTTGGCCGGTGCTGACTGGTTAAAACAGAACTGTATCTAACTACAATAAATCCATAACGGCTAAAATGAAACGCTGTCTGTTGTCTGGCGGACGTTCTCTCTGCTCGCTGCTCTGTTTTCTACTTAAGATGATTGAAGGGGAAAGAAAGATTGCTGTTTAATATCAGTAAATAATGGCCGTCGCTCAAGAGTTCGGCAGCTCACTAATGGCTCTAATTCATTAGTGACATAGTTAATATATGATAAATAGTAATATTAAGGTTCCAAGTCACATCCAAAACATTTTACTGGATAATGGATCATGGAACTATGACTTGTCAAAATGATGCTACACTTTTAGAAAGTCTGTATAAAATATAAACAATGAATAAATTATTTATTAAAAGTATTTAAAGTATTTATATAAAACTTTCACTCTGGGTCTAATTGTGTGTATTTACCATTGACCACTGTTTGTGTTAACTGTGTAACTTTACTTTGAAAAAGTTATTTTTGCTCTGAAGTCAATCAGTTAGCTAAAAAAAAGACCGGCCCACTCCCACCTGTCATTACTGAGCTGAAATCATCTACTGTTAAAAATCAACTATTACACAATTAAAGTCTGGACATCTTAAAATACACCGTTTTTTTTACAGCAAATCACTTCCAGTGGAGTTGGAGAAGAGTCTGGCAGGAAGGAAAATCGATGGAGGACTGGATACTTGCCCTGCCAGCGGGGTGGATGGACGATGGACGGATGGACGATGGACGGATGGACGGGAGGCCTCGGCTGGAGGACGTAGCTGGATGGAGGGACTGATGCAGAGAAGCTGGAGACGTTGCCCCGGGGGAGAAAACTTATTAATCATGACTGGTGACAGGTTCTGAGCGACGATATCCTGCCCCCCCTCCACAGAACCTCTGGGTTGGGGAAAGGAGGCGAGGGGGGCTCAGGGATCTCCTCCAGGGGCGAAGCAGCTCCACGGTGGCTATGAATATCATTTTTTCCCCTCCGTTTTATTGTCGCCCTTCAACTCTTCATTATGTCTTTTTCAGTTCATCAGCCCTCTGAGGTCAGCGCCTCATGTGTGCGAAGCTTGAACCGTCTCCCTGCATCCACCACCCTGCTGCCGGGTCCCGTTCCAGAGCCATATGGCACCAAACCGCCGGGGCCGTCCGAACTGGAAGGTCCTGGTGAAAAAAGCAACAGCAAGGTCAACGTGGGGTGAGGCGCTATTTGAAGCCCGCTCGCACACATATGCAAAAATAGCGTAGTGAGCTGGGATGAAAGACGGCGTCGGAGTCCTGATGTGTGTGAACGCCGTTGGGTGCGTACGCGGCTCCATCTGTGGCTAATAATGTTTAACACGTTGGAGGCCTCTCCGCCGCAGCTTCTGCCACTCCATAAATCACACACATCTGGTCCACTGATCCTCCGCTGCTGGATGCTGGTGGCAGGGAAGCACACACACACACACACACACACACACACACACACACACACACACAAAAGACAAGGCTGAGCCAATATGAATACACTCTGAAGTTCAGCCAGTCACACACACACTCATTTATCACTGCTCAGACTGACGTGTATCTGTATGTGTTGTGTTTGCTTGTGCGTGTGGCCTGTGTGTTTGAGGGAAGTAACATGTATGATGAACATATGATGCACTGGTTAGCAGGCAATAAAGTAATTACACCTCTTCTCAGATTCATAAACACACAAACACAAAGACGCTGCTGTGATGAGCGTCTGGGAAAATTTACCTCGACTTTTTTATGGTGCAGAAGGAAAACAAATGTAGGCTAAAGAGAACAATGAGGTTGCAGATGGTTGTGAGTTGTGCAGAGCAGAAAAAAGCTTTACTGACATTTCACAGGTTTTTATTTTTGCCTCATGATTCAATTTTGGAGCTCAGTCCTTTGAAAATGCGTGCGGCTTGACAGCAGATGGGAAACTGATGAGCTGAAGTTAGAGACTGTCTTAAAAGTGCAACAAGATCTTTTTTAGATTTTTGCTGATAGTTTTCTCATTTCTTACCACAGAAACTTCAAGTCAACATTATTTCATCACCCAATGAATGAACCTTCTTTAAATTATTTTTAAATCATGATATGTGGCACAATGAGTCATCATGTCAACATTAAGGAACCGTGTTTGAAGTGCATACTAAATGGATGATGGAGCTTTTCAGAATTTCATCAATAGCTTTTTTCATTTTTGTTTTCCATATGTAAACTTCAAACAAATTAGCTTACTTGTGTCCAATGTGGCCTAATGAGCTCTGGTTTTACTTCCACATACACCTGAAGCAGTTACACAGCTTTCATCTAGTTTGTTCTTATTGTGAGGTTCATGTATTCACTTCATTATTCCTGAAAGACAAAGAGACAGCGCCCTCTTCCTATGTGAGTCTGGATACAGATGATGATGAGACGAGCAGAATCATCCCACTGTGGTACATGTGTTGTCATCTTTGCATGTGTATGTGAGCACATTAGATTTCTAAGTCCTTTAATGTGAACATACGTTGATGTACGACTCTGGTTGCTAAGTCGCACACATTCATAATATTCTGCACATTTACTCGGCCGTTTAACTTGGTGATTTCTTTATTCCCTCCCTTTGTGACTCATGCCATGTGAGTAAAGAGCAAAGTAAGTGAAAGTGATGGATTGTGGGTAGAGCCTGTTCACAGTCGGCGCTCACAGAGGCTAAGAACGTGCAACAAGATCCACCCCTTTAACTTAGATGACTTCAATCCTGCACATTCTGTGGATGTTGCACTGAACCATGATGCCATTCTTAAAGCTGAGCGAGTGTTCAGCTCCACGATTCATCACCCAATCTCAAAACACTCCTGTCACACGCAAATGGAAAAAATATGTTTTCCCTTGCTTGATGTCTGCAGGTGATTTGTGACATAATGTGTGACAAGCAAATTAGAAAGCACTTCCTTTTCTTATATTTCAGTTAGCAAAGCCATTAGCAGAACAACATGAAATATCTAGTTTTCATGACAGGAGCAATTTGGCCTTTGCTGCGTCCGGCTCATTAAAAACAATATTCCCTGCTTCATCTCACGCCCTCCAGGTGCTGCGACGTTTATTCATCATTTCCCCCCCAAATTAGCTCCTTCGATCAATATCTTAATTAACATCTTAATTTCAGTTTCCTCACCTTCTGATCACGCTGCTCATATTTACGTCCGACATTGTTTATCATTAATACAGTTTTAATTTGAAAGCCGATAAAAGGGTGAAAGCAGTCTGTCCGGGGTCCTCGCTCGTGGACGGCCTAATCGATAGCAGCATCGCTCTGCCTGCAGAGACAATAGACACTTTATTTGGAGCCCCCCGTGATGAACACAATAATCACCGCCATGTGACGGCTAAGTGGGGCATTCCTGGCCCCCTGACAGCCACCCACCTGCCTTGATTGATGATATTGTTTTTAAAAAGTGAAAATAGTTGAAGGCTTTTACTGGTGTGTGTGTGTGTGTGTGTGTGTGTGTGTGTGTGTGTGTGGAGGGGGTACTCTCTCCCCAAAAAGTCACATTCCACCGGGAATAAAGGACGGCATTGTGGAGACTAATCCACTTCAGCAGAAGGACTGCTGTTCTGTGTGAGTCTGTGTGGGAGAGGACGTCAAATGTGTTATCTTCACGATGTGTGTGTGTGTGGGGGGGGGTGTGTGTATTTATTTGTGAATGCACTTACATTTATGTGTGTGTGTGTTCTGTGTGTGTACATGATGCCATTATAACTCTGCTGCCCTGGAGAGTTTTCTTGTAACACAGTTCAGTTTACATTCAGCCAAACACACTGAGTGAATCCTTGAGACCTAAAGATGTGATGAATGCATTTCCTTGCTCTTAAAACATTTACAAAGCCTATTTAAAAAAAAAATAAAGAAAAAAAAGTCTCAGCCAGCAGCTTCATTCCTTCCATTTGCTGGCACTTTGCTATATTTTGTGTCTCCAGTCTTTATTTCTCCTGCATCTTAATCTTTATATCCTTTTTTCCGCTGATTGTGTGAAATAATCTCACCTATATTTGTTCATTTTGAATCAAACTCTATACCATGAAACCATACATCTATCTATTCCTCCGTACCTGCGTCCCGTGCGCAGGGCTGCAGGTAGGTCGCCGCTCCGTCACAGCACCGACACGACCTTTCTGACTCACATTCACACACTCACAGCTCTGAGCTTCCTCCACACGTATGAGCTCCTCGCCCCGTTTCTGAAGCCTGGGACAAACCTGAAAGCGGGCTGAAACCCACAGAGACCGGACCAACCACAGACGGTCAGAAAGGAGCATGAACCTTACAGCCGAGTAAGACTCTAAACCAGTGAACCAGTGGCCAGTAACCAGTAGCAAACATGGACGACAGCCGGCAGCTAAAACTGTTTATATGTGCAATTTATGCTGAAAAGGCCAAAAAAAAAGAGAAAAGAATCTTTACACATCAGACTGTCAACACTGACTGACCCAGTCAATCCATCAACGTGAGGGTTTGACTGGTTCAACTGGTGTCATTCAATCATGGAACTGGAGATAACACATTTCCCATTATTCTAACTCCCTCATGATGAAAACCATGTGTCAAAAAACTAAGAATTCAAAGAAAAACATGAAAATAAGACATTGCACTCAAAGTTCCACTCATTTTGCCACCTTTTAAAAAATTCTGTCGGCATCCTTGTCACTCTTTAAACTTCTGAAAACATGGAACAACCTTCAAACTAAAGTGGTTTAACTTGACCTCCTGGTTCTTTTTTCTAACAACTGAGCCGGAGCCAGTCTGTTTAATAAATGTACCCTGTTCCCAACATGCTGTCGCCTCCAGATACAACAGCACAACAAGTTACCAGCCATCGTGCTGTGGTGCAAAATATCTAATAGCTCCTTATTAACACACCTGAAAACAAAGTGTCATCAAAATATTGCTCCATAGCAAAAGTAGCATGCTTTTGTGTGTGTGTGTGTGTGTGTGTGTGTGTGTGTGCGCGTTCCTGTGGTTGAGACGCTAAAAGGTCTCCGGCAGCCAGAGAGTGTGTTTCTGTTGTGTGTCAGGTTGGTTCAGGTCTGGACTCCCTCCTGCTGTTAGAGGCTCAGATCACCTGCAAAACTATTGACCAGTGCTCCTCACACACACACACACACACACACACACACACACTCCAACAGCCCTCTTTCATTCTTTCTTCTCCCACACTCCCCCTTTTCTTCGCCTTTACATTGACTCCTCTCATTTTCCCCTCCCCTCCACTCTAATCTCTCATTTTCTCCTCCCTTCCTTCTCTTCCACAGCTCTCCCTCTCTCTCTCTCTCTCTCTCTCTCTCTCTCTCTCTCTCTCCCTCTCTCTCTCTCTCTTCCCCAAGTGCTTGTCCTTTTCCTTTCACTCATCTTGTTTCTCTTTCACCCTAATGCCTCTCACTTTTTCGCCCTCCCTCTCAGCCTCCTGTTCTCTCTCTCCTCGCCCCCCCCCCACCGCTCTCAAATCTCTTTCTCTCTCCTTATCGGAGCTGAGGATGAATGGTGAAAGGCGAGGAGGCGAGGCTGAGACTCAAACCCAATACATCGTGTGTGGGAACCTCATTGTTGCCGGCGACTCAGGGAGAGAGAGAGAGAGAGAGCTAAGGTATCGCACTTCTCCCCCGTATGGTCGATAGAGCAGACCCTCTCATCTTTCCCCGTTTTGAATGGCATCACTGTGCCAGCCGGCCCGGAGGGGGGAGGGGGGGTGTGGGCGAATGATGCATGACCTGACAGAAACAGAGATGGAAAGGATATTTTCTTGTCTCAAATATTTTCAGAAACACATTTTACTGTTTGCACGAGTCTCCACAAAGCTTCACGCTTTGCCAGTCGCTCTCGTTGGTCGACTCATGAACCTCTCGGCTCGTGAACGTGGATGAATGGATGAATGAGTTTTTCTTTAGTTTGCATTGCCATGATTAAATTTAACACTTGTAATATGTTACTCTCTAATTAACCAAAATAAACTTCAACCTGCAGTAACTGGTTACAGACAAGTTTATATGTGTCTGTAGCATCATCAGTATGAGCGACACCTTTCATCGTCATCATTTCAGAGACAATTAACTGACGTGTTCGTTATGGACCTGGCTTTGTTCACAGGAGTCTTGTCATGTGTCTTCACCACTGTCTGAAACATCATTAACATTTACCTTCAGTGAAACTAAGGAGCTCAGGCTGAAGCATGAAAACCAGCTCCAGGATAAAAGAACACAAGGGTATGCAGATAGGGGTGTCCGTAAACTTTTGGCCACATAGTGTCATTGTCAGAGCATTGTCTCTAATTCACAGCATCTCAGAGCAACTCTCCAGAATTACAATGGAGCACATTAGATCCCTTTATTTCTGCCTCTGACTGAGCACAAAGAGCAGAACAAGAGCTACATCAGACTGTGGAGAAATCGAGTGAGACAGTTTTCCTTTGAGCACCACGAGTATAAAAGCTTGTTTGTGCGGCCAAATCAGCCGAATGAACTCAAAAATGCTTAAATTTAGCCGCATCTGACGAAACAACCTCAGTCAGCAGCCTGATCCACACGGCTTGTTATTTCAGATCACCAAGAATCCGACCTGCTGTATTGGTGCGGAGGCAGACGGGCAGACGGCTGAGCGACGGGGGGCGTTTTCATCCACACTCACCTGTCTGCTCAGATTAAGTTCTGCAGCCTGCGACTTCAGTTTGCAGAGTCTCGTTCACATGGTCAAGCTGTGAAAACTCCTCCGGTACAAACTCTCTCCTCCCTCTTAGCATCAATTATTCAAGGAGAAGTCAATTAGAATTGAATAATTTATCTTCTCGGTGTCAATATTTGGTAAACAATCTCATGCAGCTTTTTACAGTCCCCTCAAGCCCCCGACTCCGTTCTCAGAGCACCAAACACAGACTCACAGTCTTTGTGTTGGTTTGTGTAATCGCTGCAGTTCACGACACCGGTTTACTTTAAAGACCAGACCGGCGGTTTTGCACAATCAGCCCAGCGAATCCTGCGTGCTCACAACTTACATTACCAACAACTATTTCCCAATCCATGCAAGTGGTGTTATTTTTAAATGCATGATTTCTACCTTTCAGGCTTCATGCAGAAATGTAAAGAATTCAGTAAAACATTGTCATCTATGGCTGCATGCTTTGCAGACTGAGTGGCACCAATGGAAGGTGTGAGCATGCAGCAGTTACTTGGCTCTGATAGCCCTTCATCAAGAGACTACACTTGATTTATTACATCAGGTTTTGGTTGGAAAATTGGGTGAAAGAATACCGACAGGCTTCTTTGTGCGGCTCGCTAATTACAGTCAGCGTGAGCCTCGAGGCCGGGCTTCAGTCCGGTGCTCTGTGATGTTGTATTAATTATGAAATGTTCCATGAAAAGCAGGGAATTTCTCCACAGTCATTTACCGCTCTCTGTTACGCTCTGCTGAACAAAGTGTGGCAGAGAAACTTTTCAGCCTGACGTGCTCTTTGTCAATCCGTCCTTGAATTACTGACCTCTGCTTTTGTCTGACTCCCATGAAGAGATTCTTGATATGGTTGAACTTTAACTTCCACATGTCTGTCTGCATGGACGGATACGAAAAGGCAGAACACTTGTGATAAACATCTCTCTTTCAGATTTGAGTGCTTGTTGAAAAAATCGCGTACTTTTACTTTTATTTCGCCTTTGTGGGTCTCAGAGTTATACTTGCTGCTAAATACAAAAAGTCAAGGAAATATTTTTATCTGCAGCGACAACTGATTTGACATGATTTCTTTGATTAGGTTCTGAGGGTCATTTTCTTCTTTGCTCTGCAGGAGAATGGACGCTCATGTCACATTATGGTTAACTTATCGCAACTCTCTCTCCATTTTCTGCACAATCACAGTGGAACAACATGAACTCTAAAAGAAATTCTTTGTGCAATTGAATATTTATAATGTATCTTCTACCTGGACGACTGACTGACAGGACGGTAACAATGGCCCACGCTGACCCAAAGGCCCCGTCTCTCTCATAAATATTAACTTTAACACCACCAGACCAAAGAGGACACACTGAGACAACAGGGACGACATGTCCACACTCACAACAGGAAATCTCAGCATCTGGACGCTCATAGAATAAAGTCACCAAAACAAGAAGTTGCACAAGGTTGTTCAAGGTTTCTGTGATTTACCTGGAGACACTGGAGCAGTTTGTGGTTTTCACATGTGAATCATGTGTGATTTAATAATGAAATGTGCTAATTATAGTGCAAACACAAGTGGGAGGCAGCAGGATACGGTCTTTAGTGAAGGCGTATTTTCAGATGGCTTTATGATAAAAGTCAGAATACAGAACTTCCATATGTTGCTGTTGTTCTGTGTTGGATTGTGGGAAGTAGTGGAAATGGAACCTGTAATAATAAAAGCAGTGACACAGGTTTCTGCACCACGTACTTACACCTGCGCTTATTGTCAGCAGCAGCAGCCTGGTTCTTTGCCCAGAGTTTGATACCTGTGCAAACAGCGAAGACGGCAGGTGGCCAGGTTCACCGCTGCTCCTGACTGTATAAGTAGTTGTTTGGGCATTAGGAAAATTACATTGTGCCTTTACGGTGAGTCAGTGCTTGATAAGAGCAGCTATTACCGAACAAATGGATTTATCCCTGGCTGTGTGGAGAAGTCACTTTGGTTGACATCTCTGCATGTGACAAGTGGATTTAAAGCCTCTCCTGCTCTTTTCTCTTTTTCTTTCTTAGCACTCTTTCTGTTCTGTTCTTTCTCTTCTTGTCAGCATTAACCCTGTCTGGTGTCCCCCCACTCGTTTAGCATTCAGCAGAGGCACTCTTCCTCCTCCTCCTCCTCCTCTTCCTCCCCCTCCTCCTCCTCCCACTTGCTCCGGCTCTCTCTCTTCTATTTATGTGTATAATGAAAGCCTATAATCATATTCTACACACCCACATACTGTCTGAGGCTTTAAGATTATATGTCTCGGGGAGTAAGAACAACAGAATCATCATATTAATGGTAGTGGTGGAAGATCCTCATCATTGTTGCAGTAATGCTTATAATCCGCTCTGTCCATCAAACTCGGCCAATTATTTCCCAGATTGACTGTTGCAGGAGTGGGATAAATGAGATGCAACAGATGCCTAAGTGCACAGATAAGTAAACAAGTAGACAAAGGAGAGAAATTACTGTTATATACGATGACAGTATAGACGTGAACAGAAGATGTCATTAGTAGTAAATGGCAACATCAGTATGAACTTCGTGGGGAAATTATGCATTCTAACAAATAAATATTTATCTATCATTTAACTACCTTGGTGTAGTTGGAGAACAACAAGAATAACTTTCTGGAAGAGCTGCAAAATGTCCCAGACTCCCAGACATCGCGTGTCATTCCTGCATGAAGAAGTCTGAGGTAAAGAACTTTCTCTTTGCTCGATAATAGACAAGTTTCAATACAAATTCAGAGCATATTTTAACTGGATTTCCAGAAAATCACAAAGAAATGTGAATTCATGTTTGTTTCCATCCACTACTTTAATGTGAATATTAGAAGTTGGGCACATTGAGGTAAACAACTGGTGCCATTAACTCTCTTTCTGCAAAGTGTTTTAGAGTTTTAAAAGCTTTAGTCCAGCAATGATTTTAATTTAGAATGACAATTAGAGTTATGATAGTTTTCACTTCGTTCTGATGCCATGTTTCCCACCATCACAGCGCCACTAAACAATGATCTGCTGCACATTGGGCGACTTGAACGAGCCTGTGATGGTGAGACAGGTTAGGATGAAAGGGTTAGGATGAAAAGCAGCAAAATCAGTCCAGACAGACAAACAAAGCAAGAGTCAAAAGTCCAAAATACAGACAAAGCAGAGATCCACAAACACTCGGACTAAACTCCAAAAGGGCTGAAATGCTTGAAACACAGTACAAAGATGAACTGGCCCAATGAGAGAGGAACAAACAGACTAAATCCACCCGGGAGGGGAAGCTAATGAGGGACAGCGGAAACTAATCAGCAATCACAGAGGTGGAAAACACAGGGCAGGAAGTAAGGAGGAGTATCAAAATAAAACAGGAAACACTGAATGAATTCATGTAGTGTTATGATTTTATACTTTTAGAACAAGACCTGAAGACAGTGTGATATATGGTTAAGAGCTCCAGAACAAGTTAGCAGGTCTAACTAAAGGACAGTTTCATGAAACAGCTGGTAACCTTCAGCAAATGTCAGTCAAACAGCAGAACATGGTGCGAGTGTTAAAGAGTATTTTCAGTCTCAGAGCTGAGCAGTTTGGTTCTTAAGTGAAGATGGAATTTGTGGGATTGAGTGAAAATAAACTACAGCGTGTTCGTGGTAATGAAGGAACATTTGTTCTAAATAGTTTTTGGACAACAATGAAGCTCTGTGGCTCAGAGAGAAGATATTTCAAGCCTTGGACACACACATAATATCTGTTATTAGGAAACGTTCATTGTTGGTTTTGGTATTTTGTTTTGATTTTTTGACAGTGAGACGAGAAAATTACCAGAGTTTATCCTTTAATTACTTTTGTTGTCTATGTAGAGACACCAGCTACAATTAGTCAAACAGCAACCAGTTGGGAGAGATGACGTTCATGTTCAGCAATTTAAGATAACGAAAACATATTTTTAACTTCAGCCCAGAAAACATACAATCAGAAAAATCATAAGGTACCTTTGACCGGTCAAACACAAAATGTTGGTCACCGTTGAGTGTGAAATGATTCCAGTAAATACGAACATGTGCACAGTTTGCTCCACATTAGCAATCTGAGAAATTTAAACAGAAACTTCTTTCTCTGGTCTCCAGCTCCGAAAACACTGCACAGAGCAGCTGAGGCCGAACAGCATTGTGTGTGTGTGTGTGTGTGTGTGTGTGTGTGTGTACTCTGTGTGTATATTTACCTAGGTGCTCGCGTGGATGTGTGTCATTTCCGAGCAGCTCTTTTCAGTGTCCCAGCCCCAAAACTAAATAAACCCCCCGACACTTCGCTGCCTCTCTGTCTGTGTGAATAGCGTCTCTGTGGTGTTTCTTGCTGTGGGGTCTGTCGGCGGCGAGGTTTCGCTGCAGGACCGAGGACTTGACCACGAGCACTGGATTTTGTACGACTGAGTAAATGTCACCTGTTGTAAATCTGAAATCTGTCACTGAATTAAATCTACAAAATAATTATGTCTTTATGAAGGAATTAGTTTTGGCACATTGCAAATTTGTATGGGAATTTGCAGGATTAAGGCACAATATCACTGAGGTGGATGATGAATTATTTCTCAAAATCTACTTTAAAGATCTTTATTGTAGAAGTATTTTGTGCTCACATGGTGCATGTTACTACCTAAAATAAGACATCAAGTTTTGAAGTGACACCCAGAGAAGCTGAGGATGAACCGGGTCCAACAGCAAATCTTTGAAGTGAGTGGAAACGTAAAGTTGACATAACTCATTTCCAATGCAAGTCAATAAATATTTAATGGTAACAGTTGTGATGTATTGTGCTTCTTCTCAACACCAATACTAATCATTACCACTACTACTACCATTATATTGAACATCACAAGTCATAATTAATGTGGAAAGTGAAAGATTTCCAGGTACAGACTTTGAGTTTGAGACCGAGAAAAAGGAATAAAAGCAGAGGGTGAATTATTCCAACTCCAGTCATTGTATTTTAGTTTCCCCCCTTTTTTCCTCACAACACTGTAATCTAACAACGGAAAACTTCCTTTTTCTGTCCTGCAGTCATTCTTGCCTCCCTCTCATTCACACACACACACACACACCCACACAAACATACGCTCACTCCTGGGGCCAATTAGTCAAGTTGAAACGTCTTCATTTTTCATTTGAGTGTTCAATGATCAGTATAATTGGAATTAATAAGCCAATTTCATTTGGCAGAGATGGGAGTTTTTGGCACTTGTTTTGAGCACCCTCGCAGTTGGTTATGGGGGAGGAAACCACAAAACAAGGGTCTCATTAACTGGGTCAATTACAGTCGAAACACATCACCTTATTAATCTTCCGCTGCCTGGCATGATAAAGATGCTTTGGTATGCTGATCAGGCTGCTGGTTGTACTGTATAGTGTTCGCCGCTGCATCCCAGACCATATGTTCACTCTACATCCAATCTCACTGCACCAGTTCGGGACCTAAATGGCTTAATGCATCTAATTCTGGTTGTATTTTAGTGCAATGCAAATGTAAGCTGCAATCATTTTTCATGAGCAAAGGGTGAAATGAATGTGTAATTTAGTCCCAATGCAGTTTATTTTAGTGTCTTTTAGTTCTGAGATTGTTTTAGTTTCTGGCTCAGAAACTCCACTCATCAACCTCAAGCAGCTGCAGCCGCAGTGAAAGAAGCTCTGATAAACCCACTGAGCACAACCTGCCCAGCACCAAACAGCAGACATTTTGGTGCAGACTTTTTTGTATTTCAACTCTATGAAACATCTCTTTGTCATGGAAAGCAGCTTGTTTGTCTTGGTGAAGTTGGCGCTCATGAGATGTGAAGCTCCGGGTATGAAGGGACGTTTCAGCGGGAAGGTGTTTGTCGTTTCTACTCTGGGAGATGGCTTCCCTCTCCCTTTCATCTTCTACCTTCCCACACTCCTGCGGATGAACAGGAATGTTTCCTCACACACACACACACACACACTTACTCTCAGCACACATCATCTCCCTCCCGCCCTCCTTTATGCACACAAAGGCCTCCACACATGCACTCACAAACACAAACTGTTCACATCTCACTGTAATATGAACAGACATGTTCACACTGCTTCTCATTTGGATGTCACTGCACTGTCTGGCCGCCTTTGCTATATTAAAAACTCCACTCCTATCATTGTCAAAGCTACAAGCAGATGGCGGCGAATCTGCTTGGCTCTCGCTGAGGTCATGTGAAAGCTGCTTTTTTTCTCTCTCGGTTTATTTTGGAGACAATACTTCATGCTCCTCTCTCTGCACAGAGAGGATATCTCTCATCTACAGTATGACACATCTTTGTGAGGGTGCAAGATTTTTTGCTGCTTCACACCATATTTCTTCGCTCTCTCAGGGGTGGTATTTTTGTGTGAATTTGCGCTCTCAAACACATTATAAATAACCCTGTTTGCAGCGAGTGGATGACTTGCCCATCTGTTGCAGTGATCTCACGCACGGCTACCTCTCTCTCGAAGGTTGGAACACAAGTAAACTCATGAAATATTGAAGGCATTCACTATAGCGCAGCGGTTCCACCATATGTTAAATGTAGCATAACTTGGGTGAACAAATGTCTCAACTGTGACCACGAGGTTGTGATTGGCATCGTTAGTGTTAATGCTGCAGAGCCAAACTTCAACCATACTAATGATATTCGTTTGGACTGAAGACAACAAACACTGCGGCTGCAACAATGATCTGGTGACGAGTGTGAGAAGAGTCGGGTTGAAACTGTGCAGGCTGACGAGCTGATGAGCGGCAGGTGAGCAGACTGAGAGACGATGGGCTGATTGCAGCCAGGTGTGTATGATGAGCCTGGGGAGTGAGTGACAGGACGGGAACCACACACACACACACACACACACACACACACACACACACAGACCAACATAGGACATGGCAGAAGAGGAAAACACAGAGCGACACGAGAGGACACAGCCGTGGCCGTGATTGAAGTTCGCTCTCAGTGTCTTTGAAAAAGACTCATATCAACGTCCTCTGATCTTCCATCTGGATTTGGAAGATCTCATAATGTTTGGGCAATTAAAACTACTTTCTACTGTCTTGGTTAAAAGAAATATCTTGTCCGGCCGGGGACACTGTACCGGAACACCTGGATGAATATGATTGGACGTTACGAGTCAGCTGGTATCCAAGCAGCTGATGATGGAGCACGATTGAGGCGGCTCCACTAAAGCAAGTGTGACTTCAGTCATCGCCTGAACTAATTAAATGTCTGCTGATTCATGTTGTTGGATGGAAGAGTCATGCCTCAGTTTTCTCCAAGGACTACATTCCTTTGGCATGTTCAGATGATATTGTTTTCCTCTGAATGAACCCTACATTTCTGTGTTTTAGGTGACATGTTTTATTATATTTGGACGTAGCAGGGGAGTAACTTTAATCAAGAATGCACAAACATCTTGGCTAAAACTTCACCAAAATAAGGCATCGATTTGAAGCTGAACCCCCCACAAGCCAACGCTGCCAAGAACATGCTGTGTATCTCTCCAGACAGGCAAAAATCAAAGATGGAGGGCAACGAGCAGAGGACACGGTGGAGGAGAAGATCATGTCGAGCCCTCTGTTACCAGCAGCAGAGATGCTGCGGCGGCGGCCGGGAGCGTGGGAGGCTGCGACGCCATCGGCCGGAATCATGTCACACTTCACCCACTCACGCTCCTGATCGGTGGCTCAACAGCCTCCAGCTCTCCAGGCTCTCTCCCTCTCTCACGCCTTCCTCCCTCCTCATCGACACACACCGAGCCGTCTCTCTTACTCAATGTTCCCTCATCCGGGGTCAGTTTGGCCTGAAGCGCCGTCTCCGGCCCGTTTTGTTCTACGAGTCATGCAGACAGACGGCTGCACCGTCATGACAATAAACCACTTCTTTATTTTAAAAAGGACATTTTTCTTTTTTCCAGATTGCCGAGCAGAAGTTCAGCAAGCGAAGCACTCGCTGTGTGATATTTCTGAAGGTTTTAAATAGACCAAAGATCCAGCAGGAGTTGGAAAATGAAGAGCAAGAGACTTTCAAAAGAAACTATCTGCATGCATGTAATATTCCTCTGGGGCTCGGCTCTGCTTCCTCAACCATATGGATTTAGTTCCAGACTGCACAATCAATCTCTTCCTTCCTAAAGACCTTTGTCCCAATGAGGGACTCGGATTTTGAACACCCCGAGTTACGCTTACGCTCCTTCCCATTTGTGCCGGTGTCACTCCTGTTCGACTGTGATTTGTAATTCTGTTAGATCCGATAGGAGAGTTTTTTTTCCCACAGATTTTTACCCACAAGGGTTTCACGAGTGATACCTTTAACTTGATCAGACACGGTTTGGTAGCAGGATGTGAAGGCATTAGCTTCCGCGAGCGTCTACCTGTGTCGTTCAGAGAAGAAAAGCGTCGCGGTGGTTGATGACAGTCGACGATGGAAAACTGTCTCTGCGCTCGCAGACCTCTCAGCTGAAACCGGATTCTTTGCTTCGTCGACGCTGACAGACAATGATAAATAAACAAACTTTTACTCAGTGTGAAATCTCTTGCTCTCTCACTCTCTCACTCTCTCTCTCTCCTGATTCCTCCCGAGTGTCTGAGTTCTACTTCTTGTGGTGAATGAAGTAGGACAGAGCATGACAGAAATACAGTCAAAGCAGATGGCTTTATGTCTCAATCCTTTGCCCAATATTTCATCCAAGCAGCGAATTCCTCAGGCGCTGAGAAGACTGCAAATATGAGATGTCATTATTTCCAACTATTTCTGAGCTACATCAACGTCGCTTCACTAGACAGTGCCAAACATTTATTACCAGCTATCAGTCAATAATTTATACAGCTCCAGTAATACAATTAAGCGAGACTAAATCTGTCACCGTTCTCTATATTAAAACAATTTACTTCATGATGCTAAATCAACTCATTGTTATTTTGCAATTTGAGGCCTGGTCACAAGCGACTGGTGATAGTTGCTGCAGGAATTAGACACTTTCCAAAGTTGCTTGATCTGTGGTCTTGTTCTGCTCTGACTCCAGGGGGACCCACCCTTCCCGGCTCAGGCCCGTCAAAGCCCTGAATGGCGATGCTCATCCTGGGCTCTCTGACAGCGCGCCCGCACTGCGAAAGCACACCGGTCATAAATATAAATGACAGCATTAATAAATGATGACCTCTTATTCAAATCCCTCATTATGCATGCAAATAGGTTTAAAGGGGGAACACGGGCAAAGTGTGGTCTAATGTGTGAAGTGTAATTGTTACAAGGGCGCTGACCCCGAGATCATTAATATTAATTCAAGACATTGTTTCAGTCCGTTCTCCGTTGCAGCCGATGACCTCAGATATGAACGGGTTTGATTTTCATTCATGTGCAAAGTCTTTGGAGCCGATGATTGTGTGACACAGTATTTTGGATATTAGGCTGCCGTTCACTGAATTAGATTGTGGCTGCCTTATTTTCATTACATTTTATCTAATTATTAGACATTAGGTTTAAAATGGCATCATTCTTCCTGCAGAAAAAGGACTGCACATTAAACGACCGCATCCACAGCCCAGTGTTTTATTTGTATTGTACTGCATTAGTTGGTATAGTCACCAATGAGACAGGGCAAAATTATAGATGAAAATTAATGTGGCATGTTTTTTTTTATTTTTTATTATTTGCATATTTAGTGTCTATGGTTAGTATATAAGGAAACTGGATCCACCCTCAGACAGATGAAAGCGAGTTAGCCGAAAGTGTTCAGTGAATAAGATGTGGAACTGAAGTAAAAGGAGACAAAAAAAACTTCACATTGAAAAGTTAGACTCAAACTTTTTCAATGAGCACCGAGGAGATGGGACATAATTCATTGGGGAGGCAATGATGTAAAATCAGGAAAAAAGTTACCAGCGGTACCAAAGAACATGATTCAAAAAGCATATCCAGTCTGCGCGGATGTAAATGAAGAACGACGGGATCTCAAACTCTGAAACTCTCATTGAATGTGATGGTTCAGTGTGATAATGTTGACAAAGCCAATTTTAAATATAACACCAATTACATTCTATCACAGTCAGTTTGAGAGATGTGCAATGAAACAAGTTCCCCACCGCAGTCTTTACTCCGCTCCTGCCTTTCATCAGCAGTGTTAGTATGTGATAATGAGCAAACACTGTAATCCCACCAATTAACTGACAGCCGCACCTACCCCCACATTTCCTTGGCTTGTCTGTGTGAGTTTGATAATTGGGAGTTTGATGGCTTCTAACACCAAATTTTCAGCGCGTTTGAGATAAGTGTCAGAAATATCAGAGAGCTGTTCCGACGCTGCATCTGGATTGTTCCCCTCAAAGTGAGAGACGCAAAGGTGGCTGACGTGGTTGACTCTACTTTGAAACCTGCTCTCGGGGCGTGGCACGCGTTGATTGACAGTATCTGATCTTATAGCTAATCCTCCTTTGTTTCAGTTCACACGGGGCAGTTGATTTGATTGAGGTCGACATCCTGACAAGAGATGTGTCGTTTAATTTCCTCTGTTGTGGCTTGAGAATCTCTCTGCATGTAAATGATGTGATGCATGATACAGTAAATCCTGCACATCATTCATGGCTTTTGCATAAATCTGAATGGCTGAATAATTAATACCTAATAACCACTAAAGCTGATGTACACACATGTTTGAGTAAAGAGGAGAGGAGACAGAAACATGACCTGGTCGTTATGTGTTAGATAAATGCAGAGCCAGACCTCCAGACTTCATCCTGCAGTTTCTGCTCCTGGATCGAGTTCAGAGAAAAGAGCTAAGGTCCCTGATTTTAACGGAATATACCCAACAAATGGACTGAACTGAGATACCGATCTCACCAAGCTCCACGGGATCTTCTGTGGATAGTGATGCCATTTTCTAAGAGAACAGATCGGTCAGTAGTTGTGGCTTTTATACACGTTGATCTGTTGTGGTGCAGATTAGCTGTGCAACATGGCAACAAACTCCGGTGAGAAACAGGTAAAGCCCTGTCGTAGAGTTAGAGCTGAAGTTACCTTACTAAGCTCAAATTGTAGTTCATTGTAGTTCAGCCTCTTGACTGATGGAAATGTACAGCCGACATTTTAACCTGTCACACTCATCGTAAATCACTTTGCCTTTAATGGAATAGATTCATGTACAGCAGCTATGTGATGGATCTGCATCACGGTGTTGTCTCGCTCTTGTCTGCATCATGAGCCTCGTCTTTGTCCGTTCAGCCACGAAGCCTCCATCAGTTGATCTAGAGGTTTTCAGTTTGGTCTAAGAGCTAAATTGTGGTGTTTTATAGGCAGAGGAGCTGTTTAAAACAGTGACATTTTGAAGGTTTTTTTTCACCTCATTGCTCCGATAGAATATTCTGTCCTCTCATTATTGATGCAGCTTCTTTGTTCGTTTGTCCTCTCCTAAGCCATTATTACTTTTACAACTGTTTTTTACGACCCTCTCGCGGCTGCCCACCAATTAAGCTTTGTATCCTGTTAAAAGTCCTCACAGGCTGACATAAGTGCTGCGCCGCACAGGATCCAACGCCGCGCCGTCCATCGTGGCCATACGCCCCCTGCTATAAAATATTAACACCTGCTATCGCTCTTCAACTCCTGTGAGGTCCACTTAAAAATCTATACTGCCACAAACAGACCCGGCCAAGTTACCGAGCACTCTGACCTGCCAGTCCGAGCCTCCCCCGTCTGCGGCTCGGTCACGGGCGTCCAGCCGCTTGCATCTTTTACCACGCGCTGAATTATGCATGACCTAAAGAGGGGACGTGTTTACTGTCCCACTTCTGTGGCTGAGAGAGCAGCAGAAATGAGGTGAGACGATGGCTCTTTATCACGCGCTTTCGATAAAGAGCACTCCACAGCCGCCATGAAAACGAGTGCGGTGCAAATGTAAGTCCTCATTTCATAGCTTTACGTTCCCATTAAATATTTACAGAGGAAATGAGCAATAAAAGTCAACGACATACTGATCTAAAGTGCTAATTATTAGACTGTGGTAGCAACAGGCGCTGTCTACTGGCTGCTTCATGCACTTGTGTTAAAGACATCGTGGAAGCTCTAAATGTGACATTAAACATGTTAACTCATGTAATTCTGTAGTACATAAGTACACAGTAGTATGTAGTACACAGATTTTGACCTGTTAAAATCCTGACTTAAAGATTACAGATCCATAAATTGACTGGACTGTGTCTCTGCTCTTTACAACACTATCAACAGCTTAGAAAGGAAAATGCTAACATGTTGATGTGTCATTTAAATAGTCGACATTCAGCAACACGAAGCATGAACGACTGGTGTCTGGACATCTGCAGATGTGACTTGGATCAACCCTAAAGCCTTGATTTGAGATTTGCTTCGACAGACTTGCAACTTGGCTTGTGCTTGTCTCGAATGACTTGAAACTTGACCTGGACTTGTCTAAAATGATTTGAGATTTTTCACAGACTTTTCTCAATTTGCTTGAAAATGTCCAATCTCAAAGGGCTTTTATACTTTGAGAGCAAATGATTTGAGACTTTACTTCAACTTGTTTCACATAACTTGAACTTGACCCTGGCCTTTATTAAATAATTTAAAATTACCACGGAATTGTCTTGAATGACTTGACATTGTCTTTCACCAAGAGTTCAAATCAGTTCAGTTAATTCGACTTGCTTGATGCCGTCGCTCCACCACCTCAGCAGTTTTATGAATATGTACAGTACGTTGTGTCGCTTCCCTCTTTAATAAGGAAGCACGTCTGAAGGGCTGATAACTAATGTCTCCACCTGGGACCAGTCCCTGCGACGCTCTATTAAGTCCTGTGAGGACACGCTCACACACGTCTTCACAGCACGCTATGTGTCTGGTAGCTCAAACACACTAAATGAGTGATCACATCCCCACTTTGGGAGCGAGCAAAGCATCTCTCATGTGATGGATCTAATTAAAAGGAGATATGTAAATGTTCCAGACCACCAACCTGCACTTGATCTGGAATCAAACAACACAACAGCAGAGAGAAGCAGCGAGAACTGTTGTTGTTTCTGTTGTTCAGGATCTTGCCAGGAACTCCCTTTTTCCCCACTGACAAAATGTCTGTGCCGTCTGCCAGAGCTGGGCGTCGCCTTAATTCACTTAATCAAAACTCTCCTTCAGTTCTCCGCTGATTGGCGGAAGAACAGGGATTAGAAAGTTGCATCCGGGCTTTGTGAATACGTAAATTTGCCAATTTCCGATAAAGGGAATTATTGTAAAATTTATTTTTCTTCCCTTCTTGGTACCTTTGTTTCCAAGACAATGCAAAGTAATATTCTACAAATATTGTTTCCTGCCAAAATCATTTCACACAATAGTATAATCCTCCTCATACCTTTTCAAAAGAAAAAAAAAAAGCGGAAATATTATCCATTATATTTCTATCGCAGGCACTGGGTGTGCTAATCCCCTCTGTTGTACAGTCTGTGTACATCATAGTTGAATGGTTTCGTCCTGGCCCGGAGCCCAGGAAGTCAGTGGCTCATCTCCATCCTCCTCAGAGACAACCCCAACACACACTCACACACTCACACACTCACACTCATGCACTTTCACTGCACATGCACTCGCTTGTGCTCTCTCTGCTCCCTCGTTCATCCTGTTCCTCTGCATCGGGCTGCACACACACACACGCACACACACACTCACTCATACATACATACACACATAAATCCACACAAAATCAAACACTTCACCCCCCCGATGTGAGCACACATCCCTGCTGCACCCCATGCAGTTCAGCTCTGAATAGGACCTGGGTTTATTGTCAGTCAGAGCAGCGAGCAGAGCCTGGCACCTCTTCTGTCCCTGCTGTCACTGAGGCTGATGTCCTGGGTCAGTGCCACCCTAAACCCAGCCCTTGCCTCACCTCCCTCCTCTCCTCTAGTGCTCTTCTGCCATTTTTCTTTCCTCCTCTCTCTCTTCCTTCCCCGTGTCTCCCTTTCTTCCACTGTCTCCTTGTCCATCTTGCACGGGGCATTAAAGGAGTTTGCCTGAAAGATTTGGCTTCAAAGTGTTTCCTCTATGACAGACTGCTGTATGTTGTGAATGCTGTGTGTCTGCATGTGTGTCTGCGTGTGTGTGTGTGTGTGTGTGTGTGTGTGCAGAGAAATCCAAAATGCTCCTCTCTGTGAACAGGTTCTGTCAGCAGCAGAGAGATGAGACAGGCTGAGAGAGAGAGACGGGACAGAGGGAGCAGAGAGCTCCTCGGGGGGCGAACAGAAGGGGATGGCGAGGAAGGAGCAGCGGAGGAGCTCCTTTTCAGATCCCAACCCGAGGCTTGATTCTGATTCCGCCTGACGCTAACAGTATCATGTTGTCCTGGGAACGCAGCGAGCTCGTAATTCCTTCTAATGCCCCGTTCTCCCCAAGTACAACAGAACTGTCAGACAAGCAGACAAGCGAGAGGACGGGTGGCAAAGTTGAATGTAGCGTCGTTGTGCTGTGTGGCGCTGCCCAGCAGGGCGGCGCACACCTCGCTGCACAGCACTGCTCGGGAGAGTGAAGCAGAGCCGAGCAGGACGGCAGCACGTGACAGGAAGTCGAGCTGAGATGTTAATGGAGAGAATCATTGAGGAGTTTTTTAAATAAAAAAGCAAAGCAAAAATATTCTGCTTTTGTGCAAAAGTGATTAAAGTACTATCTGGTCAAAAGTATATGGACACTTCAGTCCAAACTGTTTTTCATGTTTTGGAAAAGTTTGATGTGAACTCTGTTTGTCTCTTTCTGGTTGGCACAAATCCAAGTCCATACACAGACTGGTGTAGAAGTTCACTGGGGCCAACATCTGTGGGATGAACTGAAATGCCAGCTGCGAGCTGTTGTAGATTTATGCAAACAATAGATAAGATCTGTGAAGGTAATATGATTGTATTGCACTTTTTCAAGCATACTTTTATTTTTATATGACATGAAAACACAGCAGGAAGAAAGTCAGCAACACATTATCAGTCTAGATGACGAAACACAAAGTTCAAGGTATGTTTTTTTTTTTATGGCCAGGAAAAATGTCCTTCAGGAAAATCTATTCTATCTATTATAAAATTAGACTGAAATTAAAACCATTGACTGAATCTCTGACTAAATCAAAGAGACTTCAATGTGACTTTCAACCAAGTTGGATTTTCAGTAAGACAAAAAATAAAGTGTTTCAAAGTTAGCGCGAGTCAAGTTGACTCCTCTCGCAGGCTTTGGTTCGTCTGATGAACGGTGGTGGGATCGTCTGTTTGAACTCCTCTGCACTGATCAGATGAACGGCCGAGTTAGTACGATAACAGCCACCACGACCGAACAAAGACAAGAAGTGTCACCTACAGAAACATCATTCACAGAAAGCTGAAGGATGATGTTTGATTGAGTGAAGGACGGAGCGTCACTGTCCAGTTAACCACGGCAAAGTACAGTCTAAAGAAATCATTGAAAACAGTTAAATGATCGCGACATTTACTGAAACAAGAGCAGAAAACCACAGAAATGAAAAGAAGGCGTTGATCCTTTCTGTGAGTACAAACACTTTCTATATATTTCTGCCATCATTCATACAGAGGACAGTCTGAAGTGTAATCACAGATGAGTGTTTTGGTGGGGAAGCCACCGGCTAATCCGGATAAGTTATGCGCTTCAGGTCTCTTTTTTCAGGGCCGGCCAGTCACCCAGTCATTCAGCCAGCCAGTTGGCCAACCAGCCAGCCAGCCAGCCAGCCAGCCAGCCAGCCGGCCCAGAGTGCCCCTGGTGCCACTTAAGAATCATGGGAAAAGAATGTTCTCAGCTCTTTTCTGTCCTGATTATATCAGATGTGGAGGAAATGGAGGGACTCTGGGTGGATGCCAGCCGAGCCCCGGGGAGAGGAGGAGGAGGAGGAGGAGGAGGAGGAGGAGGGCAGGAGGGGCAGAGCCAGGGGATCAGGGGTGGATGAGAGGGAGAGGAGGGAGATGGGGACAGTTAGCGTGGGGACGAGGGGGAGGGAGGGACTGAGGCGACCTCCAGGGACCAGGAGGCTGGACGGGGAGTGGTATGATTCAGATCCCTGAGCCTCGGAAAGGCAGAGGATGGATGTGGAGGAGGTCGGCGGTTGTGGCCCGGAGAGGGACAGATGGTAAATGACATGACAGGACTTTATTTTTTTTCTTTTGGGCTTGGGGACATGTTGCCCTTATCAAGTCAGCCTTGCCCATAACATCCTGCCCAGAGAGAACGGGAGCTCAAGAGGGATAGGTTGGTGCAGACAGCTAATGGAATACGTGACTAATCATCATATCTATGATAAGAGTGTACTCAGCAGTCGCCATGCCAACAACCTTCAGTGTGTTTTTTTATAATAATAATAATGTCTCTGCAGCAGAAAGTCCCAGGACCAGAAATCATTTAAAGCACGCAGTCATACAGCTTTGATAATTAGCCACCGGTTATGTAATATAACATTGTGTAGCTGAGTGGTCGGAGCATTAGACACGGTGTATTGAGTTGAGTCGAGTTGAGTAATATCAATAAAGGAAATGGATGGAGTAACAATACATTATGCTTCTCTACTATTTAACTGCCAAGTTTTTTTTCTTGATTTAATTGCTTGATTCTGCTTTTTGTAAAATGATATCGTTGCTCTGCCAAGGTCACCCTGCATTAAAGACCGAGACTGCTCTTCTGTACGTTCCTATACAATTCTGAGCAAATCCTACATCCCATAAGGACAATGTGGTTTTTATCCATCTCTTAATACTTTCCAACTTTTACCCGACCATGTCTGTGGCTTTCACCCCCCAAGTCTGTTTGTTCCCAATGGAGATGGAAAAAAATTAAAGTTGCAATCATGCAGGACTTTTTCTTTGTAATGGAGTATTTTTACATTGCTGTGTTGGTATTTTTACTTCAGTAAAGGATCTGAATGGTTCCTGGTTAAACAATTTATTTTATAACAGGCCTTTGTTTAAACGGTTACATGTCAGTTATAGGTTCATCTATTTTACATCCACACAATCTACTGATCAAGTTAGACACTGTGTTTCTCTGCAATGGCAAAGTTCCACGAGGCGATTGAAAGGTCATCGGATGCACAGAGAACAGAAATCACAACCGCGCTGCAGAACGAGGTTTAGAGAAGTGGAATGAAGTCAGTGTCAGTTGTTTGTAACAGCTATTAAAAGTCAAAGGGGATTTTGCTCGGTGTTTGAAAAGAACAGCACAGAAACTTAAAGTATTTGGAGTAAAAGCTTTCTGGCATTGGCGAGGAGTTTACTGAGTGGGCTGTTAGAGAGACTGTGAACGTTGCTCCTGGGACTCGTGTGTGTCGATGTACTGTACTTTACTGTGTCTCTGCCAGAGTTGTCTGCGCTCACATTTGTTATAAATCAACCAAAGGGTAATTTTGTGTCTGAAAAATATGTGACGGATCCAAACATTACATTATGTGGTTTTTGATGTCATCAAAAACACCCGTCCATCCACTAAACCAATTTTCTTGCGCAGAATTATGGGGAGCAGGAGTTTCTCCCAGCATGCAGTGGGTGAGAGGTGGGACGCACCTTGGACTGGATCACCCTTGAAATTGCAATCTGTCATAATTATCAACTATATATCAGACGCCTGCCATTCATGCCAGTATGGAAACTTCACATCCAGCCAAACAATGAGCTTCATGCAGCTTCTTGGACTCTTAACATTATTACGTAGAAGCTGTGTGTGTGTGTGTGTGGCTGAGTAAATGCAGACCATACAAGTACCAGGGGGTACTGCATGCCTATCAGGTTTCGGTGATACCCATCTATGTGCATTGGGAGAACCTAATCCTGTATCTGATACGACGCGCAGTAATGGCTTGTACCTATGGTTTATTCACTTAGATAAAGGCCATTATGAGAGACTCACTTAGCCACTTACTCACTCACCGACTCTTGTCCATATATATTGTGAAAAATAAGTTAGAATTGCTTAAACAAGTCGATGAATTAATGCGACTCCTGTTTCCAATGTGTCTGTGCAGCCTGTCAGAGGTGCGGTGATTCACAGCATCATGTAGGAGGAGACTGGTCGTCTGGAAAGTGGAACAGCGAGACTTGTTTTGGATCCTATAAGATCTATTGTAAAGTCTCTCTATTGGTTCAATGTTTCCTTTTGGGAGGATTTTGCTGAATGACTGGTTGCATGTACGTGTGTGAGAGACGGTCCGGATGAGCTCTGGTCTGATCTTGTTATAAATACACAATTTCTGGTTGAGCTTCTTCATTCAATTATGAATGTGGTTTCAATAAGTGAGATGTGAATCGTGGAATATTATATTTGTAGGTTTCTATGGGAAAAAATGGGTCAGACGTAGATATAGATTTCTCAGAGGAATGAAAATACATACGTTCGGTTTTCTGTTGTATCTTTCTGGATCCTCTTAGCAATCAGAGTGAATTTTAAATGACTAACATTAGGACTTGGGTTAATGTACTGAGTTGGAGCTTCCTGATGTGTTTCGAGCAGAACTCGTATCGATCTTCTCGTGTCTGCCTCCACGGCTCTTTATTGACTGAAATCCTTTTTAGGATTTCAGTCTGGGTCTCTTTCCAAACTTCGACTGTCAGGGCTCCGAAACCATTGAACCTCACTTTTCTTCATTTTTCACTTTCAGTCCTATACATTACTTTTTTTTCCATAATACATTGTGTTATATTGATTCATACAGGAAAATGAGGTTAAATCCAGCTTCTCAGTCTCTTGCTCCACTCAGCAGAGATGATGTTTGCCAAAACATGGGCTTCTCTCTGATCTCATTTCTTATCACGCACAACTTCTTCATCGCAGCCAATTCAGTGTTTTAAGGCTCGAGTGTGTCCGGTATTTTGCAAACTCAGTGTTTGTCTGATAGATGTGTCTCTGAGCTCTGAATCTAGCAAAGTGTGTCAGGAGTTATGATCATGTGTCATTGATTTAAAAAGACAGACATATCGATGAAAACACCTCAACCTGCTCCTTCATCATAAAGACGGTGATGGTTCCTTTCCGTGCTCGGTGAAACATCCTGAACGAGCCCTGCTGAAACCGGCGCCGACCTCTCGGTTCATGTCCGAGCCTGCAGACGTGTTTGCATATGTAACGGTGGGAGATAGACTTTGCATTGCAGCTTTGCTTGATGAATGTGTGACTGAGCGTGTGTGTTCATTGTCAAGCTTGCTGTTGTCTGTGTGTGTGTGCGTGGTGGCGGTGATGGTCGGGGGGGAGCACTCATTATTATCATCAGCAGCTAATTGAGGAGATATCGCAGCTGTGCAAATTACACCTGACCTTTGTCTTCACATGCACACGAGGCCCCGAGCACAGCCTCGGATTTTTCCACCGTGTGTGTGTGTGTGTGTGTGTGTGTTTGCTGTTGTGAGAGAGGAGTGAGGGAAGAAGAAGAAGAAAAAAAGTGCAGTCTTTGGAAAATATCAAGTCACTTCCTGAAATGTACAGAAAAGTGTGATCATGTTCTCCTGAAAATGAATCAGTCAACTTTCTAAGGACGAGTAGTTGAAGTGAGGTTATGAGTCACAACTTTCATTGTCGTCGCAGCAGCAGTTTAAAGACTGAATGAAAAGTTTTCTTTCCAGTTTGCTTCGCTATTTGACATCTACACAATCTGTTATTCAGACCTGAGCGAGAAGATGGTTTGAGTAATAACAGACTAAAAAAACTACTATGTGTGATTGACATTTTAAAACTGAGAATGGTTTTCTTTGTGAACCCTGAACCATTCACTTATTCATAAATGGTGCAATGATCAGGCTTTTATTTGCAGTTTTTTGAAGAACGGTTCACAGAAAGAACTTTTTCAAACAGCTTTGACACAACAATCCAGCTTCCATCTCTTCTTCACAGCACAGTACATTAAGACCAACAATCAAAGTGCAACATCAGACACAATGATGAAGCAAATTTCTGGCTAACATGTGAAAAAGTCAAGACAAGACGTCCCAGATTGTCTTGGATTGTCCTGGTTTAAGATGGCCGCCGCGAGTCCTGACAAATATTTGTAAAATAATAAAATGTCCTGATTTTGAACACAATTGAAACGATAATTATAATATTACACTTGAGCGCTTCCTCTCGTCACGGCACTGACACTCACTGTTTTACATCCTGGAGTGAACAGGCCTTTAGTCACTATAATAAACATTGTAAAATCCATCAAATGTAAACGTCGCCATCATTGTAAATGCAGGACTGAGGCCCGATCGTCACAGATGTTTTTCTCCTCCTGGTTTGTCTTGCACGTTGGCTGGGTCCAGTTCTGCTTCACACGCCACAGGAGCCGAAGCAGTCGCCGTGCTTCTTCCCACCAGAGCGACTGAGCCAGCTGCTGCAGCTAAAATGAGCTCTGAGCCCGTTGCCCCCCCCCCACCCCCGGCTCGCCGATCCTCTCCCGGTCGCTCCGGCAGCTCGGTGAGCGCCCGGCTGGCATCGCTGCGGAGTCCCAGGTTTAAATACAGATGCGGCGGTGTTGAATCCTGCTGCTCGCCTCTGCAGCATATGTGTGCTTTATTTTCTGTGTATTTGTGTGAGTACATGTGTGAGCGGCTCCAGACACCAGCGGAGGGATTAAAGATGCCCTTTCACCCCTGGAGGAAGCAGCAGCCTCGGAGCCCCAACACATCTGTGACTGATCCATCATTTTATTGCAGTTATATCTCTCTCTATCCTCCCTCTTCATTTCATCATTTCATTCTAATCTCCTCTTCTCGTCCTAGTAACTTAATCTTACATTTTTCTTGCCTTTTTTTTTTTTTTTATCATTTCACGTCTGTTCCTCTCCTCCTCTCTGTTTTGCTAATCTCTGTCCGAGCTTATCTTTCCTCATCTCTTTCCTCCATCCTCTCGCTTTTACAGCTTTGCCTTGTGCATACGTTATCCTTATCACAATCCACTAGTATCCCTTTTTTATTTTTCTCTCTTTTATTCCCAGTATCAGCAGTATCTCTCCTTCTCTTTACATCTATTGTCACATAGAGGGGAAGATACGGGCGGCCGAGATGATTTGTCTGATACAACCTCTCCATTGAACCCTATTGATTTCCAGCTTAGTGAAATGTCATAGATGTGTGATAGTAATCAAATCATACATCACAGGGTGCTGAAATGTCACTTTAGGGAATATGACAGATCTACTGTGGCCCACACTGCAATCTTTCTTTCTTTCGCTCCCACATTTTGGAAGGAAATGTAATAAATTTGCGCTCTAACCTTCTCCTTCATATCCCTCCTCTAAAATAAGAATGGGTTTACAGTATATACAGGTCTATATTTGACTGAGCAGCCATAACTTTCTGTGTGATGAAAGAGCTGAGGGATGTGTCACTGTAACTGCCGGGTTTGAGAAAAGAACATCTGAAAAGAATGAATGATAAAAAATGTTTGTGTCAGAGGTTTTGGCTCAGGTGCTGCTGACCAACCTGCAATCAGCTGCCATGAAGAAATGAACAAGACAAAAAGCAGCAGAACTGAGAAAATCTGAATGTTGAAGTGATTTAATGAGGGATTTTTTTTTGTCTCTGTCTCTCACACACACACACACACACACACACACACACACACACACACTGCACGTGGAGATGAGCTAAGCCTTGCACCCTCATTTAGGCTGAGACAAGGTGATAATTAAAGTCACAGCCTTGGCTCTGCTTGCATCTGTGGTGTGTGTGTGTGTGTGTGTGTGTGTGTGTGTGTGTGTGCGTGTATGCGTGTGGCCATGTGCAGCGCTTTGACCGTGACGAGTGTGTGATACATCTGTTGTGTGTTGACTTCATGCACGTGGTAAAAAACTAACATCTTAACAAAACATTTCAAGGCACGACAGTTTCATTTGTTCAGTTTGTTGTTGTTAAATGATGAGACCTGCGATAATCTACATTTTTCTTAGTGTCCCATGAAAAGACCAAAACCAACAATGAGTCAGTCGAAAAATAAAGCTTTAAAAACAGGTCTCAAATATGCGCTTTCATCTTTACAAAAGGCTCAGTGACACAGAGTAGCACAAAGGTTGCAGGGTTGATGAGATTTTACTAGTTTCATTACAAATTGAAATGTGTCGCGAGCACTTCCTGGTATCACTGGCAGACTGATGGACTCGATTTCAGGACACCGGATACGCTCAGCAAACCTGTGAGGTTGATGTTATCAGACCCACCGATCCTGGGAACCAGCGTAAGTAAACAGATACACAGATTTCATCGGCGGTCGTCTGCGTCCACCACCACCATCGTTCTGTGAAACTGAAGCATCTTTCTGATAAGAGTTCAAAACAAACTGTAATACTGAGGCAGTTTGTGTCACTTTAGCTTCAAGCGTTTCCTGGAAATCCTGGAAACAAGTGATTTAATCCAGTGAGTGCAAGTTCATTTTTGGGCTCAATCAAATGACTTTTTCAGAACCACATTTTGCTCCTTTTCTTCTTAAATAAAATATTGTGCAGCACAAACAGCCACACACGCACCAACCGAAAAGTATAACCAAATGCATCACGAGACAAAAACATGGAGTTAAACACATAATTCGTATGCTACCATACTATTACATCTGAGGATTAAAAAACATAAACGCCCACTCATGTGATAGTGCTGAGCTGGAGATGCCGTCTGGGCGACTCCCGAGAGAGACGCCGAAACACAAACACACACGGACGAGAGTGAAAATAAAAGCAGAGAGAAAGAAACAAGCAGACTTCTCCTCTTCACCAAAGAAAAACACAGGATTCCACCCGCAATTGGTGGGTCCACGCCGCAGTCTGTATATTATTGCCGTCCATTAAAACAATCACGACGGCAGAAGAATGTGCCCGGCGATTTAGGGCGATCCAGCGGATGGGTAATGACCCATATGTCCGACACATGGGACACCTCACTAACCACTTCATGAGCTGAGACCGAACCGATGAGTGTGTGCTTCTGTGTGTGCAGCTCCTTTTGTGTGCACGTCTGTCAGTGTGTGTGTGTGTGTGTGTGTGTGTGTGTGTGTGTGTGTAAATGCATGCACGTGTGTGTGCAGGCGTGAAAATGTCTTTGCAAGCAAAAAAGAAGGAAAGAAATAAGAAGTGAGGGGAAAGAGAGAAGAGATGTTCTGCGAGGATCCTGAAGGAGATCATTTCCACGTTGTCAGATTTGTCATAAAAGCTGTTGATTGAGGAAAATGGAGCTCAAACAAGCAGGATGAAAGACTGAATATCTCCAGGTTTCCATAACTAACTAACAAAACTAGCTTTAACGAGTCTGGGCCAGAGTCTCCTGAGACAAAGCCTGTCACTATTTACAGTGGACCACACACCTCGACCTCCGGTAACGTGCACGACACAGTGATTCAGTCTGACTAAGTTTATGCAAATGAAACTACTTATAGGTTAAAGAATGAGCATAGTCATGGTTAAAAAACAACTGCTTGGTAAAGGTTAAGGACAAAACAAACAAAAAAATGGGTTGATTTAAGCATTTCAATGAACATTGGATACAAACAATCTCAAAAATATAAGGCATGATCAAGAATGACGTCTATCCTTTGTGATCGTGAACCAAAGCTTGTAGATTATTTTCAGTAAGTAAGTAAATAAATAAAAACACAGGAAGTGATGTGCTTCATGTTTCCAGTGACAACAACAGTGGTTTGTTAGACGGATCAACTGAAACACTGTTGAGGCCAAAGCTACAGAGCGAAACCTCAGTAGTGAACATGTATGAAACAAAGAAGACTCTGTTTGATCCAAATAACAATAGTATATATATATAAAATAGTAGATGTAGAAATATGAACCTGCCTGTATGATGATTGCAGAAGCTTGTCATAAGTCAGGAGTGAAGGAGAGACGCCCTCCTGCCCCGCGGAGGAAGTCCAGAGGGACGAGGCTGAGAGAGAGGCAGAGCAAAGAGAACGCAGTGGAAAAATAAAAACCCTTTTAGGATTAGTTTCCAATTTACAGCAGTTATCAAGCCATCAGAGGAAAACAGCTTACGGTAAGGGAACAGTGAGAGGTTGTTTGCCGAAGCCGATTACAGCACTAAAAGGATCAGAAGCAAAGCAGCAGTGTGAGTTCAGGTGCAGTCGCAGGGTTATGGAGGGTGTTCAAGCACAGGAAAATACACTGTGCCTATTTATCTACTCATCCATCCATCCGTCCATCCATCCATCCATCCATCCACTCATCCATCCATCCATCCATCCATCCATCCATCCATCCATCCATCCATCCATCCATCCATCCATCCATCCATCCATCCATCCATCCATCCATCCATCCATCCATCCATCCACTCATCCATCCATCCACTCATCCATCCATCCGTCCATCCATCCATCCATCCATCCATCCATCCACTCCCATCCATCCATCCATCCATCCATCCACTCATCCATCCATCCATCCATCCATCCATCCATCCATCCATCCATCCATCCATCCACTCATCCATCCATCCATCCATCCATCTGTCTATCTATTCCTAAGATTTCATATTGGGGGAAAATGCTGGGGAACACATCAGTGGTGTCACAGTCAGACAAACCAGCAGCATCCATTATTCCACACACTGGATCCAGACGAGCTCTGTTGGAAGCACTGGGAGAAAATGTGCTTCTTAACAAACTCAGGATTGTTTAGCTTGTGTTCCATGATGCCAACACACAACACAAAGGCAGCTGATTCTGAAATGTAATTTTAAGTCAATTACTTTTACATTTTGAAGTTAAGTTTCAAATCTTAACTTCTGGACATGAACATGCAACAACACTGGCTCCGTCTCTGTGTTACTGCCTTCCCTGTGTATCATTCAAACATACGTGTCCATTATCTAAATGACTTTGACGTTACAGAAAGATCCACTTTGCTTGTACAATAATGAACTGGTGTGCAAGAAGACATGATGGTACTGAGTTCTAGGCTCATACTTGTACACACAATATTCATTATCTACTGCACAAAGCATGCATAGAATATTATAAGGTACCAAGGTTGTATGCATTTATACAATAAGAGATTATAATAGTATGGTAGTGTATAAGCAAGCAGCTACATGAAGTTGAATCGGGTTGTGAGCTACAAGGTCGTGGTGACAGATGGGTTGAACTTGGATGCAGATTCAGTCTGTACATTGTGTTTAATGTCAGCTTGGGTGACGTCAGACAAACATACAAAACTTATAAATCCGTGTATGACAATGATTAAAGGAGTTTCTCGAGAGAACCAACAGAAGTGGAGGATGCTGGGAGATGGCCTTCAAATACGGGAGAGAGCTGGGAAACCTGGGATTGTTGGCAGGTGTGTGATTTGTTATTGTATTTTTTCAGAGTTGAGGAACTGAACTGGGTTCGGCTGGTTGACAGTTGTCTGGCAACGTGAGCAAAGAATCTCATAACTGTTGAATCAAATCTTGCTCAAACTGAATTAGTGCACAGAAGTACGTGACATTAGCTTTTCATCTGTCAGCTGAGCCGCGCCCACTTCAAACCATCAGCAAAAAACTGATGGAGGAAACATGTTTTCAGGCCTTTTCAAACACTGAACATTTCCCATCATGCAACTGAATGTGTTTTTTGTTAGTCCCTCCTATAACACAGACTCTCTGTTGTTCATTTAAAGTTTCCAAACCCAAATTGAGATAAAACTGAAGATATCACCATGAAATCATCTGGGTTATTTTCTCAGACTCGATGATGCACCTCCACAGCTGCATTGGACATAATGAGACAAAAAGGCTGAGTCGAACTGAAGTCATAACTGACCACATGTAAAACTGATGGAGTCGCCCTTTAAGATTTCTGTCTCCTTTGTCATACACATTAACACAGTAAACCATATTCCTAAGCAGCTTTATCAAAAGTGGAATTTCTGAGCAGACAATAGACGGACGACGTGTCGGAAACAGAGGTTCAGGGCTCCCAGGAAGACTGAAGCCGAGAGCAGACGATCACATCACGACAGCTCAGGGTGACAGCATCCAGTTAAAAGCTGCATGAGCTACAAGATTGAAACTCCCAAAGAGCCTGGACCACAGAGATAGTGCGACGACATGTAGCCCGGCCCGCAGGCAAAATATCATTCGGTTATAGCAGCCGTGTGAACAGAGGAGGAGGTGGCTTTACTAAAGTTGTAGATATCCCTGAAGGCAAACGGAGTCGCTCTCAGCTTATCTGTGCCGCAGAGTTATCCCTGCCTCCAGTCTTGTACTTCTAAATATCTCCATCGGCCAAAGAGGGGATTTTTGCACCTTTTTTATTTCAGGGAGAAAAGCAGCTTTTCCTTTAGTCTGGTTTTAAAGACAGATCCTCATCCAGGTGACATCTACATTAAAGTTGTCGGGATAAAAAAAGAAATGTCAGTCTCGGAAATGCTGTCGCAGCTCAGCCAGGATTCTTCCAAACTGTGATATGAAAACAAATTTCAGTCAGTTTTTTTTCCTGTTACAATCCAACACGGGGCTTAGCTGCAGAACCTGCCCGTCCTGCTGCTCTGAAAAGCCGAATAACCTTGGTCCTTGTGGTTTTGGGGAAAGAGGTGGTGTGTTTTAGGGAGGCAGTAAAGAAAGCCCATGCCGCAGTTAATAGTGAGCTATCATTTTAATCCATTAGGACTGCAAGGGTTATTGGAATTGGGTCTGCAGATTTGATTTTATATGATCAACATTAAAGGCCCATCAGCCACCAGTGCCGTGTTTCCTAACACACTCATTTCTCACAATATTGCACCCGCAGCTCGGCTGTGCCCACCCAACCAAAAAATGACCTAAATGGCTAAAAGTATTTGCTTCCCCTTGGAAATGCTGCTGAGCGTGTGTGTGTGTGTGTGTGTTTTCGCCACAGTGATAATAAGCACAGCACGGGGAGTTATGGCGTGAGATGCTAATTCCATGTGACTGTGCCAAGCTCTTACGGGGCAGCGCGAGGGCCAGTAAAACGGTGGCTGAGAAGTTATGGTGCAGGTTTTACAGCATGACAGACATTACTCATTCCTCCCCTTCACTTCGCCTTCCTCCTCTCCAAACTCCAGATGCTGCATTCAGCGGGAAAAACAGGATGACGTTTCCTGACGTTGAAACGTTTATTTTAAATACGTTGTGTCAGTTATTGCTCAAAGTTGTTTATAGAAGGATAAATCTAAAGTGGCCTCTGGTTTCAACTTTTATGACCTTGACCTGCTGATTCAGGTGGATCTACAGTCATGTGACCTCACACATGTCCATAGTTTTTGTGTTTCATTAATCTGGGTGAATTTAGTGGATTCATTTACAACCTGTCTGATTATCTCACTGCTTGTGTTTGTGTTTTTAGCAGGTAGCAACATTAACAGTTCTTTATCTTGATCAATAGAACTGAAGCAAAAATAAACACAAACTTAAATAATCATAATTTTCCTGAAGTCTCATGAATCAACTGTTTTAATGAACACTGGATAAAATGACTCTGCAGGCTGTGAATGATCATCCTTCCCTGCTGCTCCCCTCAGCTGTACGGAGCATTTCACTGCCTTTCAGCTCACTGGTCACTCACTCTGATAAACCCACTATACACTGGCCATTAAATAAAAAGAGGAGGATACGGTTAAAATACAAATACAACATGTGAATACTTTTGAAATAAAAACATGAATGATGCCCCAAAAGGAAGAAGCTGCTCCTACATCAGTGTTTGAGTCAAGAAGTTTCTGTATCTACTGCTGAGTAAAAATTATTTCATGCTGAGGTCCAGTTTATTTTATTGACAGCAGTGAAATAATCATCAGTGTGTGTGAGTGCGTGTGTGTGTGTGTGTTGAAGAGAAAGTGTAGCGGGTCATGGAGGCTGTAAATCTGTGTGTGAATCTGATCCGTCTGGGTGTGTGTGGGGAGCAGCGTCTGGCCTGCATGGGGTCAGTGTCATCCCGGTGTCACGAGCCTGCAGGAGGCCCAGCAAAGGTCAGACATGCCGGGAGTCCCGCTGCCGCTGGCTGACCGACCTGCACACACACACACACACACACACACACACACACACACACACACACACACACACACACACACACACACGTGCTTGTACCTTCTTATGATTACATTTACCTTCCTATAACCTCAGTCTCGACCTGAAGCCCTGTCCACGGGTTAGTAATTATCAACCATAATAACCTTTATCAACACACCGTGCACGTACACAGATTCACGTGCACTAAATAAATTTGATTTACATCGAGTTTTCTCTTTCTGTTATTATCATGCACATGAAACGATGAGCTTAAATGTGAGTGAGTGTTCTCAGGGCTTTTTTTGCCCTGGGTTGCACCTTTCAGGCTACATGCAGCCCTGCAGACACAAGCAGCACCTCACCTTTTGCCAGATGAGGAGCAAAGTAAAAACACCAACCAACCAACATCAGCCATGATAGAAAATCACACAGAAAAGTGGTCATCACGTGAATCACTGTTATATTGTCAGCAGAGCAGCGAGTCTCTGACAAAATTCCTATAATCTTATTGAAACATAAAGTATTAAATTGATATCATTGAAGGGCCGCCAGTGAGATATTCTGAGCAGTCTCACCTTTGTCGCCCATATTGATTTGAAGTTCCATAGAATACACAAATTTAGCAGCGCACAAAGGCAACAATTAGATTAACAATTAGAGTTTCAACACATGGTTTTATCATGTAATTACACCAGGATGTTTTATGAAATGTGAGTTCTATCTTAGGCTCTGCACAGCAGACATGGAGGAGGTGGTCCGATCTGCACTGGGATCAGATCTGGGTGTAATCTAGTCAGTCTGTGCGAGAGTGATAGAAAGGAATGAGAAGGAAGAGTGAGTAAACGCAAGGCAGATATTTATTTAAAAGAGCGCCAGGAGATGCACTTCAGAACATTTTTTAGCTAAATGCAGACATGTAGTAATGTGATCTAACAAAATTCATTCTTTAGATCTCAGACATGAAAATGAAAAGTACAGTCTGATCATATTAAGGCCACTGAGAAACAAAGTTTGAGCCTGAACGCACCATTGTGACAATGACTTTTTTTAAAATTCTATGATCTATATCAACTTTTATTTTGTGAGTAGGGAAAACTACAACATAGTTGCCTCCTACCTTGTAAAGCAGTGTCTTGTACACTCAGCTGAAGATGATTTGTCATTGAAAAAGTTAGCAAAGATTGTGTCTCACAATACTTTCCACAAAATTCTCATTTGCCTTGTGCAACATAAACAACAGTCCACTAAATGTAGTGTCACAACACAACAGATTAAAAGCTGTATTTGACTGTAAGTCAGAGCTTTAAGTCCTGCACCGAACTGTGTTTCGTCAAATAATTGACTAACTGTGAGCACAGAACAGAACCTCCCCTATTCCCTGATGCAACCTATAGTCATTTCCCCCCCTTCCCTTTCCAACTTTCCCAATGCAATTACAGAGCAACATGAGATCAATTCAGCTGGAGAATGGAGTTTATGTTTCCAGCGTCTCGGGCCCCTCAGTATCTGAAGATACACGTTCCAATATGTTTCTTTCTGCCTGAAGATAATTCAATCATCCTCACTTCCAGTTACTCTCAGGGCAAAGGAGCGGACGCCGTCAGGTCCCCTCTGACTCTGGTAACTCGATAGAAATGTGATTGTGGTTTTTTTGCTGTGGCCCAGACTGCGAACGGTGAGTGCACACACGTATAAACACAGACTCGCAGACAAAGAGATTACAAAAGTTTCTTTTTTTTCCTCTCTATGCGTCTTTTGTCCCCGGGGACGGGTTCACCGGTCGGATCTAAATCACCACAGCCATGCGCCTATTGTTGCAATGTTCGCCGCCGGCTTTCTCATATAGGAATATCCAGTGAGTTATGACCTTTTCCACCACCGTCCGCTTCCCCTCTCATAAAATTCACCCCTTTATCTCTTTGTTTGTCTGGCTCTGCATCGCCTCTAGGTGCAAATCAACTATCATCAATTTGTCAACCCTAAAACACAGAGCATGCAAGCGAGAGCTGTTTTGCTCACGCTCAACGTTAAATTGGGGGGAGGAGGCGAGCTGCAGGCGCAGCGGCAGAGGAAATTACATACATTTAAACAAGGGTTTGGCGAACGTTCTCACCGGCAGCTGCTCTCTGTGTGACAGGCTGCATTTAAGGCCGGAGATCTGGCCAAATAATAGAAAAATATATCCTCACTTTCCCTGTGAACGGAGACGAGCGGTCAGGCGGGCGCAGAGAGAGCGCCGCACCACAGAACCCGAAGTGGTGGATTCCTTTCCTCTTTGCAAGGAAGTCGCGGCCCATTGTCCAATTCTGAGCCGTGCTTTGACAGCTCTTGGTCTTGGAAGTGAACCAGAGGTCTCCCACTTTGTTTGCCGAGGGGTCAGAGCTGCAGACGTACAGCGTTAAACCGAACAGCTAAACGGGGGTGTTTCAGTGCAAAGTGTTTTTCCAGCGAGCTCTCCAGGCCATTGTTCAAACCGTCAAAAAGTTGAGCCTCTCATCCACATTTCTCCTCCCACTCTTTCCCTCTATCTCTCTCCTTCTACTCATCCTTCCTCACTTTGTTTGTGAGCGTGTTTGGGCGTAGTCATTTATCAGGCCGGGTTTTGACAGACGGTAGGTCGAGCTCTGCAGGATGTGGGATCTGCGGAGGAGAGCGCTGATGGATTAGGAGCGAGAGCTTTGCTATGCTTCAAGGAGAGAACGTTTAGAGAATTAAGATGAGCGCGATAACATTACAACACTTAGAGTCTGCCACATTAGCAGCTCTGTGAGGCTGAATGCAAAGAAAAGTCTGTTGATTTTGATCCAGTCTTGGTGAAACGAGTGTGAAAATGCTGGTGCTTGGTGTTTGTCATGTTAACATGAAAAGAATCAGACTTGGTGGACAGGACGCCTCAGACTGCAGCTTTCTCAGAGCCTGAAAAAGCTATTTTCTCTCGGTGTCAGTGCGCCGAGTGCTTGTCGGACGGTCAAACAGAGTCGGAGAACCCCTCTGCCCACGACAATTTTAGAACCTGTCTGAATCTGACAGTCTGTCGAGCATGTCCACTTTGCACAGCGAGAGTCCAGGTGTGTAGAGGAGAGGAAGTCTGTAGGGTAGAAACTTCTTTCAACCTTTTTTTTCTGTACTCACAAAACTATTTCTGTCACGCTTTGTCTCTACAGTCCAGCAGTACTGCTACTACAGTACTGACTGTCTTTGAGGAAGAACTGTCCCACAGCGTGTTGAACAGCTCAGCTTGTTTCAAGTATATCCCAACTCGAGAGTGTCGCATAATGTGGAAGCGCACTGAGGAAACTTTAACAACTTCTACTGACTTGAACACACACACACACACACACACATATATATACACATATACACAATATGCATTTAACTCGATGTTAACACTAGATGAGAAGTTCAGGGCTCAACAAAGTTATTACAACTCAAACTGTGGGGAACGTTAACATCTGTATCAATCCTGGGGTCGATCCATGTGTTGGAAGATATTTTACTGGTTAACTGAAAACTTTGACCAGCGGGTGGCGCTAGGGAAAATTTCATGGACTCATCAGTCATTATGGTTCATCCCCAAGGGACCACAAGTGTGTGTACAAAATGTAATGGCAATGCACTGAAGTGGTGGACAGACAGACCGACATGTGGGTAACGCGGCCAAAAATAACAATTACAACACATCTTTATACTTTTTAAGCATTTGAATTTCAAAGGGACTCACAGAGTCTCAGTTTGCATACGCATGAATAGTTCGACAGTGTATCCTCTTTTACATGCTGCATTTTATTCTTTCATTCTGTTCCTTCATTCTCCGCAGTGACCCACATTCACACAGAACCTGGACTGAATAGATTGAATAAAAAAGACAGTGGAAATATCAAGTGATATTATCAAGATCAAAAGGAAGCCGCATTACTTTTTCTTCCTCACCTGTTTCTTTCAGCGCGGACGATGCATCTGATGCCATATGTGCAGATCTGGATTCCAAATTAAGAGCCTCGTGTCTCAGCGTCTTCACCCCTGCCATGCACCAAATAACACAATCTAAAGCACATTTATTTTTGATCACAGTTGGTGTGAGGTGCATTGAATATGCCCTTTGAATCACATTGATTGGATTCCCCTCTGCCGGCAGGATTGTCTTGGAGGGGAGATGCGGCTCTGAACGGACGGGGGGACGCCTCTCATCTCATCACCTGCGCTGACCTCTGTTTGCAGTTCTTCCTCAACAAGCTTCTGTACTGCAGCTTCCTATTTCCATTCAATCTCGTCCCTCCTGTTTAAGCAGCAGAGTCTGGGGACGTTGCGGCCTCCTCGCAGCGAAGCCTGTCACATTTTAATGAGACTCATCTTATGTTTCCCTCAGTTTCACTTTCGACACGAGGGAATTTCAAACGCATCCATCATATTGTCCAAGTCTGCGGGCGTTTCATTCTGCTGGCGGGGCAATAAAGAGAGGGAGGGTCACCACCACACACACACACACACACACACACACACACGCACCATCTTCTTTTTCTCCCAAGTCAGAAAAGAAAATCTGGTCTGCCGTGATGGACCACAATCTGTTGAGTCGAATAGAATAAACCAGTCAATAGCATCTGTTTCATCTCTCTAATGCCTTGTTTTAATTTCTTCATGGCTGCCAGAGTTTTTTTCTTGGATGACATCAGGTTTTGTGAGAAAGCCTAGTGGTAATCAGATGGCGGTCTGTGTGGGGCTACAGCTCCTCTCAGTGGAGGGGCAGGTTGGTTTTCTGGGGGCTAATGGAGCAGGATCAGTGCACACCCTGCTCCTGCAAAGCTCATTATCAGAACCAAAGCCTTATCCACAATAATCAAAACTAACTCAAACATTTTGTCCCTGATCAGTTCACACAGCTGGTTATACTTTTCAAAAAGTTAGGAACACACGTCCACATGTTTGAGGAGGTCATGTGACCTGACACCAACACATCCACCACAGTACCAGATTACAAAAGATGATCTTTGGTATAAAATTACTTTTGGCATCCAGTAGTTTCCTGAGTGTTTCAATAGACCCAACTATCTAATATATAAGATACTGTATATTTCCTCACTAATATAATTTTAAACAACCAGCTTGTCACACAATAACAAATCTGGACTATATGTAAGAGTATAATTGTTATTTCCTTTTCATGTCATTTTTCCTGTCTGCGCTTTATTTCACCTCAGGCCCCAAAACTTAAATATATATTTTTTATCTGTTACAGGCACTTTGGGCTTTTTCCACCAGTGTAGTTTTATTATGCAGAAAGCTGTTATTGTCGAGGGGAGTTTGGGGGACGTGCTCTGTGAGGACGTCTGGGCATCACAGGACAAATAAATGCAAGCAAAGGACGAGGAGAGGGCAGACAGAGCGAGAGAGGAGAAAGAAAGGAGAGGATAGAGAGAACAATTGAAAGGTTGGGGGGAGCTGGAGGTTTGAGAGGCTGCAATAAAAAGTAAGTGGGGTAAAAGTGGTCCTCTAAGGAGACAGAGAGACACAGAGTGTGAAAGAGAACGAAGGAGAGAGACGTGCAGAGGGAGCGGGGGTTCGGCCGAGAGGGCCCGGGAGAGGCCATCATAAAGCATAAGTGGGCTCACCAAAGAGAGAGAGAGAGAGACACCGGAGAGCGGTGAGAGAGGCGACAAGAGCGGGAGAGACACCGAGAGAAAGTCGTGCAATGACACTAAAGAGAATTGAGACTTCCTCGCTGGAGAGTCTTCACGACAGCCACGTTCCGCTGAGCCGAGCGGCCGTGTTTCCCCTCGCCTTCGCCGCGGCCTCAGAAAACAACCTGAGTATTTCCAGCTTGTTTGTCTGTGTCAACCCTGGAGAAAGTTAAAAAATGACTGTCACGTATATCTGACCTGTCGAGTCGAACGTGAGCTCAGTGGTTCATTACAACCTGTGGAAGTTGAATGTGTGTCCACAGACGGCCGGTGGAGGCGGCGGTGTTCATACGAGGCTCCGCCCATCTTCGGTCCGTCACCCAGCAGCCTTTACACTGTACTGACACCAGACTCGCTATGTGAAGCTCCAAATTGAGTCCCTTGCTGCAGCTGCTTTATCTGCAGGAACTCACTCAGTTTTCTGTGTAAAATCAATGAGAACTGACCTCTCGCCACCTGCGTTTTCACAGTGCACGAGACTCGAGGAGACGAGTTAACAAATCCACTTGTGGTGTTTTCTCTGAGAGCAGCAGCCTCGAAACGCCATCTTTAAAAGATGGTCTGTAGAGTCATCGTGGCCTGTCGATGTGTCGTGTTAGAGACACAGAGGACAGGAGATGAAAGAGAAGGATGATTCAAGAGAGAGGATGAAATTCATACATTAGAGTAAGTGTTGATTTAAAGGAAATGTTCCTTTTTATTACAGCTTTGGTTTCACTTTACACACAGTCACTGTAGTTATGAACATGAAACAGAAGAAAACAGGCCTGATGGTAAAAATACAGTTCAGGAAGCGTTTACTGTCACCGCTTTGAATTTTGGACAATAAGAGAGATGCTTCGGGTCACGTGACTGAAATCTGAGCCGTCAAAGTGCGAGTTACTACAGAGGGTGTGGCGGATGTGTGTGTGGGTTTGAATGCATTTTTAGAACTCGTGAAGGAGGATTGTTTGAGATAACATGAGCTGTTCAGTTGCTCTTTAACTGGCATTAGTTCATAATAACGATGGTGAAAGGCATCTAGAAAAATCAGAAATAACAAGCATCTGGATTGAAAGTGGATCCAGTGTGAGGGTCAAAGTTCATCGCCCACCTTGACAAAAATCAGCTGACAGAAAATCTGTGTTGTGAATCTTTGTTCAGCTTCAAACCCCTGAAGAGCAAATGAGAAATAAAAGTCTGACTGCATCACATGTGTCAATCATTCAGTGTGAGTAAGAAAAGGAGCATTCAGGCAAAAGATCCATCAGGGGCCACATGTGTTCGTGTGTGTGGTTTTGTCAGTGAACAGGTGGGTTCACCGATGGACAACACGGCTTTGAAGGATGAACGGTGAAAAGAGATTTGCAGGATGAGGATTGTTGAACAAGATTCAGAATAAATTTAAAGGTAAGGAGACAGAGTGCTGATGACAATGAGAAACTCTGCAGCGCACGAAGGACTAATCACCATCTTCAGACGACGTCTGTGCATTTTCTTCTCTGAAAGCAATAAATCATACATCTCTGCTCCACATTCTCGCCTGTCACATCTTTGAAAGCAGCAGATCCATTTTCTTTTTGTCTTTAGACGCCGTGATGGAGAAAACAATCAGGACACACACACACAATTTAAGAGCCTAAATTTAAACCCACAAATCCAAGGACATAAATGTGTGATGACTTTTACACATTACCACCCAAAGGCAAACTTTCTTGTAGATAATTTCTAATCTGTGTTTTTTTGAAGTCCAATTTGAGGCGCAGGTTTGTTGTGATGTTGCTGCTTCAAAGAGATTTATTTGCTCAGGAGTTGACAACAAAGGCTTCGTCGTGTAGCTCAGTAAAATCACAGCACCAGAAATATTATCACACGGAGAAAGAAAAGTTGTCAGATTTTATATTTAGCTCAGCTCAGGCTGCTGAAAGCTCAGTGCTTGAAAGCAGACAGAAGATAAGACATGTGAGCGAAAGACAGAGTAGGTTTGAATTTACATCACTGAAACATAAACTGATTCATTAATAGAAAAGTGATTAATTGTTTTTAATTCAATATCTCTGTGTATTATGAGTTTAATGCACAGATCTGTATTCATATCTGTATTTGATAGACAGATAGACGTAGGTGTACATTTATACCTGAAGTGGTAGAAAGGTCCTGGAAGTTGTTGGAAATTGACTTCACCCACATTTTCTCAGGTAAATTGTGTAAAATCATCATCAATATTAAATGAAAGCTCTGTGACTGTTTATGGTCTGGAAGGATGGAAACAGAACGGGGAAACTGAATCTGATTTTATGAACCTTTTTCTTAAACTGACTGATGAGACTGAGATGAGAGTTGTGACTCTGAGTTTTATGAAAATAATGTTAGTGACAGATCACACTGAGAGTAATTAACCTACAGGACAAAAACAAATACTGATATAATTAATATCATAATGTTCACAACTGAATATTGTATTTGAAATTGAGCTGGGTTATACAGTGTGTGTGTGTGTGTGTGTGTGTGTGTGTGTGTGGTGCTTACTTACTTTGAGCTATTTTCTAGCTATGTTCTGATTTCAAGGACCCAGCCAAGTATTTTTAAAAACTGTGAATCAATGATGAAAGTTGCTGCGTCTCAGAATGAAAGTGCTGTGCAGCTCCATCTCGACCTCTTCTCAGCCGCTCTGCCCTCATCTTAACCTGACAGTTTAAAACCTTCGAGGAGCGTTGACCACAGCCTGCGTCCGGGAGCCGCCGGTCAAAAAGAGCCTCCGGTGCGACGGCTTCTTCCTTCAGCACACAAAACACAGATATCAGCCCGGAGAGACGGTGGCAGAAAAGCACTCGACAGGCTGCGTTTCACTGTGGTTTGAAAGACGGACGCTGCAAAGAGCACAGAGAGACGGATGTTAAAAGAATCATGACCAGTCAGAGATGATACTGAAACCTTTGCTCTCGGAGTTGAAGAAGAATATTTTTGCAGAAGTGTTGCCAGTTATTAAAATCGCGTGGACATGAGTGACCCAACAATGAGGTTAATTTAACTGGATATGTTCAGATGCAACATTTGGAGCATCGAGTCTCAGCAAATGATATTAGGTTATTTTACTAACAATCACAGACATGTTTGTCCAAAACCCTGAACAGCATATTCATGTGTGAATATTTGATGTTTGACTGTTATTCCAATACAATCTGCACATGCATGGGAAGCACACACACACACACACACACACACACACGCATATTAAGCCACACCCATGTATTTTACATCTGTAGGTGACTCTGGGAGCATAATTATATCTAATGTGGCTGCAGCAGTAAAAAGCTGGAGTCTGTCCATTATTGAGCCATTTACTACATTAGCAGGTTGCGTGTCAGGACATTAATGCAATTATTGATGCAAACATAACACAATGTGGCTCTTTTCCTTTAAATGATGCTTCCTTCATTATTCGCTCTAAACAGCTTTGGAACGAGCTGCACCAGTCGCTCCGAGCAGGAACAGTTTCATCTGCTCAACAAGAATCCAAAAGTCAGAGTGTTGATCATTTGATAATTCAAGCTTTTACTCATCTGCCCGACAGAACTCGAGGGACGGCGACGTGGGCTGTCAGTTAATAACCTGACCAATCCTCAAGGTTGACAGTTTTTTGATTGGAGTGAAATTTCTCTGAACTGACACACGTTTTGACTTTAACATGCTGATGTTTCATAGGTACAGTATAATGTTCACCATGTTGCTTTAGCGTGTTAGCATGCAAACATTTGCTAATTAGCACTGAACACAAAGTAAAACTGAGGCTGATGGGAATGTTTTTTTTGTTGTATTTGTATGAAAGTTTTGGACAAAGTGAAATTTTGACGAGATGAAGGTGCTGATGAAAGTTAAGATGAAGTTATTACAGTTCTTCCTCTGGGGACCATGAGTGTGTGCACCAGATTGTACAATCCATCCAATGCTTGTCAAGATATTTCAATGAAGAACAAAGCCGTGAATCATGTAAAAAATGGGGTTTGATAAGATAAGAGTTAATGTTCACTTCATAATATAACAGAGAGCAGCTAATGTCTCTGTATCCACCATGTTCAGACTATAAATCATCGTGAGCCAGTTTCAGTTTCAACACATTTCCCTCATGTCGTCTGTCGGTTTCAGACTGTTCTTGAATATCTGTTTGAATATCTGGGATTCGAAAATGCCTTCGGTGCCATTAGATAAAGAATTTCCCACCTGTCAGTGTTTAAGCTACAAAATCACTATCTAGCATCTTGTCAGCCGGATGATGAAGAAATGACATAACGTCTTGGGCTTGATGTTTGCGTCGCCCTTGATTTTTAAGAGGAAGAGCTTTTGTGGTTGAAATTTAATTTCCTAGAAGCATCTAAACCATTTGTCATAGATTTGTTTATACATGATTCCTTCGGGCCAGAACGGGCTTTACTGAGATCAACTGGACTTTATTTGCCATTTGACAAGAGAAAGCAATATCTTTTTTCTTTTTTTTTTTCTTTCTTTTTTTTACATTGGAGCTTTTAAGCGATCCCACCCAAAGTTTTACAGTGTGAGACTCTGCAGCCATGTCTAATGGGCTTGGCACGCACGATGTACGCCCTCGACTTTTTTTTTTACACACGCTAGTCAAAGTGCTCTCAGCGAGATGAGCTTACATGACTAATATTTTTATGTGCATGCGAGCGGAGAACATGCCTCCAGACGCTGGCAGTCACAACAAAACAGGTCAACTGCCAACAGAAGAAAGTTTAAGGAAAGATGAAAAGAGAGAAATGTCTGCAGCAGCGTTTCGCCTCTGACTGACGATGGTGTTGGAAGTGGAAAGTGTGTGAGGTGATTCTGGCCCATTATTGCTCTGTTTCTAATCCTCGCCCACTTGTTAGTATCTGTTTTCATTCAGTCTCTCCAGATCTGAGCGTCGAGGCGATAATGATTGATTGATGATTGTAGCGCCGCAGCCGAGCCGTTTGGGTTGTTATTGTGCAGCGACGGGGACCGAAGGCGCCCGGCCCTGCCTGAGATTACACAGGAAATGGATTGGACAGGGGAGAAGGTCTGGCATCTCATTCGTGAGTTTCCCAAACTTCTTGTTGTTCTCTCTCCGCTCCTATCTGTGCGATCTCAAGTCAACACAGATGCATCACTCAAAGCTCATTTTTGTGGGCGAAGTCATGGCTCAGATAAATCCCACATGAGCAAGAAACACAGCCGTTAAATCCACGAATGAATCCGCTCTCAGCACAACTGCAAATGTGAAGACCAGTCATGTCTTTTTCATTATAATCACCTGATTTTGTTTTAAGATTTTCAGTTTCAGACCTTCAGCTTCTCAGTGTTTTAGGGAAAGTGCGGCTTTGTGAGTCTGTGGGTTAATCAGTAAAACTTATTCTGGACAAAGAGGGTTCAACATTTTGTACTTTTGTTGTCAGTTTAACATCTTGCAAGTTTAAAAGATAAAGCTGCTCATATTCAGTATTTCTTTTATTGTCTAATCCCATGAAAAGCCAGAAATACTACTGCAAAAAATATGTATTAATCCTCCTCTGTGACTAAACCACAGCTGTTTTAGAAACTGTTTTAGAAAAAAAATATATATATATTTGTGACACATTTTTAAAGATTTACTTCATCAGTAGGAACAAAAGGACAAAATAGAGAAATTATAAATGTTGAGAAATGGATCATTTGAATTGATTTAAATATCTGAAGGCTGCAAATCATTTACACAGCCAATGCTCACAGATTGCAAAGATAAAGATAAAGATAGCAGATTCAAATTTTGAGACCAACAAAGGTGCAATCGTAGTTTAGTAAGAAGCTCAGACTTATTAACTTTGTGAAAAACTTCAGGAGTAGATTTCTTCTCTCATCTATTTCGTCTCCAAACATGAAATATTAGTTCAGGCAGAGTGAGATTTTTCAGATCTAAGTTTTTGGTTCTATTTGAGACCAGATTTAATCTTCATATATGTGTTTGTCAGGGAGATAAATTCTTCCATCAGAGTCTTTGTCGCGGCTCAGACTCTGTAACAGCTCCCTCAGAGACGTTCAGCCAAACTTAACTGTAAAAGCATTTTGCTGTAAATGGTCGTTTCCTTGACACGAGCGTCTCTGAATGAACGGGGATCATTCACACACAGATATGCACATGGCTTTGAAGAGGCTCTTTTGAAGTGTATCGCAGGGCTCCGACCGAGTGGAGCGACGTGGGTCTGTTTAGTGTCGAAAGCTGAGAGAAAACCCAGCGTGAAAAACCAATGAGTGAAAAACCTCTTCGTGAAAGCTGTTCGTCACCTTTTCAATCCACCTTGCATCACTTCAGTGTCTTCACTTCACCTGCGTTCACTCTGAATGGAGTCTAATATAAAACACAGCTGCTCAGTTACAATGAAATATTTTCTTTTTGCAATTTTTTTTTTTAGATATCTCCATATATAATTAATATAATATCCCTCTGTGTCGATTAACAAAAACCTCATGAGAGTTACTGCAAAGAGAGAGAAGAAACTACAGAGAAGCTTAGAAAAAAAGGTTTGAAGTTTTCAGGCTGGAAACTGTAGAACTGACAGACAGGTTGTAATGTTTTAATCTGATGTCTTTTCAGGCTGATGACTCCTAAAAACTAAGTCATGGAGCCCACAGATCAGTCTGCATCTGACGCTCAGAGAAACTACCAACCAAACGTGCTCCCTCAGCTTCAATGAACAAATGAAGTGCCAGCTGAATGCATGTAAATGAGGGGAAGACAGAGACTAAATTCACAAGGATGGAGGAGGAAAACAGGTGGAAACAATCAGCAATCCTGAAGGTGGGAAAAGGCACAAAGACAGGAAGTCAAGCAATGAAATACACCTGATGACATACTCTTACAAAATAAAACAGGAAGTAGCTCAACGGAAATCCAAACCACAACAGTAAGTATGTGATTCAAAGGCAACTCCTCAACATTTGTTTGTCCATCATGAATTGATTGAGCTGCTTCATTATGTAATTATGTGTAATGACAAACTGAAGAACTAAAATGTCAGTTATCAAAATGTATATTTTGCATTTAACCTACAGATACAAGAAAAAGAAAATCCATAGCTGTAACTTTAGAAAGTGGAGACACTGTGTTTTGGATTTTAGTCTGCAAATTTAAAAAGCAGTATTAATGGAAATTGCACTTTTTTTAAACATAGTGAAACAGATGACAGAAAGTCAGATAAAGGTTAAAACTCCATTTCGACCAGATATGTTGTTACTGAGCTTTGCTTTTGTAGAACACTATTGTTATTTGAACCTTGGGAAAATGGATTTCCTTTTCCAAGGACAAAATTGACGGCCAAGCTTTGTCCCCAATTAAACTAATACAGGCCCGCTGCACACAATTACAGCCACGCTGCCATTTGTTCCATGTGGTTTTAAACCCATCTTGTCTGCTGTCAGAGGCGGGACGAGAGCCTGCTGTTGGATGTTGTCGGACGCGCGGCGACGAGCACGGACAAGGCCGCTCGGCCCGCAACAATGGCCGATCACTGTCAGCTGCCGGGGCCAGATATTCATGAGTCGGTGGGGGCCTCCAAGGACGCAGGGCCCTCTGCTGAAAACACAGGCTATCATCTCTCCCTCCCTGTGATCACACACATCTTCTCTGTAGGATGAACAAACGTCGGCCCCTCTTCTTGTCCTTCTGTTCCCCAGAGCTGAGGCATCTGCCAAAAGTTTTGTGTGCGAGCGAGGGAAGAAAGATGGAGGGAGAGCTACAGAGAGAGAGAGAGAGAGAGAGAGAGAGAGAGAAAGAACAACCCACCAGCCCTTTATCGTCCCGTCCCTCAAAGCCGCGGCGCTCGACTGAAGGTTCAGAGAAAGAGACAGAGGAAAGAAGGTCAAGTGTGATTCCACGATCAAAAGCCGCTCTCGCAATCTTTGGGAGAAAGTTTGTTGATTTGCTCTTTGTGAGAGAGAGGGAGAATATTCAGCCATTGAATCAAGGCCCATTGTGTTAGACAGCCTCCACCCTTCCTTCAATACACAAACAATCAACACAGTGCACGCACACACCAACGGCACACGCACACCAACGGCGCCGAGACTCGTCCTCGTTATACTTTCTTGTTTTCCAGTTTTCTCATTTTTTTCCTCCATCCTCTCTATTTGAAGCATTTGCGAAGCAGGTAAATCCAATTTGTCTAACTTGGAGCACTGATAGGCCAGAGAGAGAGAGAGAGAGAGAGAGACAGAGAGAGAGAGAGAGAGAGAGAGAGAGAGAGAGAGAGAGAATCGATCTGTGTCTGTGAATGTAATACAAAAAGAGTTGAATACAGAGGGCGACAAAGGAGCCTGAGGGATGGATGAGGGTCAGATCAGGGAAATGTGGTTTAATGAAAGCACTGAAATTACAGTTGATTAGTGGTTTGGACAGAAAAAGGAACCGTAACATGTTTAAGAAAACAGAAAAGCATATAAACAGATAACAAACATGTTTGACCTTTAACAGACTCAATGAGTAACCTATCAGAATTAAAGCTCTCAGTAGTGATTCATTTAAAATGTTGCATAGTTAATACAGTTTACATTGATGAAATAAACGATTGATTCTGATCCCTGTGCAGCAGGAAATACACATTCTCTCCGTCTGCATGTGCATTTCTCTATGTGCATGCGTGTGTGTGTTTTCAGAGAAAGGTCCACTCTGGCCAAGAAAAGGATTTATAAACCTTGACAATTGCAGGCTTAGAGAAGCTCGCCTTATTGATTTTCATTATCCGGTTTCATCGCTGTCACATGAAATCAACACTAATGGCATCAAGGCTCATCAGCATTGGCTCGGAAGCTCTGGAACGAGGAGGAACTGCAGCAACAAGAAACAGACTGCTCAGTGTGTGTGTGTGTGTGTGTGTGTGTGTGTGTGTGTGTGTGTGTGTGTGTGTGTAGTGAGCCATGTAGAGCTGAAAGGACAAAGACATAATCAGTTGTTTGTCTGCTGAACAGTTAAAATTAAAACTAATACAGGGATGTTTTAAGCTGATTTCTTGGCTACTAAACATCAGAAACCTTCACATCATGTTTTACGACGTGCTTTGCAAAATAACTTTTTTCTGTACGTCTGCTTTTGGCCGTGTTCGCGCTGCAAGGCCACGCGCTCTTTCTCGTGGCTGCACGTTTTTCTGTTTGCGTTCATGAGACGTGACCTTCAGCCAACGCCAACATGAACCTGCAGTGATGCTGAAAAGACGAGCGCAGAGTCAGTAAAAGGAAAGATGAGCAGAGGATTTTTTTTTACTGGATTTATGGAATAGTATTGTGTTTTGGAAAATATGCTTATTAGCTATGTTGCAAATCGATGAATGGGAGGATTGATGCTGCCAGCAGATGTTAGCTGAGGTTAACATACAGGCTGGAAACGAGGGGAGCCTAAAGCGAGTCCAGTGGGAACAGAATGAACATGTAGTTTACAGGAAGGTTGGTGCCTCCTCACAGTTTGTCCTTGTTCTATTGGGCTCTCTGTCTATTTAACTCTCTGCGCTGTGCAGTTATATGAGCGACATGACAAACAAACTGATGACAGAACCAGTTGATTATTCATAATTCATTCATAACCAGCACATTATCGACTGTGCAGGGGAATCAAATTTGCATAAACAGTTTTACAAACACTCATATTATTATATATCAGCTCCGATTGATATATAAGTTGGTGCCTGGAGACGTGATCGGCCTTCTTCCTGTTGTTGCTACAGTTTCCTCTTAATCCACTCCCAAATCATTGGAATCTTTATTTAGAGAACGGGGAAATAATTCATTTAAAGGCAGAACTGTCACTTCTCCTTGGTGTCAGCTGATGTTCCATCCTGTGTCTCTAAGTCGCCCAGCGAACACCTGATCTGGAGGATCATGAAGTTCAGTTTTAATCATTCTGCATTAATAATGAAGTGTTACATTTTAACAACCAGCTACAGTTGAAAGCTGGTTCATGAAGTCAGGTATTTTCTCTTGAAACTGCTGAAAGATTTTAAAATAAGTTTGGCCACTGTATAATTGTTATCCAGCCTCATTCTAACCATCGGGGGTTATGTCTCTGTGTCTCTGAGGGACGTCCGTCCATCAATAACTATTTCACTATTCCATCATCTGTGAACACAGATCATCTCTTTTCTGTACTTTTCTGTTTTAACCACAGTGAATCAAACAATGTATAATTAAGTCCAATCATTTTCACTTTGCTTCCTTGATGCTCACCTGTCAATGAAACTCCAACTCTCACTGCAGCTGTTTCACAAAGAAAGTCCTTCCTGAAGTGTGTTTTAAACTGAAACAAAGGGTGTTAATTTAACTCAATCTGTCCGAACTTTTGATTGTTAGACTCCTCTGAAGGATTCAAGTTTTCAAGGATTCATTACTATTTGGACAACGAGACTGTTTAAAGACATGTAGACACCATGTTCTTCCTGTTTCTGTTCATACTTTGCCTGAGATTTTGTTTCTTGTTCAAGTCAGACATGTTTGTATATAAGTCACTTTGCACTGCATTTGCAGTTCATTAAAGTTTAAAGGTAAAACGTCCCCAGCTTGAACAGCGTGTGGAAAAAAACAAAGCAACAGCAATTTATCGACAGAAAACGGGATTAAATCAGCTTCCTACTGATATAAAGCATCAGAAATAAAAATCTGTCAACGGCCCTCTCACTTCAGCTGAGGTAAATAAAAGTCCTCTATTTGAGAATTTATGGTGTTAGCCAACTGATAAAACAGAACTGCAGTGGAGTGAAGCTGTGCTTGCTCCGGCAGCGTCGACAGATATCGTATATCATCCTCAGTATTAGGTCCATGTCTGACCCTGTGGCATTAACCAGGATGTCCTGACGTTTAACTGTGGATGTATTCATCAGACAGGAATGTCTCCGCTCTCGTCCTCGGCCTCTCCGGCCTCCTCGCCACCTGTGTGTGAGGCTTGTTAAAACTTTATGAACGTATGAAAGGTCTGGCCTGCGTTTCATATGACACAGATAGCCCAGCGGAGGTGTCGGGGGTCAGGTTAACGTGCAGGGTGGTGTTTCAGAGAGCCAAAGTGAAACCGGAGCTTCCGGGTTCTTTTTCAGAAGTAAGACGAGCTCATTCAAAATCCCACTGACGTTTGCAACTACACTGAAAATCCTACAACTACAAATGCAGCCTTGGAACAGAGCAATAGTTTGTCATGTGACTCGCCTCATATGTTGTGATGGTGTGTGTCCAGTTTTTCACAGCAGGCCTGATGTGTGTTTTATGTAGCTACAGTTGTCTTATTTTTATTTTGTGTCTAGTTTTCATCCAAACATAGTATTTGTAGTCGGTGATGTCTGTGGTCCACACTGAAATTCATAGTTCCTGGATGATGAATCCTAATGACTTCTGTGATCCACCATCAGGTTGACATTTGTGGTTTTGAGCGAAATGTTTTGGATGAATTGCCATGAAATGCTCCACACACAATCAAGCTCCTTCAGAATAAAATCACAATCACATGATTTGATTTTTCGGCCAAATGATCAGCAAATTTAACATCATTCCCATCAGCCTCACTCGTACTTTGTGTTTATTCCTAATTAGCAAACGTTAGCATAAAGACATCCTAAGCTAAGATGGCAGACATGCAATGAACATTACATCTCCTTCACATCAGCACAGTAACACTGTCAGCGAGTGCATGTCAGTGACTTCAGCCTCAGCTCACAGTGCTGCGAGTGCGGCTGCACACTCCTGTTTAATCAGTATCTCATGTTTGAAAAATACTCGTGGATGAGAGTTTGTCTCTGTGCCGTCATGTTTATGTCAAAGATCTAGCGTGAGTCTTTATGGTCTGCCCTGATTTCCAGCTTTTAATTACTGCATACATCTGTTGATGAGCGCCTGGATGCCTCCAACGCAAGACTGAACACACACGTCTTTACACTCCACATAGCACAGAATATCTGTACATGCATTTGCATGATGGTGTGTGTGTGCACACGTATGTGTCGGTGTGTGTGTGTACGGTATGTGTGCATTAACCCAGCTGGGACCTGATGGGGTAATTCATCTTTTAATTCATTTATTTCCCCAGTTAAAAGACTCAGCGATTCCCCAGATAGTGTCTTAATGCAGTCGGCACTACACTGCTTATTAAAGGCGTACAAATACACAGAACCTCAGAGAGGACAGCCTTATTTCATAATTACATTTAATACTGCTTTAATCTCAACCATAACTGCCTGCTTTCAGGAGTCTGTTCCCATAAGTCTACTCCTTGTTTAGTGAGCTAGAAACGCTGATCACGTCTTTCATCAAACACAACAACAGCTTCGGCAGCTTCTTTTTGGAGGTTAGAGCCGCTTGTTATGCAGTAAACTGCAATTATGGAACATCTCAGTGACTTTTCAGTTCCCTTGAAGAGAAGCTTGACAGTCGCAAAAATACAAGAGCAGTTTTCAGCCTGAACAGTGTGATACACCTGCAAAAGTACCTTTTTGTCCAGCGTGGTTCTGCTTGAAAACAGGCTGTGTTTACTCTTTTGCCACTGTGGGTTTTAGTCTTTCTCAGCAACGCTGTCAGGACTCTGCCACTGCAAACTGCAATGCTACTTGTTGCATTTCACAAAGCTGTTATATTTTGTTATTGTCAGCAAAACCCATAAAAAAGACCAAAACCAACAACGCTTCAGTCTGTCTCTGAATTCTTTATGACTTCCCCTCCCGACGTGGTCCTCTGCCCCGAGCCCGTCCTTTCTGAAGATGGAAAAAAACAATTCACAAATATATGGTTTCATTTGAAAATGTTAAACATTCACTGGTTACAGCTTCTTAAATGTGAGGATCTAGGTTTTCTTTCATATTGTGATACAATACTGGACTGTCAGAAAAATCAAGCTGCTTTAAATTCTGCACATTATACAACACAACAAGAAAACAGGAAGAGCAGCAGAGGAGGGATCCCTCTCCCAGGATGGACAGACAAAAAAAATCACAATACATACATGTTTTAATGTCAAATATATATATGACATGTGCACATTGCAAAACATAAGTGAGTCTGTGAGTCTGAGTCTGGATCCAGGACGACATGGAGCAGCTTCAGTCGCCAGATTGAACCTGAGCCACACAACCTCCTGTCAACCACCTGGACCGAGGACAGACCACACAAACACAGGAGGAGGAGGCAGGACAACATCCACACAGACAGACAAACACAGAGGGAGAGAGAAAATAGACACTTTGGTTTCTGGAACATTTGTTTGACATGTTTCACTATTGTCATACATTTTATAGACAAAAGGATGAATCGTGTGATCATTGACGACAATGACAGAATAAAATCAGGCTTTGGAGACACACACTTGTTATTAAGATCAATTCATTATTGGTTTTGTTCTCATCATGAGATTTGTTCAACAAAAATGTAAAGTATGCTCGTTACTAATTAGGCTACACAAACATTGAGTTATTCCTGACAAAACAAAAAAAGCCAAACCATCAGGTAAATGTCAGAAAACTGATTTTCTGCTTCCTTTTGTTATTTCTGTTGCTATTGTTGGTGTTATCAGTACAGATGTGTGTGTGGGTGTAGACATGCTTCTACTGTTCACATGTAGGTGTGAGGACAAAAGGTGTAATGTATATACCGCATATATACAGTACACACACACACACACACACACGTCACCTCTTCCTCCTCCTCTCCTCTGCGTGCCCGGCGCTGAGGCTGGGAAGCCGGCGGGAGCAGAGGGCCAGGTGTTGCGAGTTAGAGAGCGTCACTTCAATAACATCAGTGCAATCAGAACCTTACACCGCTCGCACAGCAGGGCGCCTCCTCAGCCGAGAGGTGCGAACAGCCGGTCACAAATTAGCCGGCCTGCACGCCTCATCCATCATCCCTTTCATTTGTCAGGTCCTTCTTTACTTCTTACTTTCCCTCTGTCCGTCCAGCTCTCACATCGACGCCGTACACAAGCTGGATTGAGGCCAAATTAACAAACACAAAGTGGAGAAACAGATTTGAATCTGCATTCTTTTTCTCCATGTTGCTTGTTGAAATGGGTCTCGAGGTTGCAATTAGTGGTCTGATTAAAGGAGGAAATTGCAGCTTTATCAAGTGGCATTTATAAATGGCCCATGAATGCATCAATACCAGAGGAAAAAAGTGGCTTTAATGGGACAAACGCAGCCCGGTCTGTAGCAGTCAGTGTTCAGGGCCACACGCTCATTGTTCTGGTTGTGCTGCATTGATCTGCTGAAGCTGAAAAGGTACGCAGGCTGAGAACATCTGCGCACGTATGAGTGTTGGCATTCACCGTCTTCCCGTCTTCATGTTTATGCATCACTGTTTGTGCATTTGTGGTCATGCATGCTTTCTGTTTGCTTGTGGTTGGTGCGGTTTATTTGTCTGTGCGTTCTCATGTTTGGTGGGAGTGTATGTTTAACACATGGGCTTCTGGCAATGCACCACAGTATATCTTAGAGGCAAGTAAGGGATAAATAAACCATGGAGGGAACTGTACATTTTACCATTTCCTTCAGCCTTCCTTTTTTTTTTTTTCTCCCTGAAAGGCTAAGTGCACTCGCTCATGGTCAATTTTCAAATCAATAAACTGGATATCTCAGAGATGACACACCGACTTGCAGATCTCCCATGCAGGCAGAATTTTAACAGTAATGCATTTCATATTCCACACACACACACACACACACACACACAAGCGAAGACTTATGCACCAGAGGACGTACACATGCACATTGAAGCGTACATAAAGGCATATGCTCACATTGTGTCTGTTTCCTGTTTAGAAATGGATATCATGGCCCTTCATGGGAGACAGAGGGAGGAGGGGGGGCTTCAGCCCGGGAGACAGAGAGACTGCAGACTGAGTTATGTGTTGTTATTGTTGAGAAAGATGTCAGCTACCAGGGGTCATAACTCACACATGGCAGTGCGAGATGATGGAAGATGAAACAATGTGCCACTTATGAAACTTTAACCCACCATTTAATCAGAAACAAGTTGGCATGAGGGCTGAGGTCAGATGCATGTGAATGTTTGTGCTCAGACATTCTTTATTAAAGCGACCTCTGGCATCATTTGCGGGACTCCAAATAAATAAATTGATATTTTGGGAGGGATCACGGGTCAGAAAAACAGTCAGAGCACCATTTGCCTCGTGCAGTGCGACACACAGACTCGATCAGGTTGTTGATTGCGTCCAGTGGGATGTCGGTCTAATCCTCTTGTGCAATGACTGTGAAGTTGCTGGATATTGGCAGGAGCTGGAACATGCCAATCCAGAGCATCCCAAACATCAGTGGATGAAATCAGCGGATGAGAAAGCAGGCAATGCAAGAACGGTGGTGTTTTCAGCTTCCAGGAGTCGTGCTCAGATCCTTGTGCATTATCATGCTGCAGCATGAGGCGAAGGCGAAGGAGCAGCGGGCCTCGAGGTGTCGTCATGTATCTCTGCATTCAATAACTAACCCTACTGCCATAAATAAAGTCCACCTCGCTCCTTGCCCATACCATAACCCCACGGCCACTGTGGGACGCCGACATTAGCACACTGCTCGCCCACACAGCGCCGTGCAAGCTGTCCGTCATGTGCCTGGTACAGTGAAATCTGGGATTCATCCGTGAAGAGAACGCTTCTCCACAGTTCCAGACGGCATCGAAGGTGAACATTTGCCCACTCGAGTCGGTCACGACGTGGAACTGCGGTCAGGTCGAGACCCGGCGAGGACGGCGAGGACGGCGAGCATGCAGATGAGCTTCCCTGAGACGGTTTCTGACAGTTTGTGCAGAGATTCTTCCTGTTGCATCAGGATGTTTGGCCTCAGACAGTCGCAGGTGAAGAAGCCAGATGTGGAGGTCCAGGGTTGGTGTAGTCACACGTGGTCTGGAGGCTGATGGGATGTACGACATCAGAGACAGTTTCTGGTAGTAAAAGGAACATTCAGTTCACTTTCAGAGTGGCCTTTCACTGAGCCCACTCGCAGACACACCTGTCAGGTGGATGGATCATCATAAAGGACAAGTGCTCCTTCACTTAGATTTTAACACATTTGTTCTCAAAATTTGAGAGAAACAAGCCTTTTGTGTGCTCAGGAAAAGTCTCACATCTTTTCTTTAATCTGTGAAAAATGGGAGTGAAAATGAAAATGTTTTGTTTAGTGTAAATCTGATTCATTCTCGTCGATTAAAGGTCCCACACTCCCTCACAGGTCTTTTCATTTATGCTGCTGATCAGACCTTGATAATATTCATGTACTTTTACTCTGAAATGCAGAACTTCTACTTCTAACAGTATTTTTACTTACGTTTACTTAAGCAAAGTATCCGAGTACTTTGTCCACTTTAATGGAATAAATACACAGAGTTAATTAGAAAACTAAAGGCATTTGTTGAATATTTATTGACTTCTCTGTATTTATTTACCTCCCAGTTTATTTCCTCATTCATATCTCTGTGTATTTATTTGCCCATTCATTGCTTTACATTCCCTTATTATTTATTTGTTTTTCTCTTCTCTATGAAAATAAAGGAGGCTGGCAGCCAATCACAGACAAATTTCTCATTGGCTCATCGAGGTCAAAGTGTATCACATGATATGGTGACTGCTTGATGGAGGCCTGGGAAACCAATCAGCTGATGATCAGAGAGTATCAGGCTGTGAAGATGCTGAACTTAAATTTCATCTATTTTTACAGCTTTTAATGAATAATATTTATAAAAAAGTGAAATCCACATCAATCAACCTAGAAGTGATTACACTCATCTTTGCAAAGGTGATAAGAGTCTTCATTTATTTTGATTGTCTTACTACTGATGGTGTTTGGTTATGCAGATAGTTTTGTCTTTATTTGTCTCGATTTTGGGATCTGTCTCTATGACAACGGCACATTTTGCCCCCGGAGCCAGAAACCAACCAGAACAATATCAACTGCAATAATAGTTGTTGTTTTTTTTTACTTTACTTTTACTTTTACTTTTAGAACGAGTATAAACAAAGACACAAACAACACAGGCCCCCGCCCCGACGCACCGCCCACACAGAAACCAACCAAAAAAAAGAGTCAGATGAGGAGTTCGTAATCTCCTCCAAATACAGACAGGAAACTGTATCACTGAGCCTCAAAACAAGGAGAGGAGCTGGATTTCCATCCCTCGAAATAACCCTTTCAGCTCTCAGCAACATTACAGAGCTTTCAGAACAACCAGAAACAGCCTGGACACAATCTGGATCACTTTACTTATATTAGGTAAATTCAATATTTTCTTTCAAAAGATTTTTTACTTCAGGGCAAACCCAGAAAAGATGAGTCACCTGATTTAGATTTGTCACAAACAGCTGAAATAGATGAGCAGGTTCATTAAGTCTGCTCTTTGAATAATGTGTTTTAGTGCTGAAAATGATCAAATATATTTGGAATTAATCAAATAACCAAACACTAATTGCATCTGAAAAATTGGGTCTAGACTTTATTCCTCTTTTCTTATATGGAGCTGTGTAGGTCACTGCCATCATCATCATTTTCATTATTCGCTCAGTGCATCTACTATATATCCTCAATGCAAATAAAGTTGTCAGATGTATCACTGTGAAATATTATCACTGACATCATCACTATCATCGTGTTCCTCAGCGTTCACACTCCTTCCTCTTCCAGCGTCTCTAAGCCCGGTATGAGTTAACACGTCTTATTCGCCACATTTCCCACGTTGCTCTGAGCTTTTCAGGATGGGAACATAAACCACAATATGGTACCACATCAAGCGTGTGTATGCAAAATAAAAGCGTTCCAGCTGGTTGCCGAGCCTGGATTCACTTTGTAATCCTCGGTCTTTACCTTCGGGCTGACTTCCATTATGTTTTCACACGTTAGCACGTTCATCCCTGGTTTTGTGCCTCTCCATTTTTCGCTCTCTGGTTGAGTAGGAGGCGAAGGGAAAAGAGCCTGGGGCGGGCCACCTGTGCTGTTGTGTTGTTGGTTGTGTAAATAAGTAATCAGAGGAATTAACTTCTATGAGTGTGTGTGAGTGTGTGTGAGAGAAAGTGAGAGAGGGCGAAGACAGAAAGTGACGTGTGAAAGAAAGACAATAAAACATTTGTGCGTGAGTGAGTGTGTGTGTGTGTGTGTGTGTGTGTGTGTTCAGGTATTTCACTGCTTGTAAAATTTCATCATTCACTCTGGTGCACATTACTTGCTGCTACATTCTCAGCTTCATTAAAGAAAACCATCCATAAATGCAACAGTATAAAATGACTTTGCAGCAACATTAAAGAGGAGGAGAACAGTGTTCAGTTTCTCTCACCGTGATTTTTTTCTTTTCTCATTATGTTGCAAATCCATTTGTGTAAATTGCTGCAATTCAGATTATATGTGTTGATATATCATATGGAAGAGCACGTGTTCACGTACAGAGCTCTGTAAAAAGGAAAACTTGAAATTGTTTGTATGAATTTTTCAGTAGTCTGAACATAAAATGTTAACTATTGCAAGCTATTTATTCTATTCTTATAAAACCAGCAGCTGAATCCATAAATATAAAAATGTGATATAAACCTACTGTTCTTTACAGACACGCTTGATGACAGATGATATTGTATTTGCATGTTTCCTAAAAGATCATTGAGCTTTACTGCCTTGTCTTTGACTGATGTTCAGTTCCACAATCTTTTTTTTTTGATGTGTTGTGCATGAAATATCCATGAAGTCATAAACCAAGATCTTGTCACTAACGCACCACTTGCATCATCATCACTTTATACGTATATTCCACTTCAGCACATCCAGACCTGCTTCACTCTCGCTGGTCATAAATAAATAAGAGGAAACGTAAAACAGACCTCTTTGTCTGTGGAGGGATCTGAAAGACACCCACTCAAGTGGAGTGTCGGAGTCACGGGGGGCCGCGCCCCACGCTCCATCGAGGTTTGTTTGGCTAACAGCGCCAGCCACCGTCTCCCCTTTCAGATAAGAGGGGGAACCAGGGAGGAGGAGAGGAGGAGGAGAGGAAAGGGTGGATGGAGGCGTTAAAGTATTTTCAGGTGGAATCAGAAACAGGTGATGGCAAAGTCTGACATTGTGTGTTTTACAGTGGACAATGAGCTTATGTGTCTGTGTGTGTGTTTGTGTGTGTGTGTGTGTGTGTGTGTGCTTGTCATTTGTCTTTTCAGGCTGAAGGAGAGAAGCCTGAGAAGCACAGACGATGTGTTCACTTACACGTCACTCACACTGAACCTGTTCATGCGTTGCAGTTTGCAGCCGTGTCCACCAGCAGCCTCATATCAAACATCACCAAAGATCACTACAGAACTGGCTCCACGTCTTTACAATGACAATGCTAACATGCTGCTAATGCTAACTGACACTAAACACAAAGCAGAGCTGAGGCTGATGGAGTTGTCATTAGTTTTGCAGGTTTTTGGTCATAAACCACAGAGATGTACACATTAAAAGTTTGACCTTATGATGACAGTAGATGAGAAGTCACAATATTACAATACGTCCTGTGTCACATAGGATCAGGGGACATGAACATTAGAACCAACCTTCAACGCAATCCAACAGTTACACGTAATAATACTACATATCAGGGAGGAATATCTGACGATTAGACGACAAACTTCATTAGGAAATAATCTTGTTGGAGTCTTTTGCGTTGATCCATCAAGTAAAAACTTTAATCTGCTGAATGTTTGCAGCAAATTTCCAAAGTAACTGTTGAGACACTTCAGTCCGGATCAACTGACCGACAATCATCACCAATCAATCTGATCATCGAGTCGTGATGAAGAACAGCCCCAAAAAAACCCTCATTTGTCAAAGTTATCATTCAGTGTTCTGGCTCTTTTCTTCCATCATACGGGCTCCAGACTCTCGCTCACTGTGAGGATGACTAATTCAGGTCATCTTCGAACATGAGTGTAAAATTTGATTTTATAATTCACTCAGAAATATAAGTTGAGCCCAGTCGCACTGTGGGTCAGAGCTACATACATGCAGATTATATTTCTGTCTCTTTTAATGTGCTCGAAACATCAGTAATAAATTACTTCTGCACGTAACTTTGCCTTGATCCCTCTCTCTTTCTCCAACGTTACCTCCTCAAGCAAAATACAGCTCAAGAAACACTCAGCTCTGTATGAAGTCTAAATAATTCAATGGAAGAGAGAGTGTTTTATTCATCCTCATTGCTCTTACTGGTGCCGTATTTTGTCCCGAGCTGAATTTACAGGTCGAGCTCAAATTCGGGATTCGGCGTCTGACTGAAGGACGTGTTTTAACAAGACGCTGAAGGACGACTCTCCACCCACAGGTGTGTTGATGCAGCAACAACATTGTGTTGACCTTCCTCCTCATCATATAGCTACTCAACATTGACCTGCTTCAAACAGTTTGATTAGGTTTTTCTTTGATGCTACGTTGGAGCTGAGAGCCGGCTCCTGCGGGCCGACGCTCGGGGCCGACGGGACTTAATAGCAGTTGTCTGTTTTAATGAACATTCGCTCTGTCACACACCTTGAATGAACAAGGTTTCCATTCAGAGGTTTTCAGTGCAGCTGACAGCGAACACAGGAGGCTCCGTCTTTAAGCTGCACGATCACATATCACCCAATTACACGTCCTTGGAAATTTGCTCAAGAAAAGTATTGAAAAAAACAAGAGGCTGTTTTTGAGACCATTTCTTTTCAAACTTGACTTTCACAGATGGAAGAATGTGGCACCTGAAGAGACTGTGTTCTTTGTTCATATCATTTAGTATCATAAGATCTTCGAAACTGTCTAGTTCAGTCTGACTGTGTCTCAGTATTTCAGATCATCCTGATAAACAAACAGTCACCAGAAAACAAGCAAATACATGGACCTTGAGTTTTGTCATTTGCTGTTTTCAAGTGAACCTAAAGACTGTAAAACCTTTAAACTGATATGAACCTGGAGAAAATAATATGGAGGAAATCCCACAATTACTTAGAACAATGGGAATTCTAACTTCTACAGCTTTGATTTATGAGGTAAGAGTCAGGGTGCGTCCACATCTGACCTGTTTCTGATCTGTTTGTCCATTTAGTTTGCTTCGTTTCGGCTGCTGTGAGAGCTGTCAATCAAAATCTGGTGCGGATCAAACAGCTGAATCAAGAATCATTGACTGAAGACGAGGGTCAGTTCATTTGTTGTGTGAAAGCACACAGACCGACCACAGGATTTTATGAAAGGAGATATGAGATTCTGACCCCTTTTTCATTGTCCATAATAAAATGTAATGAAACAAAGATTGCTCACAATCCGTTATGTCGTCATACCACAGATAACAAACTTCATCAAAGAGACTTTTGCTTGGTGAAGATCAGATGAACCAAACGACAGAATCCTTAATCACACACCATGAAATGTGAGGATGCTGACAAAGCTGTTTTGTTTATGGATTCTGAATATGTCCATGTGTAAAACCAATCTATGTCCAATGCAGCATAACTAGCCTCAAGCCATTTCAATATCCAACCAGCTTCGCTATAAATGAGGCCAACATGGTGGCAGGCTCTGACCCTTCCTGTGTCCATCAGGAGTGAACCTGTGCGTGAACGCGTGTTAGTCCTGAGGCTAAAATAAAAACATAGGCGTCTTTGTCTCGTCTGTTTTCAGGGACGACAGTTGGCCGGTGTGGTACCGGACCGGGACGAGGCCGCGCCGGTTCTGGCAAAGAGTCCAAACCAATCTGTCACATCGACTGTTGGGCGGTGACCAGACTGTGCGACGGCCTCCCGACGGAGATGTGCTGCCGCTGACAGGTGTCTCGGTCGGAGGGACAGACGGACGAACAGACAGACAGTGGAAACACTTTGATGGTGGCCGACCAAACCGGTTCACCCCTCCGGGCTCTGCTGAAGGTCACATCCTTCAGTCACTGAGTCTGATGTAAAACAGGAAATTAGGATAATTCCTTCAAGACTTTGCTTTATGATTGGTTACGGTTTATTGATTTCTGTGCAGCTGTAAACCAAATTGATTTCTGTTGCTGTGACAAGTTTTAAAGTTTCATTTACCCACAGTTGCCTGTTTTTTTTCCCCAATGCCATCGACCCAGCTAAATCTCTACCAAGCAGCAAATGGAGCTCGATAATCGTTCAATAGCTGATCAAATATACTGTTATTACATAATTATCTCAGCTCAGGATGACTGGACGTCACGTCGTGGACAGGAATCACACAGCTTGAAGAAAATACTGCTTTCCTTCTCCTGTATGGGATAAATAAATTCACCAAACGTTGTGTGTAACAGCAGCAGCCGCAGTGAGCGAGGTCAGAGAGCCCCGTGTTCGGAACGAAGCTGGCTTTGTCCCACAGAACCGGGATGTTTCATTAGATTACAGCTGATCAATGCAGCTGGTGTGTTAATCATATTTTGGCTTCAAAGAGACACATGCTGTTGGTCTCAGCGTGTTGTGCACTTCCCCTGTGAACCGGTGCATACAGTGCACAACATCGATCCTGGGATATGAAGTTGGCCGTTACCTCTTCTGGCTTGTATTAAAGTGGGAAAATGCTCAGATCCACTGTTTATTGGAATCGAATGCACTTTACAGTGTGAAGCGCTTCAGCTTTGCAGACACATGCATAGATGGCACTACAGTATAGTACAGCACTACGGGACCTTCAGCATTCAGAGAAACCCGGTAGCAGTTTGTGATGTGACTTGCTAATCCAGTTGACATAAAAACACTTAACACCCACGTCTTGTACCTTTAGTTGGTCTTTCATTAACAAGATGATTGACAAGAATCATCACTTCTCGGACATTAAGAAAAAACTTCAGTATTTCAATCAAGTAGTTTGAGAAAATCGAGCACTGGTGCATTTGTGAAAAAGCTGTATAAGGTCATCTGCGGCTCCAGAGGGAGCTGTGGGAAATCTGGTAAATTGCTTCAAGTGATGCCACGCGGCTCCTGGCTCCAGGCTACGATATCCACCGCTGGTGTAACACACCCGGATCTCTGACCGAGCTGCTGGCCGTCGAGTTTTACTGTGGGTGAGGTAGGTGCCAGGTTTTGACAAAGAAGTGGAATAAAAATATGATATCTTTTATTCTGCTGCATCAAGTCTTGATCTTTTTGTGTCCAACAATGTTAAAGAAGTGGAAAACTAAATTGGTACTTTCATCTGCAGGTTGTGAACAATAATTAGCAGCGTCGCAATGTTTGAATGAATGAAAAAACAAAATCTGTTTTAGTTCTTTTTTTTTTTTTTACATACCTTCAGCATGTTAGACCAGTCCATGTCTATATTAGAATATAAATGCCAAAAAATACCCCAAAAGTTAAAACTGTAATTTTGCAATACAAGTTGCTGTTTAAAAAATAAAATTTGATTTAGTGAAGGACACATAAGGACTCGTTAAATAATTTGAAAACTTGGATCTTAAAAAGGAAATGGGATTTTTGTGGGACACGGACGAAAAAACAACTTTGTGAAAAACATGTTTGAAACAAATAAAAATGAATTTCCTTCAGTCTGTGTAAAATATTCTTCTTGGTTAACTCCTGACTGGCACATTTGCTCAGGTGTTTGCTGGGATAAAGTAATTCAGAGCTCAAGTCGTCTTAGAGCAGGCACACAGGCCTCAAGCGGGGGACTCGAGTCGAGAGTCCCTCCCAGCGTGGAGGCCTGACAGTGGGGATTACCGCCATCTCGCCCCCTGCTGAGAGGAGCCAGATATGGATTCAATCAGTTCAGTGTGTGTCCCTGGGGAGGAGGATAAGTAGGCAGACAATGGCCTCGACACACACATACACACAGACATACACACCTAATTGAATCCCATTTGTCTCATCCCTGGACATCCATGAGATATAATGACAGCTAGAAATCTGCGGTAAATTGGTCCAATGGTTGCTGCTCATTTACACCCTCATCTTCATCATTAGAGACGGGGGGAAGCATGGATAATTGCTCATATCTAATGGCACGCTAATTATCAGTGTAAAATCACCATCGCTTCTAGAAAGTTCTAAAAATATCCGCTGGCAGGTGGAACAGCAGCAGCCGGGCAACTTCAACCAAACCTTTATTGTCTGTCTCCTCGTGTGTCTCTACTCCCTCAGTCTGGTCTCAATAGAAAGAAAAAATGCCCATTTATATCCGTCTCGCTGTCGACCATTATGCAGCGGAACACTAATAACGGAGCTTTAAGGTCCATCCCATCATGCATTTGTGCGTTAAAGCCTCCAAACCTGCAGTCTCTCCCTCCACCGACCTGCTGAATGAACCATGATGCTAAATAAAAGAGAACCATTCACTCCATGCGAAGGCCTGCATTCAAAACTAGGACCTGAGGTCACGCCGCTGCTCTGCTTTTACATCGCTAATCAGAATCATTCAGACCTGAGCAACAAGGTGAACGGGCTCGTCGATAACAATAAGACCTTAATGAGCTCCCGCTGAAAAAGAAACTCAGTATTAATATTAAGAATTTCTTCTGTGCACAAAGATGCACATTTCCATCTCTGATGCAAACTGGTGCATATGTTCAATATTTTTCTTCCAAATGTTTCTTAGATGTCCATTAATAAAGCACAAAAAGATATGAATTATAGGTAGCAGAAGAATATTTTTGTACAACTCTGCCTCTGGTTTTATGTCGTACATTTTGTTTAGGCAGCTGAGCTCGAAGCGGGAGACTCATCACAGATTGGAAAGGCAGAACAAAATGCACTGGGAATCATAATTCTAGCTTAGTGTCAGCTCCTTGGACGAATGTGTCCAGATGGGAAAAGCTGGGTGCTCATTTAATGGTCAGTTTAGCTAATGCAATAATAGCTGCAGAGAGGCGACGTGTAATGACCACCTCGCTCGGCTTTATTCCAGTGAGCCAGGTCTTCCCGGCTCTGGCTCTAATAAGAAATCTCAAGGCCGTAGCAGACTGAACAGGCAATTGTACATTTTTCAGACGCCTCGACTCGTGAATGCATTTTAGATTTAAGCAATGAAAAATGGAACGTGGAGGAGAGGGTATTATTTAAAATGAGAAGGTTACGCCTTTATGAGCATGTCTGAGGTGGAACCCTGGTAATTGTTTTGTTTGACATTTGGTTCTTCTGCATGTAATTATGAAGAGGCTTTTGCTAGAATGCAGCTGTTTATGCTCAGTAACACACAGACGCAGCTCTTGATCGACTCCAACAGTCGGCAGAGTGCTGCCACACGTTTGTCCAACAGCTGAGATAAAATCGACCCGTCACAAGAAACGAATATAACACAAAGGCTAATAGGTGCAGATTTTTCAAGTCTGTCTTTACTGCTCGCAGGGGAATGTTGAGTGTCACAATCCACAGTCACTGTTTTGTGCAGAAAACACTGAAGCTCAGTCGAAGCTAATAAGCAGCTCCAGCAGACTGAAGCAGCCAAATCAAGTGGGTCTTGTCAGGGTGTTAATCCACGCTCTGTTGGACAGCGGCCACCACACGCTACTTAATTACTGTATATTCCATCAAGCCGGCACATGAGTTGTTGATCTAGTTCTGTAGTTGGACGCCTCTCATGACAGCGTTTCATTACCAAACTGCTGCGGAGGGAGAGTAAAATCCACACACACACAACTCCAGGTGGAGAGCTACGAGCCCGACTCGTCAGCGATCCGCCTGGTCCTTTGTCAACGTTGTTTGTGAACAATAAAGGAGCAGGAAGCTGGAGATTATGGTTAGATTTGAACTCAGTCCAGGTCTGAGGTGTGACGCACACGCAGAAACACACAGAGCTGGAACATGTTCGCTGCTCAGGCTTGTATCATCATCGTTAAACTGCACATGGTCATTTGTGTCAAGCAAACACAGACTATGATTGTAGTGAAAATCCACTTTGTGTTTAGAAAACCTTTCAGTATGTCAGTTTTGGCATAACTTATTTTGAATTTCCCCCTGGAGAGAAATAAAGTTTTTTTGAATTGAATTGAGTAAAAGCATTCGATGTTACTGTGTGTCCCTGCTCTGCAGTGAATCATATGTTCAGTTTAGCTGAGATGGCTGAACTTTATATATATATTTTTTTGCACAAATGCAATCTGGGATTTTTCATCTGTGTCAGGTGGTTTGTGTTTGAAAGGCATGAAGGAGCCATGTAAGGAGTGATTGACCCTTTCCACACACATATCAGTCCTGTCTAACTTGAAAAATACAAACCTATTTAATTAGAGAAATGAGGGACTGAAGAGAGAAGCTTGATTGCTCACATTTGTGTAAATGACTCAGAAAAGTTAAGCGAGCTCTTACTGCCATAATTGGCCGTTCTAGCCTTTGATATTTGTCTTTTTAAGTCACAAACATTGTGTTCTCTGCTCTCCAAAGACTGCAAAATGCTGTTTTTCTGTGCTTTCATTTTTAAATAGCGGGTTAACGGTACTCTAGTCGGGGAGCAGCTGAACTGCACATTTAAATTTAATTGCAGGCCAGCTGAAGCAGGTTGGCTGAAAGAAATCGAGCAATAAATGGGCATCTGGTCTTTGTATTTGAATTAGTGTACGGCAGCAGTGAGGGGCCAACAGCACGTCGAGCAAATCCCCATCAATACCACAAAAAAACAGTCAAATAAATATAGTGTAGATAGTATTTCTGAGGGCGTTTGAATAATAATAAGTAAGAAGAATCCAAATAAAATCATTTTGAAACAGAATCCTTTGCCTGAAAGAAAAAGACAGAAGAGAAGTGAAATTCAAAATGACCCACGGCTACAAAATGTGGGGGAAAATACAGGGTTTGATGTGTGCTCCATTGTTTCATCTGCTCCGTGTTCACTTCCACTGTCATTATTCTGCTGGATACGTCAGCCTTTTTTAATTACACTTTATGTAAAGCATTTAAGCAGGGGCCTCATCTTTTCCCTGCCTCTTTTCTTCCTCATCTGTGAAAGGTTGGGAGACACACCACCCCCCCCTCTCTCTCTCTCTCTCTCTGTGACTCTGTGGAAGCTGGAAATTTCAGCTTGCCGACCGTCTTGTCATTTGAAGCTAATTGCATGGTTTAGCCCAGCTCTGGCAATTACAGCTCCCCTCCTTTGTATAAGTGCGATAGCTTTCAGGGGTCTGGCGGTTAAAGAAGATGGGGCTGCCGCTTTCCTCACACAGTTCAATTCGGTGTCTTACTTACCCTGCGAATGTAGATGTCTTATCAAAGGAGGAGAACAAAGAGCTCTGCGAAGAGTTTGCATGCAGGCTACTGAACGTAACGTAAAAGGAAAGCAGTTTTCCTTCATGGGTTGATAGTTTTGATCCTATGAGTGAGAGCAGAACGCTGGAACTGTGTCAGAGCGACATACAAACATTTCCCTCCTCTGGTGTCGTTTTAATCGAGAGGCCGAGCGAGGGTTAAGAGGAGGGTATTTGTTTTTCCTCTCTCCTCTCACCTCATCTTCTCACATTCTTACATGGGCACATTTGGCATGTGAACACACTCCCCGTGACGCAGAGGCACACACACGTACCCGAGCTCACAGGGGAGCATCAGCAAAGATGGAGCCTTTGGGGTCAGGACTGTCTGCTGGAAAAGGTCAAGTGTCTGGTCTGTCTGTTTTTCACCAGACGTGTGCACTGCTGAATACAAGGTGTGTGTGTGTGTGTGTGTGTGTGTGTGTGTGCTTTTAAAGTGCTAATCATATGAGTGGAAGTGCCTTTGGTCACAGTCGTTTTTGTAAAATATTCAGATAATGACTTCTGGACGGGCAGTCTCTTGGTGAGGACAGGAAACAGCCAACACACAATCTTACTTTCGCACACACACACAAACACACACAAATACTTGCGTACAAACAGAGTAGCAGGGCTAAAGCGCCAGAGGCGTTTGCCAGAAGGCGCCTCAGATAATTTCACACTCTAAACAGAACCCAGGAACCGCTGACAGACCATGAGCATGCACACCAGAGCAGAGTCGGCAAACACCGGGCGCCTCCCTTGTGGCTGGAAACCCGTTGGAAGCCGAGCGAGGGCACTTGGTTTGAAGCCCACTCAAACAACACTAAAGCTAATGAGTCCTTCGTTGGATAAACCAGAGCCTGATTGGGTCTGTTGTTGTAGTCAGGGAGCCAAATGTAGAGGGATTACGAGGGAATGTACCGGCGACGAGGGGAGACGGTTGATGTGGAGGAGTCGTTTCAGGACCAGATTAGCTGAAGGTTGTAGAAATGTTTGGGGCACATGGTGTCGTGGAGCGGCTTTAGATGGAGCCACAGTTGCTTCACAGCTACATGAAGTTGCATATATGCTGATAGTGATAGTCTCTTTACACATTTAGTTCACATTTGTGTTTTTTTTTGTTTTCCTCCCAACAATCTTGGCCTGAGAACAAACACAAGCACAAAAGAAAAAAAAAACAGACAAGAGCCACATTTTCATTTTAGCCATAATAATTTAAGTTGTTAATTAGTTTAATTAAATATATATCACTGTAAACATGGAGCTTTGTGGAAAAAGAATCCGTTGAGTTCAGCAGGATCTCTCCACATGTTTGGCTCATTCCTTTGCTTGGATTTCACACAGTGCAAACAGCCAAAAAAAAGTTCGTACATGATGAAGTTCAGATGTTGTTTCAACTGCTTTCGCTTATCTATAGAAGCAAAACACTCAAATTTGTTGATTCTGATTTCAATTTTTCATCCTCATCATCGATACCATAACACAGAGTATCTGCCAGCAGTGATGCTGATCCAACACAGATCCAGTTTGTCCTTTAAAATCCTCTGGTAAGAAGTCATTTATAGGTATTTGACTGAAATTGGGCTGGTTCTCAGTCAATAAATAGATCATTCACAACACATCACATTCTGCAATACAACTTTTGTCTGAACTAAACTGTATCATAAAATGAGCTTCAACATTTCATAGAACAAATTACAAAGGAATTCAGCATCTTACTTGTTTGACGGTGGGAGACATTTTGCAGAAAAGCTCATTTTTGTAACATGTCACAAAAACCTTTTGTTCATTCTTCTGTTTTCTTTTGTTTACTTTAATGCAATTTAAAATACTTCCACACAGATACGCAGTTTGGAAAGCACCTCAAAATTCAGTTTCAATCAGATACCAAGGAAAACCAGGGCTAAAATCACCTCCCTGTATTGATACCAGTATCTGTGACTGTGGCTCTGACTAATGCACCACAGACTAATGCAGCACTATTAGCCGGCAGTACATTAGCCAGGGCCAAACGACTAATGTAACGGCATGTAAAGGAGAGTAATTTGTCATGATTTATGAAGTGAATGCATCATTAGTGGCCGACTGTTGAAAACACTGTCACAGTCACCGCTGACCGATTTCCCAAACATTAAGCTTTTCTTTTTTTTTCTATATTCTGTTAAGTACTTTAACACAGTCACACAGTTCTAAACGGTAAATAACAGAAATGCTCAGCGTGTCGATGAACTAACGAGGTGCAGCTCTGAAATGAAGGTTCAGGGGCCGATAACGTGATCTAATGTGAGAATCCTGCAGCACTGATACTGCAGAGACTTCATAAGATCCCTCCTTCATAAGATTCTTCTTTGACGTGAGCTTGCTGCTCCGGCTGCAGCTTCATATCACACAATGCATCACTGAGTCACTTTCCAGTATCTATTTGCTAATAACAGGATGATTCTGATGCAAAGTAAGTGTGGTGTGAAATTGGACTGTGGTTCATTTCCCCCCTCGGTGTGATTCAGCAGACAGTGATCACTAAGTAACGTTCTTCATATATCACCTTATAACAGCAGATACTTGTTTAGAAAATGCTTCAGAAAAATGGTAAATGTCTTAAATCCAAACAGGTTGGTCTTGAGCTGTTTCTTTTTCAGATCTTAAGTCCAAAGGGAGAGAGATCCAAAGTTTAGGAGCCACGACATCAAAAGCACAGTCTCTTGGACGTTGAATCGGATTCTGAATGTGATGAGGAGTCAGTGAAGACAAATTAAGATCGGTGCCACATGGAGGTCCCGGTCTGAAGCTCTGCAGCGGCAGTTTGGACCAGTACAAGATGAAAGTCTGAGTTATCGTTTCCATCTCAGCTTGAGACACCGTTGGCCTGAGGTTTGCTGTGTTTCTCAGCTGGAACAAAACAGGAACGAATCAAACACTTGACAGTCTGGTCCGCAGAGAGAGAACCAAGACCTTCCATTACCTCAGAGACGAGACTGGGTGGAGCAGAAATTAGGACTTCTGACGGGATCAGATTGGCACATTAATGTTAACTCACACTTACTGCAGCTGAACTTCAGAGCAGCTTTAAGTGCAGCCGAATCTTAAAACTCCATCTGACAGCTTCACACACAGACAGTCCCACCGGCCAGGAAGACTCTTCTAAATGTCAGCTCTCAGGAATGACTTCATGTGGAGTCAAAAAGCTGCACAGCCTGTTTACCAACCAGGCTTTTCTGTGCAGCCAAAAACAAGAGGCAGCTGCAAGTTAGGAATCATTTTAGAAACCATTTATTAAAACAAGCAGTCCTGTAAATCCACAGCAAATTCAGTCATAAAGAAGCAAAGTTGTGATTGATCTCTTAACTCAAGCAGGTTTCATATTCCATGGAAATGAGTGAAAACCTTGTTCAAAAATCGAAAAGTCTGTCTTGGAAAATGGTGACTAATGATGTAAATAATATGTCATCAGTAGCAAATGGACTTGGACATTTGAACTAATGCAACCACTCAGCCACTGACTTGAATGTCCTCAAGAAACCTATTTAATCATCTGTCTGTAACGAGATGGTCGTTTAAATCTTGGACCTTTGAATAAGAATTTTGTTAACTCCTCTTTGTGTGTGCAAAAGTCCAAAGAAGGACACATTTCCATTTCAATAAAAAGCATTAATACAGTAGGTTTTCAAACAGAGATTAAAGGTTCAGCAGAATCACCTTTACCCGAAAATGATTGTGAAGCTTAAAAGCTGCAACGTTAAAGCAGCGAGAGTTGTTGTCTTTACGGAACAAGCAGCCGTCCCTGTGATCTTACTTATGCATTCATTGTGGGAGTTCTCTGCTGCTATTTCCAACACAATCAACAACAGTACCCTCTGGCAGGCTGGGGAGTTCTGCATCAAACGCAGCGTTGTAGGGAAATAATTGAGCCAGCAGGGATCGGCTGGCGGCGGTAATGTAGTGGGGTGTTGCTGGTCATGTAGCTGGAGATGCTGAGACGTTAAAGAAGCAACGCACACTGATGCATAATGAGCATGAAGAAAGGATGATGATTGTTGTTTTAAAGAGATTACCGATGCACGATCCATCGCTTCTCATCTCTGTAAACTCCATTGGCCGCGGGGGCTCGGCGGTTTGCTGATGCGGTGCCAACCTAAGTGCACATGTACAGTGTGCCATCGTGTTCGGTGGGAACACTATTACAGAACCGTATTAAACCAAGTTACGTCTCATTGAGTTTCAGATGATTGATGCCGCTCGGCCGACTGAGTCAGCACCCACAAACTGCACAGATTCAAGTTTACACGGGTCGGATGAGCGATGACGGCGGGAGGAAACGAGATTCACTCTGCATCCTCACAGCTCCTTAAAGACCAAGTGAACACTGAATCCACTTTTTTTCCCCAAATACTACATGTTCATTCATCTTATTATAATATTAATTGTCTTCCAGTTTCTTGTGTTCACTGCACATCAGTTCTTTTCCTTTCCTCCATCAGACTCCTGTGTTGCCTCTTGAACTATGTAACTCTTATTCGAAAAGAGATCGAGAGCGTGTGACTGAAAATCACGGCTGAAACATGTCTGATGCAGACTGAGCCAAGCTGGATTCATGTACTGTCAGACCTTTGGAGCGGGGAGGTGGGTTAGAGGCCGGGGGGGTAGTTATGGGAGGGGGGAGCTGGAGCTGATTTAAATGCGAACTTTACAGCTGTCAAAGCAACATCAGCTCAGACATTTTTGTTCACCCTTGAAAACCCGGCCTCCTTTTCATAGCACACCACACTTACACTGCAGTATCTGGACGTTATTAAATTTGCAAAGGAAATTCATTAGTTGGATTGACTGTCTAAAGATATCTCAAAGACTTCGAGTAATTCTTTATTAAATTTGGTGGACACAGACGCCTCGGGCCGTGGAACGATTGTTTTGGAATTTGGAAGTGATCCGGATCAGGGATTTACATTATTAAATGATAATTGCTGTTTTGTTTCAGGCCTAACTCTGAAACGAACAGAGATGGAGACTTGATTCCAAATCCTCTGGGTCCGTTTGCAGAAAAAAATCTATTAAAAGATTCAAGTGTGTTTTTAGATGTAGAGAGCTGATGGAGGTTTGCTCACGTCCTCTTGTTCAGGGTCCAAACTATGTTTTTTAAGAATTTCACGGTGTCTAGTTCAACATGCCCACATCAGAACGCCATCATCCACATCCCACCCCGATCTCATCAGATGCCATTTCCCTGTGACCCGAATCTCTTTTTTCATTCCTCATCATTACTATTTCTCTTCCTTCGAAACACCGTCTCCCACAACAGACTCGGACAGACGCTCTGTGTCTGGGGCAGGAAGCAGCCAGCAGGAGTGACCTTCAGCCCGTCCGGCAATTTAAAATTCAGCTCCAGGTTTTGTGTTGAACTGCTGGATTCCTTTCTGAGACCCCCACGACCCATTATTATCTGCCTGGGATTGAGTGGGGATCACTGCCTCTTATCCCTTGGATCATCGCAGCCCGGCCTCGGAGATGCAACAGCCAACCTCTTGTCATGTACTGTGAAATATTGATGGTGTGAGCCGGAGGGATACAAGGCAGCGACCTTCTGCAATCCGTCTTTGCTTAATGGCTTCATTGAGATTTCATGAATATACTCTAATGTTCATGTTCGAATAGTCTTGATTTGGTGAACTTTTGTTTAGCTTGGCTACTTATTCCCTCATAACAATGTCACCTAAATATGTAGTTAATGGTGAGTTATCATTTGTCAAGTCGTGAGTGTCGGCCAAGGGCTTTTACAACCTGAGCCATATTTTCATATTTATATATTTTATGTTTCATATCTGTTATGATAACATTTTGCACACCACTGCTCCGATATGTGCACAGTGTTACTCCAGACATGACTTAATGAGACATGACACATGAGCCATCACACAGTTTTTCATCAAATCTACAATTAACCACAGAATGTGACCACCTGCACGGAGAAGAAAATAAAGGCAAAAGCTTCTTATAACCCAGAACCTCTTCTGGAAACGCTCTTTGAATGTTGCATTGACATAAAACTGTATTTTACACAACTCCGGTTGGAAAAGTGACGCTATGTGTCTATACATGATACATATGGATCTGTTTTGATGCTCACAAAGGCCAAACAGGCTGAAATGATAAATATTCCACCAGTTAGTAGTGAGAGAGCGTTTTCTCACTTTGATTCAAGCTGCTTTCCTCCACCTGTCACATATTAATGTGAGCAGAGACTCTCCAGTTTTGAAGCTCCACAGCTACAGAATTAGCTGAAACCCACATGTCCACGGATGAGTTAACCCACAGTTATCTGTCCCACGGGAGTTTTCCTCCACTCCCTATTACCACTCCACCGGTGACAATACATGAAGTTTAAAATATTAAAGTTAAAAGTATTTGGTTTAAAAAGACTTTACATGACATAAATTGATGCCATGAAACACAGATACCTCCCACAGTCAAGTCGGCTGTGGGCTTTGGTTTCCACTTATCAGATGACACAGTTATATTAAATTCATCCGCAGAGAGAATCATAAACGCAGCCTTGATAATTATAAGTCAAATATCATGTTTGTTTAAGCTTCACGTCTCTACCGTCGTGGAGTAAAGATCCCAGTCTGTGTTGGCACTGAATGGCCGTCCAGCTGTTCTCATTTCAACATCTGTAACTGCCTCTTCCATCACAGGCTGAGTCACATCATACATTTAGAGTTAATGGCGATCGGCCGATGAGAGCGGAGCCATGGGTCACGTTTAATCTGTTCTCTCGCTTTCTGTCCACAGAGACGTCACACATTCAGCTCTTAAACACGCAATCACACGTTTACTTCTACATATTCTTCATTATTATTCTCCGGGAGACGTCGGATTTATTGAACTCCCCGTTCATCAATAATGACTCCCCCTGTTGACATCTGTTAAGACTTTACCTCCCAGTGTTTCAGTCGGAGTTCAGCCGAGCGTTTCGCTGAACCACGTTCAAATCCCACTGCAAGTGTAGAAAGATCACAGGCAGCGTGTAGAAGACGAGGCTGAAGGAAGGTGATTATTAATTTATATCTGACTACAGGAAACACACACACACCCACGGGCACATCACAGCTACACCTGCACCAATGTGCATGCAAATTCAATTCAAATTCAATAAACTTTATTTGTCCCGGGGGGCAAGTCAAAGACACGTAGAGCCGTAAAACAAACTAAAGAAAACAGTGGCATGAAAGAAACAGCACAATAAGGTAGAGAGATCAGTGCAATAATTATGGAACAGCAAAGTCAAGCAAGAGTAAAGTGACCATAGTTCATACAGGAAATGACCTGGTTTATAAAATAAATCTAATTGTTGAATGAATAAAGTGGTTGTAGTGCAATGAAGTGTCCATATTCACAACATGCAATCAGATCAATCCATGAACACTCCCAAGTTGGAATAAGTGTGTTTTTCCTGCTCTTCCATTCTGCCAACATCATGTTTTGTCCTACAGGACCTGCAGAACTCCACAACCAGCTGAGCATCATATTAATGCCTTATAAAGATGATATGACTGTAATGTTTTAGCTTATTCCTGCAGACACGACACAACATGGCAGCACAATATTCAACTTCTGAGAGATAGACCAGGTTGTTTAAGCTGCTTGGTAATTTGCCTGCCGCAGATCATAAAACCAAAACAGTGAAGCTGAGTGAAGATAAAATGCATCATATAGCTGGAACTGGAACATCTACACTAACATCTACCACAGCAACAAATCTGAAGCCACGTTCTGTTCAGCTGCTAAAGGCACCTCGATCGAACAGAACAAGCTCAGTTTGAGATCAGATTCCTTCGAACCTGGTTTTTCAAAAAAAAAGTGGCAGCCCAAACACAAACACACACAAAAAATGCACTCCTTCAAATTACATAAACATTTTTAGTTTTTGGTAATTGATTTGCTGTTTAATTGTAATCCACCTCTTTCAAACACGAACCAAACTGAGCCCCATCCTTTATTAAAACTGCTTGGCCCCTCTGTCCTCTCCCGCTCCAACAAGGATGAAGATGAATGTATTATTCTGATGGCATAATTGTGTTTACAGTCGGAGAACAAGTGCCGGCTATATTTGTCATTTATTTTTGATGAGGCTCTGTTTCATTTTCACTTTTCTCATTACGCCAGGCAATGAGAGCCCGCAGGACACTTCTGTTCTTTTCTGGGTGTCGCACTTGTTTCGGTAAGACAATGAGATTGTGAGGGAAAGAAGTGAGAGATAGAGAGAAAGAAAATGGGGGGGAAGAAATTGTCGGGGAGGAGAATGACTTTACTGGGGGTGAAAACATGAGATGATGGAGCTTTATTCATGGCGGCGGTGCTGTCGAACCCTCCGGGCTACAATTTTGGTCACTCTGCAAAACAATGCAAGCAGCTAATTAAACACCTAAGAAGTAAACCCGCTTGAGCAGCTCCATTCATGTGGGGCCAGACATCCATCATCCTCCTCTGGTCTGCCACACGGCGTCTTCGACATGAGAACGGGTTTAAAGTCTCAACTCACCTCACAGCTGTCATCTCAGAGTTATGGATGGATGAGTTATACTTTGGACTGTGGTCTCACTCAGACTCCGCCGTATCTCCATGACTCTCACATCGCACGGTCTCCCAGCCTCCAGCCTTCCCACAACATTTTACGACCGTTCACATTTGTCCTCATGCGACTCCAGCGACTCTGAAGACACTAATGAACCAGGTGCTATCAGTGACCTTGAACAACACAGGATGAAAAAACCTGGGACTCCCTGCTGGGCAGTTAGAACTGAAGACGCCTCCTGGACGAGTACCTACGACCAACCTCTCCTTCACTGACCAAGACCTTTTCCAGGAAGTGCTGAGACTCTCTGGCTCCCAGGCTGGAAACATTATACAACCAGGTTAAAAATGTTTATGTTCGTCAATTGACTGAACCTTAAATATTCATCGTGAACCATCTTGACCTCCTGTCTTGTATTAACGTCTCTCTTCTTAACGTCTGAATTGCCTTTGTGTATGAAATGTCTCACCTCACTTGCACATTTATGAGTAAATCATATAAGGTCAGATCAGGCTTCCTCCTCATCTGTAGCCTCACATACGTCTTCATTTCCAGACCTACTGTCATCGAAACCCCCCAGGATCAAATGAACTGCAGCTCTGCACTTTCTCTGACGCCCGGCGCTGCACCATCGTGTTACTGCCACAGAGAGCGAATAGGAAGTTTTCATCACTGTGTCTGTATTTATTCACAGTAACAACAACTTCGTCGTCTGACTGCTTGTGGTTTACACCCTGTTAAACTTTGTGATGTTGTCATCTTCCAGATCTCAATACATTCACAGTCTCATCATAACCGATATAAACAAACCTGATGAGATCTAAACTGGAATAAACCAGAGTTAGTTTAAAATGACTCCACTGTTCCTCTGAAGACGACTGATGCTTACAAAAGTCACAATTTTTTGATTGATTGAATTGCTCAAGTTTCAGAAGCCCAGCTGGTCAAACCCCCTGAAAACCACTTTATTCTCCACATCAGTTTCACTGCAGGTGCAGATTTTGCATAAGGCCTCTTTATTCCCACCTGACAGATGAATTAAAGGATCAGTCCTATCGTATTTGTAAGGAACACATTGCTAAAATTCCACTGCCGTCAGAGAGGAAATACAGAACGATCAACAGAGAAAAAGCCAGCGTTCACACATGAAACCACAGACGTCCATGCTCACGGAGCCGTTCCTCTCCCGGCTCCCTCCTCACCGAGCAGCCGGACTTTAGAGAAGTGGATATTGCCTTATTAAGAGTAAGTGCAGGAACACTTTGCCTTCAATACTTTTCCAATCCAGTCTGCTGTTTTTGGCATCAGACTCTGGGTGTGCGTGTGTTTCACATAATCATCTCTGGAGTCCCAGAAATCACTCGTACTTAAGAACGTGTTTCTCAGGTTTCTTTAGTTTCATTTCTCGTGTTCAGATTGTAGCCTCCTTCACTCCTTTGCTTACTTTGACAGATCGCCTGTTCTCCATCTCTGTCTTCAGCACGAGCGAGTCTTTGTGCTCTCACTTCTGCGCTGTGGAATATTTCCCACCTGGAACCTTTTTCCATCTCCGTCTCCATTTCGCTCTCTGCCTTTGAATGTGATGAGGTGTGTTGTTTCGGCTTGTTTCGTATCCTGACATTTGTGTTTTGCAGACAGTCGGAAAGTTTCTCCTTTCATTTCTGTTACCTTTGCTGTTACCTCTCTCCTCTCTGTCTGTGCCCCTCTCTCTTCATCTTGCACCAATTTCCTCGTCTCTCTCTCCCGAGTTCTTATCCTATGTTAGCTGATGGAATATAAGTCAGAATATTATATTATATCTTGTTATTTGTGAAGATCTAGATCAAATGTGAAGCATGTGGTTGCACCGTGCAGGACAAACCATGATGAGAGAAGAGTTTGATCTTATGGGATCTTAACACAAAGAAATTATCAGGATGTGTTTAGCCTTTCTTGGTTTAATGATTAATGTTAAACAAGCTGCTCTGTCCATAATTTAAAAATTACACCTTCTAACAACATTAAAGATAACAAACTAACATTAATGTAAAAGGTATCAGGGGGAGTTGTGTGTAGGAGCTGTGTCTTGGCAAACAGCAGTTTTGTCCAGTGCTTCTCTGTAACATCTCCACATGTGACAGGTCTTTCCAGATACAGTCAATGACAAGAAGAAGTGGAAACCATGTTCAAAGAAGCTTCCTCAGTCCAACAGGAGCTGCTCGCTGAGTGCTGACACCAAAAAGGTTCTTCTCTGAGATCATGCATGTTAGATTTTCTCCAAAAACACATTTGTCACTTTTAAGACATTTGTCCCCAAATTATTGTGTAAGAGAAAAAGTCTTTATGGTCCAGTGGCCGTCAACTGATCTGCAATACCTGATGCGTCCACAAGGCTCACAGCCCAAACATGCAAAGTTCACTGTGACAGCAAGGTTCCAGGATGCTGTTCGCAGCCAAAGCATCGAGACATTTTCCAGTATATGATCATGAACTGCAGACCTGAGACTGACGGCGATTTTCTGATCGAACCTCTGATCTGAAGAACGTTTTCCAAAACGGTGAACTATTCCATTAAACTGACGTACATCCCCAGCAGGTGTTCAGCTGTGCTTTGGGTCGAGATATGTTTCATGTCATTTCAATCCCGGCAGTGAAAGCAGATGTTCTCTCCATGTTCTATGGTTGCAAAATGAAGAGTGTCAAAAATATCTGCCCGTATCAATGAAGTATGTCAGCTTCCATTTGTGTATTTTGAGGCTTCATTTTCTGCTTCTGAGCGTGTTTTTAGGATGCATCTAAAAGCACACACATGAATGCATGGTTTCTGGCTGACGTGCCGCCCTCAGGATGCGACATGCTGAAACCTTCAATGGGCAGTGTGTATTTATAAAGCGTGGATAATGTCATGTGTAGGCGGCGGGCTGCGGCCGCTCCTCCTGCTCTGCCTCTGCTCCTCTGTCTGGGTCTTCAGACCCGGAGACAGCCCTGAATCCCTTGGCGGGGAGGCATGGAGGCCTTCATCAGTCACGGGTCGTTAGTTTGATCTTCCTCACCGTAATGAGGTCAGTGTCACCTCGGCCTTTCATAATTCTCTAATTACTCTCTGTCGAGGGCTGAACTCTCATTAGAATGAACGCGGGAGAGGAAGGTGTTTTTCACAGAGTGATGAATGTTTCCACCGGGATCACTCACTATGATATTTACTTAACTTGTTACTACAGTAAGACTGAAGTGACACAACTCTTACAGGAGCACGCCACTGATTTCACGAGTCAAAGTCAATTTATCCATCGTGAGGCGCCTGTGAAGACTCTTGTGTAACGTCTTCTGTGGTTTTGTCCCTCGCGGTGTTACGGCGACGTCCTCGGAGTTATCTCGGCCCGACCTTGGACAGAAAGCCTCTGCTGAAAACTGAAGTTATTTTATCTGTCTCTGGCAATTCCCCCAACTTCATGAAAGTGCAAATACTAAATCAGAGCAGTGCCCCTTTAACTTTGAATTTATGTCTTCTGTTTGGCTTTCTCTTGTCTTCTCTCATTGTTTGGCTGCACTCGTGTGCTAATCTGGCATTCTGTAGCCGGCGTGTTTGTGTCAGGAACAATTGAAGTCAAATTTGTGATGCACTTAAAGCAGACAGACAAAGAGAATCTGATTCCAGGATGTACACAAATTCATACATGACACTGAATCATGTTATCGTACGAGTGTGTGTGTGTGTGTGTGTGTGTGTAGACACATGTCTATTTTTGTAGCAGAGTGCAGACAGGAATATGTGAGTGTGAGAGAAAAGGGGAAACTGCCTATTGAACTTTGTCAGGTATCACGTTGTGTGTGTGTGTGTGTGTGTGTGTGTGTGTGTGTGTTCAGCCTGGTGCCCCAGACTAATGAGAATCAGGAGACTGTGTCAGAAGACAAACAGGATTGTTTGTGTCTGCCTGCCTCCCACATTCAATAACTCCATACCTCCATGTATGACAGTCGGCGGCTGACGCGGCGCCGCAGCTCGGTGTCGCTCTTCATCACTGTTTAATGGAATCTCACTGCTGTATTAACATATTTACATTGAACTGATTCCAGCTGTCTTTGATGTGATGGTTGAATTTCTTTAAACTGACTGAGTCTGAAATGTGTGATTCTTCAATAATCTGAATGGATAATTAGCTGTCTTTTACCATTAGTGAAGGAAGAACTGTGAATAAAATGTTGGGAGAAAATGAAGATAATGTCCTTCATTAACTCACATGCTGATGTGATTAAGTCACAGCTATATTGGGGATTGTTTACTTGACAGTAGGTAAATTTCCATCCAGCTGTTTTAATGAGCATTTTTATTTTGCACCTAAAAACCCTGGATAAAACAGATTTTTTGGAAACACCTCACTGTTACATTTCATCTAATGGAGACAACATGGGTCATGTTACATGAGGGTTATCTCAACTCCACCGTTTGTTGAAACATCCCAGCAACTATGAGATTAACTGATGTAAACTTCAGGACCTGCTGGATGAACTGAATGACTTTGATGATCCCTTAACTTTATATCTAGAGACACATTTAGGTCAAAATTTATTTTATGAACAAATACAGCTTCAGTTGTTTTGTGCTAATTAGCTTAAACTAAGATTGTGAACATCAGAAACATTACATCTCAAAACTGTTTGACACAAGCAAACAAAGACTGATTAACATTCTCAGATGTGTTTAAAACTACAACTTCATCAAAATACAGGAACTAGTTGCCCGTTTGTCAACCAAGCAGCAAACAGTTTCAGAGCTAAGCTGTCACATAATATTACGACTGATACCAAAAAAATCAGGAAGCTTTGACTTCCTCCTTATTCTCCACATCTCTTGCCAAAAAGCTCTCAACCCCCCGAAGTGTGATGGAGCAAGTACAAGAGAGGAAGACTTGTAGAGGGCGACCTCCATCGAAACAGGAGCGTGTTCACCGACTGACAAGACATCGCAGTGTAAAACACAAGCAGCCGCTCAGTCAACCAGGAAAAAGCTAATGATAAAAACAGCCGCTGCTTTACTTCTGACGAAGGAAACAAGTTTGGTAGCTGTGTGTTGTGACTCAGAGAAACATGCAAGGGAAGGAAAATTCCTTTGTAGGATATATCTGAGCAGACGTGTTTGGAATAACACCCACACTTACACACTAGGACACCGTGAAATCACACACTAACACACACACATGCACCGACGACGACCGCTACACACACTCATGAGCAAACATCCAGGACATTTATCATGTTCAATTACACAGTTAGCCTCAGCTGAGATTTAGAGACGAGTCTGTGCCAGGATTTTAAACCACACACCTCCCATTCAACCGTTCAACCCCAGTGTACAGCTGGACACTTTCCTGGAAACGACACGTCTCCGCCTCCCCTTTCTTCTCTCTCTGCAAATCCAACATGTCTGCACACAAACACACAGAGCACATTAAACTCTGTTCTCTCACCTACGGCTTTAATTTGAAACAGACTGTTCAGGTATGAGGAGAAAAGTGCAGACGCGGGGAAACTTTGAAAAAGGTGACGCGTCGCCGAGCGCTCGGAAAAATCGCCATCTCTTCTTCTACCAAACCGGCTGATTGCTCCTTTATCAGATGGTCTGTCTGCGCCCTGCACCTTTGCCGTGTCAGGTGACATGTTGGTCCTGCTCTTCCTCTCGCCGTTCACCTCGTCCGTACAGCCTCAAAGAAAACACCTGTGGTATTTTAATAGGGTTGAGGATAGAATTATATGAGATGTCAATCACGGCTCCGTGTCGAGGAATACGTTCGTCAGCACTCGAAGTTCAACCAACCTTGAGGTGGATTTGTCATCTGAGGCATCGTGGAATGTTTTTAATGGTTTGTTGCCAGGTTGGATGGAAAAATCCAGGATGTCCAGTCTTTTTTTTTTTTTTTTTTTTTGCTTTCCATCTTTGTAAATGGACAAAGGCCTTGTATCCTTTCACTATATAGTCTATGTGTTCACATGAATGCAGCACAACCGCAGTCTGGCACATCGAATCCACAGAGAGAGAAAAAAAGGGACAATTTAAGGACAAACCAAGTCGTCGTAACTGCACTGTACAGACAGCCTCTCTTGTTTGGCTTGGTTATTCATCTTTGAAATCATATGGCAGCTGATTTTGATTGGGCAATTACAGCTTTAACAATACGCGCCACAATTACAGAGCAATGTGCACAAGTCCTAATCGTTTAGCTTCATTTAATCCGACAAGCTGGCAACAATGGAGCAAACTCACTCAACGTCTCCATTAGGGAGTGCTTTAAGCGTCTCAAGTTGGTTTCCCTCCCCGGCGCTCTATCTCCGGCAGTCAGGTGGGAACTGAACAATAGCTTTCTTGATTGAGGACCCAACCCAAAATGGGCGGATTGGCCGAGGAGGAAAAGGATAATGAGGTTTTAATCGTGGTGTTTTGGACAAATCCCAAATGTGAAGGACATGTGTTGGTGGCCCGGTGGCCCGACATGTCCACCCACAGACTGAAGAACCTTCGGTCTGATCTCTGCCTTGAAATACTGAAGAGTCCTTATGCTGGAACAGACCATAAGATTATCCAGTAGTTGTCATGTAAAAGTGTCCTTATGCTGACAACAGACTGGAAGATTATTAAAATGTACAGAGATTAGAGAGCCCACACACACTGACTGCTTCCAGCTCAGTTTTAGTCTTCAGAAAGGAGCACACATCGAACCACTGAGGACGGGTAAAGAACAAGAATTCTCCTGTGATCCATTCTTTATTTTAAAGTTTGGCGTTTTCAGTTTTTTCCAATCTGTAGCTGTCTGATGATGATGATACGTTTACGTTGTGTTTTCTATGAGCTGTGTTGTGCATGGGATAAAATTTTCTTCATGTAATGTGTATAACAGTTGCTGGGTTTACTGGAGCAGCTGGTTATTATTTTCAGTACCAACCACATTTTAACTAGACAGGCAGAAAGTCACCGGTCCAGATCTTTTAGACCAATTCTTCCTCCCTCCTGGTGAACAACAACTAAAAATGAGGCACTAACTTTGTGAAACTAGGTTAATAAAGTGATCACTTGTGCACCATCCATCAAACGGATGTAGACTGAAAATAGTTTTCTTTACTAACGGACAAAAATCATAGAGAAATGTTAAATTTTAATGGAATGAAATGAGATGAAGTCGAGCTGTGAACCTGCAATGAAGCATGATGTTGTCATGTGCTCACATTTTTCCAATCAAAATATTCTCAACATAAACGACCGATTTGATCAGAAGGTAAATGATTCGAATCTTTGAAGAGAAATTCCTGCCAAATTCTTGTTTTTGCTGACCTCCAGTGGCTTAAGGCCGTACTGCAGTGATGTAGAAGTGGACTCCAGGGTGTGAACGTACATCATGACATCATCTCATTCATCATGAGATGCTCCAATCTGATCTAGAATCAGTCCAACAATCAGAACGTGGCTTCCTGTCTTAAGTGAATGATCCTCTTCCTCTTTTTAAGTTCAAAATGAGCTGGATATCTGAAACGTAAACGTCTCAGGGTCGAGGCTGGAAACAGGTTCGGCCCAAAGGGGGAGAAGCTGATGGGAAGTCCCAGAGAGAGCCGCTCTGTTTGTGAGCTCCAACGTTCAGTCGACAGCAGTTTGCCACACAGAGTAATTCAGTTCTGGCTCGGAGGAACAACAGTTAAAGGTTTTTGTCGGGTTGCAGCTGTGTTTGAAGGGAACGTGTTTGCTTCGCTCTCTCGGTTTCTGTGCACTCCACCGTCTGACCCCATTTATCTCCAATTCTCACTTCCTTTACTCTCGGCTCTATTTTCTTCTATTTTCTTCCTCATGTTGATTCTCTGCCCACGACTGAAAATACACCATCTGGCTTTCTTCCTCCTGCCTTTTATATGGTCTCTCTCTTCGTTCCATTGAAAAATAGTATCTCAATTCAAATATATCAATAATATTATGCATACATTTCTGATCGGTTTCATGTGACATGTGTCTCATTGATTTCTGCCTCCATCTGTCTTCCCATGTTGTTTTTGTTTGTGAAGTTGGGAATAAAAAAGTATTTCATCTGTAACCATCATGTTTGAATTTAAAGTAGAAAGCACATCAGACCTTGTCTTGTGGGGGACTTTCCAAAAACACACTGTCTGGTTACTGACTTAAAATTCAACTGCAACATCAGCTTGTTAGAGGCAGCAAAGACAACGCGAATGAAAGGAACAGACCAAATTTCACGAGTTCACGGGTTTAGTTTAAATTAATTATTCAGGATAGAGACGCTGGAAATATTTTACTTACGAGCTCCACTGTCGCTGCCTGAAATCAGAAGAACCCTTGACGTGATGTGACTAAATGTTATTGACCTCTTATTTACAAAAGTATTTATAGTAGTTTTGTTTTCTCTTTAACAAAAGAAAGGGAATTTTAAAAAAAGGAAAGTGAGCAGAGAAAAGAGAAATGGAGACGGAGGAAGGGAAGCTCAGGGGGAGTGGGGCCGTATTGTAACATCTGGGAAGCCATGTTGAAACAATGCTGTCTTCCCGACTCCCCCTCCCTCCGGACCATTAGGAGACTGATGAGTGAACAGTTAGCTGGATCAACTCAGCATGTCTGCTTCTCCAGCGACCTCTTTAATCATTCCTTATCTCCGCCGACAATACCACGTTTCAGCCTCTCTCTCTCTCTCTCTCCCTCCCTCTCTGTTCCTGCCTCTCTCGCTCGCTCGCTCACATCCATCTCATCCTGCCCCCCCTCCCTCCACCTGAATGTTGTTCATGGGTGGCGCTCTGTTTTGTTTCGGGGCACAGAACAACACAGCTTGCGGTGCCATTGTGTGTTGTGTCTGGAAACGGAGGAATGCCAAAATGCCAGGGAGTGATGAATGCTGGGTAAATACGAGAGCTGGCTCCTGATTGGCTGGGTCTGCGTCAGGAGCTCAGAATGTTCGAGCCGGAGCCAGAATCATGATCTGTGAGTTAGATGTTTGTGTGACGACTCGTTTTAACATGACGCATTAATAAAACACTGATCACAACGTAGCATCATGACAACGGAGAAATGTTTATGCACAAGTCCCAAGATGCACTTTGGCGTCCAATAGTCCTTTTTTCACAGAAGACAGTCATCGAATCTGCTCGTTGTCTCAGTGTCGTTGTCGACTGGGACAAAGAAACAATCATTAATGTAATTAGCAACTCTTGTGCTTTTCCTACTCTGACAACAGACAAACGTCGCTGAGCTTAAAATCCTGTTATGTGTGAAGTTACAACAACAACTCAACAATCTGCAGCTTGAATTAATTCAGATTCTGGATTATTTCTAGATGATTTTGGCATCGATGGTGCTGTTTTGGTCCAAACTGGAACAACGAGGGGTTTCACACTTCCTGCAGCTCTGTCTCGTTTCTTCACAGCAACAGCAGCAGAGGCTCATGGGTATTGCAGTATTTAAACCATCCGCCAGGCCAAAGTGATGATCTGAAGAAAGTGGAATAATTACAACAAATGGCCACAACATAAACCTCAAGAGCCTCCTGTGTTTCTATGTTGAGGAAACATCACAAATAAATTTGACAAATGAATTCACATTGAAGAAAAAGCACAACAGCTTGAGAAGACGGCTTCAGAGGTGTTGGGCTTTTTCAACTTTTGGATCAACGCGAGACTGATCCATCTTCTGATCTCGTTCTCAAAGCGTTTCCTAAATGTTCAACTATTCTTTTAATGTTTAATCTGGAGGAAGAAACACAATATTTCTATCACAGCTAAATTAACAGAGCCTGGATATTCACACAATGCATATAGAACAGATGCAATTTCATTTTGGATTATCAGTTGTTTTTTGTGTCTTTCATCACCAGCAGGTCTTTCTCTGCAATAAGAACTTCATTAATTCAGCGCTGCTCATCTCTCTCCATTGTCAACCTTCATGCTAGGAGAGCTTTGATGCGGGCGTCCCTTGAAGAAACTGTCAATATCAATACAAGCATAATCCCCATGAATTTCAATACTTCATTATTGCACAGCATCCAGACCACGCTGATTTATCTCATTCACACAGTCGTCTTCCCCCTTTTTCCTACATATTTTTGTCTCAGTTTGCCTTTGAACATGTTTCATGGAATCAATCTCTCCCTCTCTCTCACTTCACGTCGGCTCTTTCCCTCGGGAGCCGTGTCACGAGTTTAATTGCCGCCAGGTGACGAGGAGCTTGGAAAAACAGAATTAACCTTGTCAGCCCGGAGCCATCCCTCTCTTCTCTCCTCTTCCTCTCCTCTATCCGATGCATCAATTAAAGTTAAGCCTCCGTGGCCCTCGGTTTCAACAGGCTCAGAGTCAGGTACACAAAGAGAGGGGCGAGGAAGACGTGAGAGGTGCAGCGGAGAGGGAACAAGTGGGATTTACAGGGAGGAAGAAGGAGAAGCGGACAGGCTGGATGAGAGGGGAAGACAGAAGCGAGACGACGAGCCAAGGAAAGATAGACAGACAGACTTGGCAGATAGACTGGGGGAGGGATAAAGTGGGATTCGAGCCGTTGCAGGATTAAGGAGGTTGGCGGCACAAAGGCAGACACAGTGACAAGGAGAAGAGGACAAAGAACATGTGAGGGAGATGGAAAGAGATGTTTGTGAGGGAATAAAGGTTGGAAGGTAACAGACAGAAGGAGAGGAAGCAAAGACGTGAGAAGGGGACGGACCCAAAGGACAAAATATACCCGCTGCTCCTTTCCACACATCAGCCGTGACAAAGAGTTATCGCTGCCTTGAAGGTCACGGTAGGTTTCCACCCACCTGTTTTTATGTGCGTTGTCAGTTTGCACATAAAAAAAAAAAAAAAAAAAAAAAACCTGTGTGGAAAACGCTATAAATAAAAAAAGAAGCAGTAAAAGTTTTTATGTTTGTCTGAGTTGGAAAAGTTGTCATATTGGAAAAAGGAAAAAAAGCATCGCCACAATAGACAAAAGCAATTTTAGTGGGAAGCAGAAATGACATAACATGATGTGTCAATTTGTCAAACCCATAAAAAGGTCACTGATGGAAACTAGTGGAACGTGTTATTGGAAACCTGAGGTTCTGTGGAATCCAGCTGCTGTTTACCGACACGATGACGGTCAGGGGTTCATCTCGTCTTTAATGTGCATGTGAATCATTATGATGATGGAATTTGGGACATTCACTTTTTTATTACGTCGGCCTGTTTGGTGGTTGTGTTTCTGTATAGTCCAGCTGTGTGACTGTGTCCGTAGTCCAGCTGTGTGACTGTGTCCGTAGTCCAGCTGTGTGACTGTGTCCGTAGTCCAGCTGTGTGACTGTGTCCAGTGTGAAGGAGCGGTTTACTTGTGCTTCTCCTTCTATGGGAAGTCATGAACGCTGTGAAAGTGGATAAAAGAGCAACAAACGTGTGTCATTCCCAAACTTCTCCATTCACATCTGACTGTTGCTTGACTGAACAGTACGTCTTCATAAGCAGAATAACCCAGATAAGTGTTTGTGTCGGGCTCACCTGTCCTCACAGTGCCGTCTTTGTGTGATCCTCGAGACCCGTGACGCCAGGCCTGTGCACCCTGACAGTGCGATAATGGAGCCTGCACACACTGTCTTTCTCTTTCTCCCTCGCACACACACACGTACACAAAAGGCCTCAGAGCTTTTAGTGGCTCTCGGTTACAACCCTCTCACCATCTCCAGTGGCGTTCTTATCACCTGCCCTTTCGCTCGTTCTCTTTCTTCGCCCTCTCTTTCTGACACACATAGGAGGCCTTCACTCCACAGGTGCGCATTCGGGCGCGGGTCACATTTCAAATGTTCACCGTTAGATGCTTTCAACGATGATAACAATGATGCACAAGACCGCTGAAATGGAAAGTCGGATTTTACTGAGGAACCGACCAAGGACAGTCACCAAACAGCTACGATTTACTAAAAGGTCTCTTTCAGTTGGAGCTCGTCTCTTCTCTAAATACGAAGAATAACATGTTAACTGTCAACAAAAGCTGGAATGCCATGAAATCCTGATTTTTCATCCATCACCTTGAGGTTTTGGTTCAGACTGAATGTTCCACCAACTATTGAATGGATCACCATGGAATTTGTGACATGCACAATAAATTCATTTTGTTGATCCCCTTTTCATCCTGGTCAACACATCTTTCATTTGTTTACTGAGAACTGAAGTAATGAAATTCCCATCAGCCTCATCTCTGTTTTGTGTTTGATGCTAATGACAAAATGTTAGTGTGCCACCGGACACGCAGGGGGACGGTGAGGTGCTTCAGTTCAGAAGGTCACTGATTAAATAAAGAAGCTAGTAATTCTGTTGTCTTATCACTGCATCTCTCCTAAGAATTCCCCGTCCTCCCTGCACGTCCCTTTTTCTGTCATTTACTTGTTTCCAGCTCTGAGTCCGTCTCTAAAACACCACTTATACAACAAAAGCACTTTCTTGATGCACCACTTTGGTCCTGACTGAAAAATCTCAACAAATGTTCCCCACAGGGTAAATTGTATTAACGCTATTGTCCCTCTGATTCATCCAGCACCAACATCACGTCAAAGTATTTGATGATTAATTACCTGCAAAGCTGCTGACGTTATTTCAGTCTCACAGGGGTGTTTTATTTTAGTCATTGATGAAATTTGATTTGCTCAATGTTTGTTTTTTTCTATAATAATAAAAAAAATATTAATAAAAAATGACACTAAATTTAAAAGTCAATTTCAGTTTCTGGGCACAAGCACCATCTACAGAAACTCTGAAGAAACACCTGTTGAGTTAAAGGACATGTATTTATAATAAACCTTCTTTAATGTGTCAGATCTGTCAGTTCACTCGACTGATCTGTTGCTAAAAAGACAAAATGCCAGGAAGGAGCGAAGGTCACCGTATCATGACGGCTCGACTGTCCGGTGTACATTCATTAGCTTAATGTGCTTACAAGTGCATACATTAGAGCAATTAGCTTGTTAAAATATGCGAACGTGGATGACTGATCAAGCGTTCGCTGCAGCCATATGTGCTCGGAGCAACCTCGGCAGACGTCGCGAACAGCAGGGGGCCGACTAGGTGCGCTAGTTCAGAAGAGAGCTAATTAAATAAAGAAGCTGGTATTCCTGTTATCTTATCATCGTGTCTCTCACAGTTACCCCCCTCTTCCCTTTCCTGCCCCCCCCCGCCTGTCCTCTTTTTCCATTATGACTTCATTTGCCTCCAATTCCCCCTTCAGTCACTCTCTGGGAAAATATTTGAGCAATAATAGCTCTCGCTTCCTTCATGTTGGCTTTGCAGCGGCGGCGTGTGTGGGGGGTGGGTTTCTTGTCGTCTCACGCACAGAGGGGCACTGAGGGCACGGTTTAGTCAACACAACCGCCCCCCCCTCCTCCTGTGCTGCCCCGTTCACCCTCCTCTGTAGCACTTAACTAACTTTCACAGGCTGATAAAAAATAATTGCTGCCCCAAGGGTGGGGGACTCCAAATACATTAGCACCACAAAGAGAAGAGCGAGGATCACGTTACTCAGAGCGCCGACTCTATAGTCTGCTGCCTGGAAGAAAGAAAAAAATATCAGGTCAAACACCAGAGACAGACGGAGACAAAGCAGCGCGCTTGTGTGCACGCACTCGACTGTGAGTGCAACACCGTGAACCACGGCGGCAGATAGCGTCGGTGGAGGGGTCCGCAGAAAGGAATGCGCTCACTTTTTTATTTGTGCCTGATCCTCTTATATTTGTGTGTGTATGTCAAAGGACCTCATCTGCCACCATGCTCCATTGCAGACCAATAACACAGGGCGGGGAGGCGCTCTCGGGGACGGCAGAGGAAGCAGAAAGCAAAGGAGGGAGTCAGGCAAGCATGACTCTTTCCTTGTGAAAGAGGAGAGGTGGAGGAGGTGGGGGCTCACTGCTGATCCCTTCCTCTCATGTATGTGTGTTGCACTCTACCTAGCAACTGCACACACCAGAGACACCGACACCTGTAGGACTCAACGTTTCTATTTGTTTTCTGAAAAGCTTCTCTCAGACTTCCTCAGGTCTTTGGAGCGATCACACCAAGGCTGATTTTTGAAGTGTTTCTGATGCATTTTTTGTGTATGTCAGTTTCCATGTCATGCAAAAAAAAAAAAAGCATAGCTATACACATAACATCACTTAATATCCACAAGCAACTTCAATCTAAATCTATAATGATCTATCAGGGTCTGAAATTTCACTATGAGCTGAGAAAATAAAATAAAGTTAAAAGAATTCAGTTTCCTCCTGTAAAATCCTCACAGAGACTTTTGTGTCTTGTACTTTTCTAATGTACTCAGCTAATATAGATAGATAGAGACAGGACAGTCGATGCAGATCAACAAATGGACGCTTCAGTAGAGCTGCTCGTGTCTCGGATGTGATGAGCGTTCAGAGTTACTGCTGACAGTGTGAAGTTTGCTGTACTATCTATTAGAATGTGCATATCTGAGTACAACTATTTCACCCATTTCTGTACAGAGTCAGCGTTAATAAATCCAGTGAGGCCGCAGACGACATTTTAATTGAAGCATGTACTGAGCTTCATGTGTGTCCTCCTGTGTGAAGGTCACTGTGCAACACGCTGCTGTTTCCTTGCTACTTTGATGAAGTCAGATCAATCAATCAACTGACCACTCGGTTTTTGTTTTTTGAGAAGAAGGAAATACTGCAGTGTGACTGTTATTGAGCTCAGCAACATTCAGGCCAAAAAACATTTCAGCCTCAGCTCCAGCACGCTGTGCTGTTAAACGGTTATTACCAGTCTCATAGCAACAGCCGGAGCCTCGACGATTACCTCTGCTAACATCTGCTGAGCGCTGCTGGCGAGGAAGGAGAGAGGTGCTCTGTAGACTGAAAGGCCCACGGAGGCAGAGCAAATCAAATAAGTTAGCCTCGGAGCTGCTTGCACAGCCACACACAGGAGGACGTGCAGCGCTGTCGTCTCACTTGTTTCCCTCCCCAACTTTTTATTGTTTAACTTTAAATGTAAAGTTTGGGTGCGCTGGCGGCTAACTCGGTGCCGCTCGCTGGAAAGTCCTTGGAATCTCTTTCTTACTGTTTCAAACTAACTCTGTGCAACATCAAGTAAAAATCTTTCACAGCTACTTTTACAGATTTCATTTAGTTGTTGAGTATCTCTTCAATGAATCTAATAAACTGAAAAGCCTCAAGTCAAGTGATGAAAACATTTAACCCAAACATTGATTTTATTATTTAATTTCAAGCACAACCAGATTGAAAGAACCCGAGGCCTCTCGTGTGTCTTATAGAAGGTCTCCAGATTCTATAAGGATCTGAGTCACTGCAGGAAAAACTGAAAAGTAGGAAGGCAGCAATACAGCAGAGTGAAATTACTCCTCCATTTAGTTTTACCTGCACCACTTTTAACAAAATGACTGTGTTTTTCTCTCACATCTCCAAGACGGGCTGCAATTTTATAAAGTCGGTGCTTTTTCTAAAAATAGGCCTGAAGGTTGTAGTTGACATTTGGACTAAATAACAATGGCGAGGTCCTGCTCGCTCACTTTTATCTGCGCTGCGTTACCTCTGTGCTTTGTGAGCCCGACGATCCCATTCCAATCTACCGAATGTGCTGAAATGAAAATGTAGCTCCGCATAATGACCCACTCTGTGTCCAATTAATTCTTAAAAAGGATTACAGGATTTTTCCCTCTCTCATGTCACTTTTCCTTTTAGGCATCCAGCTGACAGAGGGGATTCAAGTCTCACACTGGTGTCACTAAAACCAATTATGGGCTCGAGCTACGCACCTCAGATAATTTGTGTTTTTTAATCACTGTTCTGATTTCGTTGATCTATATATACAGTACGTGTGTGTGTGTGTGTGTTTCCAACCATCTTCACCCAGCTCTTCTCTCAGAGCGTAACGACACATTTATTGCGTGAGCAGCTTTCTCAGTTCTGGCCAGAGATGTTCAGTTCTCAAACTTAAAGACAGAAGAAAAAATGATCTGGTAACTGTGATGACATGTCGGCAAGTTACTTGAAAAATGCATGACTTACTCAGTACATATTACTCATTGAGAGAGTTATCACATTTCTAGACTAATTACTTTGCAGCAGAGGTAATGAGTTACTTCTTGATTCATATTACTTTATACATTACTCGATTACTTCAGCACCTTTGACAGAGCTGGTTGTGTCATGTCAGATCTTCCGGTGTGGGATCTGCCAATTGAAACCTAGTTTAACAAACAGTTTGAAGTTATTTCTGATCGTCCACAACTGGTTCAGCTGCAGTGACTGCATGCAGCAACAAAGTGATGTGTCATTTCCACCTCTAAGGATAAAGAAGGAACAATCTTCATCGTGCCCACTGTGGAACCACTTGTCTGCTAAAAGTGAGGTGAATTCAGGGAGTGAAGGTAAAGAGACTTTTGAAATGGAGGCCAGAAGTTCGTCTGTTTGTGTCTCGCATTGATAGAAACGCTCATCCACAACTTTGCATTTCAGCGAGCAGCTCGTTTGGACATTTGCAGCTTTGACTCAGTGGAATAAATATGCGTTTTAACCTTCTATTGATCCTTTCGATCGTCCTGTAAGCTGTTGTTGGAGCTACATTCCTTTTCACTAATCCTTAATGGCTTTTTAAATATTTCCATTGAATCGTCCCGGCCGTAATTGTTTTCCTCGTTCGCTTGTTCAGACTTTGTTGCGGCCTGTCCTCCGTTTCCTCCGTCCAAAACAGCTTACCCAAAGGTAGTGTTGACCCAAGCAGGCGCTTAATTACCTGATTAGATTAATCACCTCTTAGCCGATGCTGACATCACCGGCCGGGTGGAGACAGGAAGAGGTGGGCGGGGAGGAAAGGGGAGCCCAGGAGTGAAGCATATCTCTTCTCCTTGCCTGGCAAAGAGCTGGTTTATTTATAGAGGGGCGGTGGGGGAAGTGGAGTGGGTCCAGGGGGAGCTGGACAGGTTAACATCACACTAACTGGAGAGGTCAACCCCGCGCCCCCCACCCCTTCATTCCTCTGTTCCCTTGTCGCCCAGAATTCCCACCTCTCCTCTCTCTTCGTCTTTGTTCACTCGGGGAGACTCTGAGAAAACTCTCATGTTTAATTTACCGCAGGCCCTAAACATAAAGTATTGGTGAAAAAATAAGGAGGTACCTCAGGTTCTGAAGTGGCCCCCGAGGACGCCTTGGAAAGTCCCTCTCACGCTGAATAAATTGGCCGGGCCCCTCTCATCGATCTCTTCCGCTTCAGCTAAAGATGTTAAGGTTTTGTCAATTCTCTTAAAAGCTGATTATGCTGGATTCAATTTCGTCCCCTAATGTAAAGCAGCGTCTCTCAAACCACTTTTGGAAAGTAGATCCATTATAAACAAAGGAAACACTGAACCACAAACAAGATGGAGTCGGTCTGCTTCTTTTTATCTTCTTCTTTGTCTCCTCATCAACATGTTGTTTTCATAGCCGTTCAATCTTTAAAGCATAAGACTTTATTCCCCCAGATTTCTTATTGTTGACAGAATAAAAACCAAAACCAACAATATACCAGCACAATTCTCAGTCAAACCAGTTGGACAGGAGCAAGAAAAGACTGTGAAAGTTGTGGACTGACCCAAAAACACCTGTTTGGATCCTTCCACAGGTAAACAGGTTCATTGGTAACAGGTGATAGTATCATGATTGGGTATGAAAGGTTCATCCTGGAAAGACTCACAAGCGAGGATGGAGAGAGGTTCAACACTTTGTGAACACAGGGTTGATGAAGGAGATTAATACGTGGAGTCAGGAACAACTTCAGAAAACTGTCTGTCTGATTGCATCCTGTTTTATTTTGTTTTCAGGCAGCATCCTGACTTTTTTTGGAATCAGACTACAGTATAGTTCATGATTGAGTATTTATAGTATATAGTCTATTACAGCTCTAAGAAGAAACCGACGGACGAGCTGAGACAAAAAGGTGCAATCATAAACCCGTCAGCGCCTTCAGCACCACAGACAGCGCCGTGGATTCATCAATACACAGCGAAGGTGTCGGGACCAAGATTCTAACTTTCACAAACCTCAGTCGGAAAATGGATCAATGAATCAAAAACATATGCTCTCTCTAGTATGAGGGGATGAAGAGGAGGGAGGGTGGCAGTTTACTGAGGATGCACTTTGCTTACGAGGGGAATAACAGATTAACAACTTCATCTCCCTTCATTTTTAGCAAACGTTACTCGAAGTGAAGAAATTCACTGAAGAAAGCAAGAAAAAATAAAGTTGACTTCAGGGTCACTGAGTTCTTCAGTCGCTGGGTTTGATAATCACCTCTCGGTCTCTTCCTTCATCCCTCCCTGTCCTCTGGTTCCTCTCTCCTTCCTCTCCGGCTCTCCATCTGTCGGCTCCTCTCAGGAGAGCTCACTAGGCCCGAGTCATGGATGCTCCCTCTGAACCGCCGGGGATACGCTCACCTTGTCCTCAAAGCGTGTTCGCTCCCTCAGCACATGCCCCTCTCGTCTCTCCTCCCCTCTCCGCTCCCCCGCCGCCTCTCGCCTCGTGTCGCTTCTCATCATGTCATCTGCTCGCCCACCCCGCTGCCTGCCCTCCTGGCCTCGTCTCTGCTCATCTAACTCCATTAATTTTCCTCTGTCGTCCCCGTAACCCTCTACTTTAGAAATGCAATATAGTGATGAGACAAATATGAGAACAGGAATTCGATGAAACAAGGACATCGTTTCGATCTCACACTACACACAGTCACATCCTCCCCTTCTCAGACTCATGCACGGCTACTGGAAAAGGCGACCTTGGGCTTTTCCCAGAATGCCTCTGCTTCTCTGTCCTCCATATTTACCCACAGAGTAAGTACAACACCACTGAGAGTCTCATTACATTGCCATTGCCAACTAATAAGCCACAAGGGGTGTTTTTTTTATGGCCCGAGCCGCTCACCTGCCACTGACTGGAGAGTGAGATGGCAGCATTTGAAGGAACCACAGATATAATAAAACGTAATGAAGCATCATCTCAGGAGTCCCTGTCTATTAAACCTGCCTATTACGATGCTAATGAGAGGTGTTTTTTTTTATTGTAGCGACGCAGGGTTGAGCAGATTATTGAGCCTGTACTTTATATGAACACTAACTACAAGTCGTCTCCCCACAAATCAGCTTTATACTGTTTTGGGACTGCTGCTGTTTTTTAATGGAGAACAACAGAGATGAGAGAAGAGAAAGAGAGTAACACACCCAAATCTGATTTAACATTTAAGAGCCAGTGAGCAAGAAAAGACTGAGAAACTGTCAGATTGTGATTTTAAACACACTTTAAAGTGGTTTAAATATCTTCAGACCCAGTGTCCATCAGAGTGGACGTCATATACTTTCAGGTTTCAGCCACCGACAATGAATCAGAGTCAGACTTTGGCCTCAGAGCTAAATTCTGTTCTAGACTAAGCTGCCTATTTCCTCATAGTTAAGGGAGGACCTGAGAAACAAAAAATCAAGCTCAGCTGATCAACGTCATATGTGGGAAAAAGCATGGTGTCATGTTAACATTTACTCATTAGCACTAAACCCACAGTACATTTGAAGCAATTGCAAATATTTGTTTGTGGAGAAGTGAAAAGAAGAAAGACAATCCATGTGATAGTTGAGATAGTTCAGTCTGGACCACAGTGGTGGAGCGAATGGCCGACGTCTCCAGAGGCATAAAAAAATGTCATCATTAAGACAAACATTAATTGGAAAATCCATGAAAATGATTAATACATTTTTTACACCGTCTCAGTCTGAACATCCATCATAGTGGACCTGCAAACAGAGCAGGATATGTGCTGACACACACAGTTGGTCTTTCTATGTGGAAGAAATAAATGAGGTTTGACAGTGTTTAATGTTGGTTTTTATTATTATTGTTCAAGTGCATGTAACGTATTTCTCAATTTTCTCTTTCCAACATTCCTACTTTGGACACATGCAGAACCACTGGTTCCTACTGAAGATGTGCATCTTTAGAAACACGTCACAAACACTTATTTATTCAGCTCAGTAGTTTACTACTACTGTTGATCACTTGAGCAAACATTACACAAACAGAAGAAAACAGTGCATTTGTTGAAGACTATTTTAAGCTTGTGAATATTTTCTCCAGAGTTTGTGAAGTTGACTCAAGAAAGACAGAACTTGTTAGCTGGATCAATTCATTGTTGGTTTTGAACTTTAATAGGATTTGTTGGCAATAAGAAAAATAAAGAACACCGTCATCATTCGTTCGTTCAAGTGGGTCAATTAACCGTCAGGAGAGAATATTTCCTCAGTTCAGAAACTCAGCCGTCAGTTGACCACGAGCTTTAATGGTGTTAATCTGCTAATGTGATGCAGTCATCGTGCTGCGTGTTGTCCTCTGAGCCGTCGTGTCCAGAAATCAACAGTCAAAATGTGTGTGTGAGTTCAGCAGCTGGGAAAAACTTCCACTGGGATGTTTAGAGTTAACACACTTCAGAGTTTATACTCTTTATATAAAAAAACTGAGACTGAATTAACCTGGATTTCTTCAGCACTCTGAGGAAACATGATGGGAACATTCTGTTCTAATGTCACTTTGCAATAAGGTTGACTGAACGAGAAGCACAATAACCATTATTTTCATAGAAGCTGTGTCCTGGATCACAATGGAACATGAGGCACATCCTGATTTCTAGTTAATTTTAGATCAACAGTGAAAAGCTCATTCCCTCTGATTCTCGGAGTTTCTGACGGTCCAGTTTCTCTCTTTGCTTTTATAGTCTCCTTGCAGCAAAGTCCATGGAAGGTGTGTAAGAGCAGTATACGATGATGACACTTGGATGCCGTGCGATGGCTGACTGATTTATTCCTCCCTGGTTAGAACATCCGGTCTCAAACAGGTGCAAAGATCCGAATCAACACAGACTTTAGTGGTTATTTTGTGTAACTGGTGACAAAGTTTGTGCCACATTGAAGCAAATATGATGCAAAGGTTAAAACTAACTAGCTGTTAAAACTAGAGCAAAAGAGCCTGCCATCACTCTCAAACATACTGATGGAAACTGAGGACGATGCTACTTAAGTTGCAGGTAAGATAATGCTCGATATATCTGCAGACAAATCCTGAACTATTCTTAAACAGCACTGGCTCTGCTTATGACGCTTATGACATAAAGGCTTAAATTGCAAATTTAATTTCACAACTTATGAAGATCATTCCCACGTCTGAGCCCCTTGTTAAGAAAAGTAAAGAAGAAAAGTTTCAATTTTGTATCCTTCCTGTTTAGGTTTAGGTCTGTTTCATATGATAAAACCTCAGTCTGTCATTGTTGACACTAATCATACAGCCTTCATTAATGGCAAAGCCTCATTTTCTATTAGCGTTTCAGTGGCGCCACAATGAGCCGACTCCCTCTCTCCATGAAACTGGCAGTCATGTTGACTTAACTCCTCGAGATAACCGCTGTGACAATGAGTTTCAGCGTCACAGAAACAAGCACTCGAGAGGTATTCAGACACATCAGCGCTGACATTGAGCTGCTTGTGGAAGTCAAAGTCAATGAGAAGCCATTATGCAGAGGAACATAGTGGTGGAGTCGCAGTAGTATCAGGATAAGCGAAAGAAACGAGGAGGAGGAAACAAAGAGTGCGTGAGAGAGGTAAGACAACAGACAGAACGGATTTGAGAAGAGACGAAGAAAGAAAGAGGCAGAAAGGAAGCAGACGGGAACAAAGTGGGGGGGGCTTCATTTTTGAGAAAATGAAAAATTCATAGCACCTTCACCGGCTGCCAGCCTGAATCAAAGGAGGATATGCATCGCTGACGGGCCTTGCAGGAATAAAATCAATTTATCTCTGATTTCACGAGGGGGGTTAAAAATATCCCCATCACTTATTTATGTCTATGTCGTCCCTCGACACCTCGAGAGGGAGGTGACAGCCACCCTGCAGGGAGCCGTACTGTCTCTCCACCCCTCCGAGGATGCTAATTCACACAGACGCCAGCTAAAAGGGCCCGAACATGACATCAGCGCACGTGCACCGCGTTCACTGATGTGCACGTCGAGAACTAAGCAAAGATGTTTCAAGCATCTGCTGCACAGAGGAACAACTTGTAGGTCTATAGATACACGCAGAACAAGCAGGGACGAGGTTATGAGGACGTCTCACATTTCAAACTTAATATATCATAATCTACTACTCATGCGCCGAGTCGCTGGTATGATGGACTGATGTCTTCCTTTTAGTAAATGTTACTGGCTCGACCTCCATCCATCCTACATGATGAGAAGTTATTAAAACTTCCAAGATTTTTTTTGGCTATAAAAATGACAAAATAATTAAAAATAATGAGAAAAATCACCTGACTCTACTGAACAATTTAGATGAACTAAAGAGACACAAAGAAAGTGTGACATTTTAGGAAACACTTGATTGATGTTAACTGTCCTGGAAATGGGGAAACATTCAGCCTGACAAATGTCTCAGCCTGCATCAACTTCACGATCAAAATTTGCTAATACAGTAAAAAAAAAGTTACTTATTAGAGGTTAAAAGATCAAAACAAGTTAATCATAAGTATCAGTTAGAGCTTACATGTGAAAGTGTGTGAAGAACATCACACATGCACAGGTTTTCAGTCTTCCATAGTAAATTATATCTTCATCATGGAGTTAATATGGTGGCTGAACTCAGAGTTTCAATCCCCCAGGTTAGTTTTAATATTTTCCCGTCATCAGCAAAAACATGATATTTATTAGTCTTTAAAACTCCACACAGATCGAACACTATATTGGATGATGTAGCATTCTGCATGTTTTACACACACAAGTACAAAATAATGAGCCTCTGCCGTTCGCACGTGATCACACAAGCACATTTCATCAGCCCATGAGCTCTCCTGTTCCATCACTGTTAAGTAATTGCAGAGTAATGGTCTCGCCCTTCCACCGCGAGCTGCATGAAATCCACCACATGTTAGGTCATTAGAGAAAGTGAGTCTCTCCGCTGAGGGCATCAGATAACGAAGGTGATGCTTCATCTGCTGGAGGGACACACAGGGACACTGGAGAGTGGCTGAGGTGAGCGCACACACACACACACACACACACACACACACACACACACACACACACACACACTGAGAACTGGCATAGATTCATGGGAGGATACAACCAATGACAGCAGACTCTGCAGGGGGCCACACACCGGCTGACTAACGATGGTTGGTGCCAAGGAGTTGTTTATTGATGATCTTAATAAAAATAGATTAAAAAAACCTTGTTTTATTTTATATCTCAAAATATCAAATTACCTGTATGAGATGACTGAATGTTTTCTTTCTTTATTTGAATAAACCTGAACACCGTAAACTCGGTGCAAAGACTCTCAGCTCCAAAGGAAACAAACAGCCTGACAGGTCTTTGACGGCTCAAGCACCGATGAAAGACGTGGAATGCAATATTTCCAAAGAGTGATGAAACGCCTCATTTTCTAGCTCCATGCCAGCCTCCATGATATCTACCCATCTCTGTCCTAACTGAGGTGGTTCATATTTTTGTGGGCGTCTTACTTTCATTGTGAATAATGGAACATAAAGGACTGCAGTAAACAGCATTTCATTGCTTGCACTTTATAAAGTAAGCATTGCTATAATAAGGCTGCTCTGAGGATGTGGTTTCCAAGTTGCATCTAAAAAGGTCAGAGGTCTGTAGCCTGAGCTAGTGAGAGATCTGTCGGTCCTCGATGATGTGAACCCAGAGGAACCTGAACCTGCGGACCCTCTCCACCATCCCGGCTGACATGTGGAGTGCTGAGTTCTCAAGTGGACTTAGGTTCTAGGTCACCTGTGCTATTATTACTCAGACCCGACCTGCTGTCTTAGCTCAGACTCACAAATGTGGTTTTTACACTTCAGCCTTTTGGACGAAGCCATTCTCACCTGGGTTCAGTGTCAGCTTGGTTTAAATAAGAAGGAAAGTGTTGGTTGTGCGTGCAGTATTCATGCAGTCCTGCGTGGCTCAGTCTCACTAGCAGAGGGACGTTTTCTCACCTCGGTCACCAGGATAATGCTCACGCTGCTCAGGCTTCGCTGGACACCAGCGACACTTTCTCACAGCCTGTGACCGAGTGTGATTTTAAGGCTTAGCGTCGAGACCCGTGACGCCCTCATCCAAGAGAGCTTTTGGCAATTGGATGTAAGAGGCTCTGAGAGTCACAGAAGATGGGCTTAACACTCCATTATTTATTGAAACGGGATTTAAATAAGAGATGTTTTAATCATTGAGCGACAGCACAAACTTCCTGTCTCAGCTTCTTGGGCCTGCTGCCATGTACAGTATCACTGATAGCGTGATGCTAATGTCGTCTCAAACATGAAGCCCTGCAGTCTGTGCAGCCTTTCAGATAAATCAGTTAATACTTTCTGCTCTGTATTAAAAAGAGTTTCTTTTTAGATGAAGCTATACACCAAAATGCTTTAACCTCAGAAACTACATGTTTAATTGATGAGTTTGAGTAGGAGCGGCTCCAGAATTCAATGAAATTAATATACAAAGAAAAATGGCCAACTTTTTTTTCCTTAGGTTTCAAAGGCCTCTGCTTTGAAAGATGAACCTGTTGTGCTGGGATTTTGGCAGAGCATGACGATTATTAAATTCATTTAATCTATTAAAGCTGTTCTGCATTACCTAAATGAATTTTTTAATGGGGAGCAGGCTGGCAGGGTAAAGACACACCAGGGAACATGTACAGCACTAAAGCAAACGGACATAAACAGAACCAGACAAGGGTATCTGACTGGTTCCTCCCCCGAAGCGGCTCTTGCATTATGTGGTTTTAATATCCCAGAGCTCAGCGTCACAGCAGAACCGCCTCTTATGAGACAGCCTATTGAATAAAGCTGGACGAGGGCTTGACTTTAAACGCTGCCAGATACTGAAGTGGGAGCAGAAAAAAAGAAGGGGGATATGAATCAAAGTAAAAAGGTAGAGACCTGCTAAACAGTGACTGTAATTTATTATTTGAATCGGTTCCATAGTTTCAGCTTGTCCTTGAAAATACCATTTTCTTTAAAGACTAGATTTAATCACAATAGTGTCGACAATATGTGAAAGGATATAATCTCTTAATAATTCAGATTGTTTTTGCTGGTGCTTAACTTCGCTGCACCCTCCTGTAAAACCCAGAAGAAGCCAAAATAGTCATTATAAAGAAGATTAAAATTCAAAAGCCGAAGGATAAAAACTTTTCTGTCAAGCACCCTGGAACTCCTGTTCTGAAAAAGTACTATATAAATACATGTTGCTTGCTTTGCTCAGCTCATAATGAGTCTCCTATGTAACGATGAGCAGGCGTCGACGAGGACTGAACCGTTGGTGAGTGGGTCGGATGATGGCGGCTGGGTGGACTCCAGGCTTTTTGTTCTGCTGTCACTGTATTTTGTCATTTATGAATTAGCACATAAATACAGTAGGTGGAGAAAACAATCTAAATTTTACTGTAACAGCAAAAGTACAGCATTATTGAGTAACATGTTCCAAAGTAAAGTTCTAAAGTTTTTAGTTTATATGTATCTTGTCGTATCATTATCACTGATTAACTATTGAAGGCAGGGTTTTAATTAAAGCTACTGTCATTATCTTGGTACTTTAGAACAGTGATCCACTTTGTTTCCCTCTGAACTGAAATGAACTACAAGTAGCAGAAAATGGAAATACTTATGTTGAATACATTTACTTCCTAATTGTACTTTGTAAATAAACTTAGTAATTATTCACCACTGGAGCTGCAGACCAGTTTTAGCATACGCTCTATTTTATGTTTGTTTTACATGGCTCATGATTTCATTATTATCTCTCTCTGCTTCTTGTATTTCCTCTCTTTCCCTCTTCTGTACGGCAGCACTGTGCAGTTAATTAAATACATTTCAGTATAAACACACAGTATATAAAGTACTCTCAGTTGTGAATGCAGTTATTAACCATTTTATGCTGTTTTCTCATGTTATATAATGGGTTTCTGTTTATGTCCTTCATTGAAGTGTGTATGAAATTACAGTCATTCATATCTATTAATCAAATCTTAGCATATGTTTAAAGATGCTTTGTGTTCGTAAAGATTAGAACGCGGCTCAAGCTTCGACTCAAACAGCCGGACGAGGCCACGGTGCAGCTTTATTATCCGGCCGGTTGTATTTTAGGAGACAGTTTGTATTGATCACCAACACAATATCGTGATTTATTGGCTCATGAACTAAAGCCTTTCTCTGTGTGTGTGTGTGTGTGTGTGTGTGTGTGTGTGAGTTTGGCTTCTTTCCTCCGCCACAATACCAAACCTTCAATAATCACCTCCACTTCCACCTCAAGAACTTTTTTTCCTCCTCTTTCTGCCACAGGAAGTTTGAGTGAATAATAGGTTTTGGGTGAGAAATGTGTGGCAGGCGTGAGATGAGTTACAGATTTATTATGTATGATCGTGCACGCTTGCATTCTTTGTTTAGTGCATGCATGTGTAATACCGACACTTCTGTCTTCCAGATAGGTGTCAGCGCTGGTTATCTTCCCTCTTCTGACTCAAAACTGTTGGACAGCTTCTTGGCTTTGCCTTCTGTTAAATGTCCTCTTTAAACACATCTCCTCGTCTCTCTGTGCTTCTCCCCCAGCCGTTCCTTTGACAGTGTTTATTTCTAATACTTCATGGATCTTTGATGCTTTTTGAAGTCAGCAGGAAGTATTTGCATCTGTTACATCACCACTTTTTTTCCCTGGCAGCACATTACACATATTCGTTTAAGCAATTCATTCAGCCCTGCTCGCTGCTTGTAATGTTAAATGTGATGTGTGAGCTCTCCGTGTTTGGCCTCTCCTGTTGTTAATTCATGCCGTCTGAAACAGCTGACCGGTACCGATGGACATTGTGGTTGAGGCACAAATGCAATCAAAGGCAATGCTGGCTTTGATCCACGGTTGTCAGGTTGCATTAACATGTCCGACACTTCCTGGTTTCCAGTTGACAGATGTGTTTACACTTGGCACCAGCCGGCGTCGTCATGACTCGCTTCAATCATCTAAATGGGACACAGTGACATTGAAGAGCACGGACTCGTCACGGGAGCCACGACAGCTGCCCTTTACTACATACACATTTATTCACCTTATTTTCCATTCATGTCGATTAAGTCTAAGATAAAGAGATGAGGACAGATGTGTAAACAATACATAGACTCAAAACATGCATATGTCACTTCCCCCACATGAACAGATATTTACAAAAGCAGAATGAGCTCCATGTGTCAATCTTCTTGACTAATGTGGATTTCATTCTTCAACCTGGAGCAGAAAATCACAGTATCTGCTTTGTTATGGCTGGGAACACATAATCCGTGAAAAGCAAAGCTCAAACACCAAACTGATTGGAAATATTTCATGGATCTCTGTTACCGCCGTTGTCATTTGAGACCGTTTGTCACCAATGAGATTATCACGCCGGGGGTGGGGGAGAGAAACGTCACGTGACATCATCAGCCGCGGTTATGAAACAGGCGTCTCCTTCCTGGTGTTTGACGTGACGGATCATGAACATGACCTGTGACATTGGGGATGAAATCAAATTATTCTCACTTAAGCTGAATATAATAGCTGAAACCCTGAGAGCAGGCTGCATCAAACCCGCTTCATCCACCTGTGACCTCCAGTGCACAGAGGAGGTGAAGCGTCTGGGATGAGTCTGCAGCAGCTCGATCACAGTCTGAGCAGGTATCAGTCAAACGTAGAACACAATTAATGACGTCTGCTTTGATCAATGAGACGCTGATAAAAGGGTTTAAAATACAAACTAAGAATTTCTTGGAAGGATGGATGGATGTGACTCATCCAGTGAAATGACCACAACCATATACATGCAAATATCTTATATTTCTCTGAAAACAGCTGCCTGTAATCTTTAAAGCAAAACTCATAATCACATCCTCCACGTAAGGACAGAAGAATATTCCTCAGCATTGTCACTGTACAAAAGTCAAAATGAGTTTAAATTTCAAACTTATTCCTTCTTACTCCATGAGTTTACATGAATGGATGCATGTAAAATGTGGCCACTGATTTCAAAAGCTGCAAAGAACAGACGTTCCAGTTATTGTGAGATAATCAGTGAAATTGCAGCTGCAAACATTTTTATCTACATGCTTGTGATGTGACAGGCTCAGGAAAGTGACTCTTAAACTTCAGCCTGTGAAGCCATTCAGCTTCCTCCTGCTTTACCTCACAGTTTGATGACACACATGCAGAGAGGAAACACCCACAGAGCTCTGCACACACACACACACACACACACACACACAGATAAGCCCATGTGTGCAGGCAGAGATAAACACACATTCATGTAATGATGCAGCTAGAAGTGCGCGCACACACACACACACACACACACACACACACACACATCCACTTGCTCCGTCTACTTAACTCTGTTTTATTCCAGCTCACTCTGGTGACTGTGATCAGTGATTTATTGATGCTTTGTGCTGCACGATGATGGAGCCACACACTCAGACGACATACATATGGAATAACCCTCCAACCCTCTCATACAAGATGTTGACTGGTGATTATTATACACAAGCAGTTCTCAGTATTACTTTGAGGTGGGAGGGGAGGGGGGGTTCAGCGTTCTTAATTCTTTATAACTGTCTGTGCCAATCCACATCCACATACTATGTTTAGATTGGAGATGTCACAATGGAAAGTATTAGTATTTAATGATCAAAGGATTTTGCTTCCTGCCAAGAAAAACAGTCTGGGCACAAAATTTAATTCTTGGAAGAGACAGTGGACACATTTAAAGATACTGAATCTAAAAATATATATGTTGGCTCTCAAAACCTTTGTTTCTACAGTACAACAGGATTAACAGGCTGTTAGTTCTGCAGCAGGCGACTCCACGCATTCATTTTCAGACCCGTCTCCATCGATGCTGACTCAATGCATTCCTACTCCAACACCTGCAAACAGACTTATCTGCCATATGCAGGTTAAAAGGTTTTTGGTCACTAATCACTGGAGTTGAACTGATGATGCAGTGTAACTGTACAGATGTAGGAGAAAATCTAAAGTGCAAAAATGTCAATACCCCATTTACACTTAACCACTAAACGCCTCCAGGACAAATAGAAGAGTGAAGAGAAGTGTAAACGCAACCAATAAGCAACAGAGACACATTTAGCCAGATGTTGACAAAGTGTAAATGCATCTCTCTAAGACACGTATTTAATCTTTATCCTCGTCCAAATATGTCAATGCAATTTACAGGTTCTGGCTTCTGTTGTAAAAGCAGCAGAAACTAGACTGAAACAGCTGATGTTCTCTGTCACATATAAAGCAACAAAGCAGCTCTGGTGATTTCAACATTCATTCAGAAAACTGCTGCAGCGTTTATCTGAACTCTGATCAGTTCAAACACTGAGCGATGTTTGTTGGTGAGAGAGCATTGATCTGTGTGGGACAGAGCAGAGAGTGAGGGCTGTGAACATGAGCCAAGCTTTTGTCTCATGTGTTGGTGTTAGTTTATGGAGAGATGGTTCAACTGTTATTGTTCTTCAGGCATTTTTAATTGTCTCCAGTGAACTTCAGGCGCACCGCCCTCTGGACTGGAGGGAGACTCACAACCTATTGGGACACTTCATGGTGTCATGTGGGTTTGTTGATGGGACATCATTTACATGAAAACGTGCCAGGAGAATCTGAGAATGCCTGTTTGCACAGAGCTGTGGATCTTGTCCCTCATCTTTTACCATTTCATCTTTTATCTTTTAAAGTACAGTAGCTGCATCACAAAGAAATCTCCTCATCACGTAACAAACCTGGAAAACACAAGAGGACCACACAGGACACCAGGACAAACTCAACCTGATCAAGTCAAACAATTTCAGGCAAAGAGCTGGCAAAAATCTTAAAACCAATAAACAAAGCTAAGTCAAAAAAACAGGAGAACAAATGGAAGAGAAAATAAATGCTGGACAGTGATGAAGACACGAGGATGAATGAAGACGATCTGGGAGAGCAGCAGTTTATATACAGGGCTGACAAAAGGCAGAATCAGGAGCAGGTGAGTGATGAGACACAGGTGTGAACAATCAGGAAGACACACCAAGAAACAACAGGAGGTGTCACACTTTCAAAATAACACGTGAAATACAGAATGCACAGACTAACAGGAAGTTACACACAAACTTATCCTTTAATGCAGATATCATGAATATTGTTAATGTTCCTGTGTTTGCATGTGGGACCTGCTTCTTTCTCCCATGAGTCTCTGCATGAACAATGAACACACTCCACAGGTGCACACGTGTTCCCGACTTATCTCACTAAATTCCATCTCACTCAGCAGCTCAGCCAGGTGTGTGCTCACACACACACACACACACACACAAACACACACACACACACACACACACACACAGTGAGTCAGAGAAAACCTCCGGCACACTGACACCAGCTCACAACAGGCAGGTAAAATCTCACACACGGGAGAATTGAATTAATTCCACGCTGTAGTGAGAGGAGAGGAGTGAGGTTGTAATCGGCTGTGATAACAGAGAAGGCTGAAGACACTGAAGTGATTGGAAACCTTTTCCTCATACGTATGTGATGTGATGGTACAGATACCGATAAATCATGTCGATGCCACACGATACCTGCAAACATACAAGAGGACTGCATGCTCTCACATTAACCTCTGCATGTGTGTCAGTGCAGGTGAGAGGAGAAAGACATGAATGTTAATCAGAGCCCGTCTCTGTCTGATCCTTTTGTTTGGGCAGCCACATCCTCATCTCAGCTCCAATCAATTCAATTAGAAACGGAGAATTAGAGTCTTAAGATTCAGCTCTGTTACCGAGCTTTCTCCATTTTGGATCTGGTTCCCAGTCGGCAGAAGACGCAGATCAGTTAACCTCAGAAGCTCCTGTCGAATCTTTAGTCTCTCCTCATTCTGTTTATTAGCAAAGAGCAATACAGAAAACATTCAGGTAACAGGCTTCTCATTTTTAGCCAGCATCACGTCACCTGCAGCTCCTTTCAGCTAATTATGACTAAAATGAAACTTAGACTGTTGTTTGGTTCCTGTGATCTGTGAAGGCCGGAGTCTGTCACTGTGGAATCTCTCTATGACCTCAGTCAGACTGTCTCCTGTCCAGCAAATGTGTGACGTTTAATAAGAATCTGCCACATACATATCTTATGCATATGAGGTTAATAGTTCTGACTCAGAAACGTTTAAGGAAGCAGATCATGGACAATGAGCTATAAAGTCAGTAGGCGACACCTGTGACAGACATTTAAAGTGGCTATAAGTGATATATATAAGTGCATCAAAAGACAATATGAAATCAATACAATCAAACACTCGCAGTGATGAACAGAAAGAGAATTATGACCTGAACCTGTGGCTCCCTAAAGCCAGTGTTCAACCAGCAGACAGAGTTTGAGCTAAACCAGAGTCAGTGTTGGACTGAGATTCATCAGGTGAACACAAACAGACAAGGTGGTGATATTATGGCGTTTAACTTCACATCTTCTACTATTCCTCTAATTTTCAGGTAGCTGCTAAAGGTGAAGGCTGCCAGTTAACAGTGTTTCTGCCTCCTCATCCAACAGAATGTGATCTGATGTCTTTGACTTTTACTTAACTTTCTTTACTCTCAAATGTTAAAAGCTGAAGCTAATTAGATTTCCTGAGAGATCAGAGGGGCTTTAGATTCAGCAAGTAGATTCAATACTGGATTTAGATTTATTTTAAATGATATCAAATCCCAGCGTTACCTCGTGGTGAGCAGCTCATAGTCCCATCTCACAGCAGACGTTTCGACCTGTCACAGTATCACAGGCGTTAGTGATAACATGAGCCTTCATGAACAAAACCAGGACCCTGAAACTGAAGCAGCTAAAACAAATTCATTCATTTTAATATTCGCAACCCATCATTTCATTTCAGTCTGTGACCAGAGTGAGTGTTTGTTATTACTGGAAGTTGAGACAGATGGTGCTTCACCAGCAACCGTCCACTATCGTGAGCTGCACTGAATTCTCCCTGAAATAAACCAACCTGAGGGGACGAGTAAAGCTGCATCCCATCATTCTGTATCACATTGCAGATTACAGAGTTTTAACCAGGTAGTCTGTGACAAATTACATTTTTAAAGCAGCCCCCTCGGTCCCTTCGGCCCCCACAGTTTCACCTGGAGTCTCGCGGCCTCGCTGCATCACTCCTCTGCTTCTCTGTAATCCGCTGTGACACGGCCTCATACTCCATCCGTTCAGAGCGAGCCGCCAGACATATTGAGACCTAACTCTGAACATGTGTGCACGGCCGAGGCAGCTACAGGATTCCAGATGCAGGAGGTGGAGGTGGACGGGAGAGGGGGGCTCTCCTTTCTCCCCTGGTCTCATTCTGTCCCTGGACGCAGATCCCGGTCAGCCCCCCCCCGCCAGTCATGCCAAGCTCAGCAGATGGGACGGTCGAGGGCTTCATCTTTGGCCACCGCTGTTGGAAAAAGAGGGAGCGGAGGAGAGGGAGGGTGGACCTGATGGGAAAGCCATGTGTGGAGCATGTGACATCCGCGGCCTCTGAAGGCCTCAGATGGCTCATGAAAGGGGAAACTTGTTGCACCTTTGCAAGTTCTGTGTGTGTTTGAGCTCGTGACACTGTGGGTGCTAATTGACCACAGGCAGGGTTTCAGTGAGCGGTGGTCTAAACACAGGCTTCGCTCTCAGCCTCGTCCTGGGAGGAACCAGTTTCAGGTTTTCTGGGAAATGAAGGGATGAATGAGTAGAGAAGGGACTTATTTTGTAATCACATTACCTGAGGGTCATTCAGCAGGGAGAGAGTATGACTGCCACATTAAGATAAAATTCTAAAAAGCCAAACTGATGTCTAATATATCTTATATATTTTTATAGAATCTGAAGCTTTTTACTGATGTTGTATTAAAGGTTTGTTGCACTTTACAGCAGCTCACATTGATCAGTGAGCATAAAACCATCTTCGAGTCTCCTTGACATTTTACCACCATCTATATTTAAAACTGTCCTTGAGTCCACTGGTCCTGGTTTGGTCTCTGTCATTAGCTTTCTGCAATCCGGCCACGTCCCACCGCGTTTTAAAAAAGCCATATGTATGATTAAAGGATTAATTTGAATCTCTCTGCTTAAAAGCAACAGGCCCATTTTCTAAATGTTCTGGGGGATGTGATAGAAAAAGTGCGGAAACAACAGCCTCAAAAAGTTTCACAGAAAAGTGTCCGATGATGTCTGAACGCAGGGCGGTGATGCTTGGTGGACATCTCGTTTTCCATGAACCTCTCAGACAGGACCTTATAAATATCGGTTGACCTTGTAGGGCCCCAAGGTTCTGTTCTGGTTCCTCCTTTGTTCGCCTTGTGTTTGCTCTCTCTTGGTCAGACTGGGCACTTTTCCATTATGCTTTTCATTCAGGCCGTATGATGATGGCACTTCAGTTCAGTGGAGGACTGGATGGTCAGACATTTCAGCAGCTTGTTCAGATGAACCTGAAATCCTCAGTGTTGTGTTTGATCAGACCTGGACTCTTGACCACTCGGTCGCCTCTGATCACTGTGGAATACAAACTACATCTGATTGTTTCTCAGATGGCATTTATTTCTTCCAACTTACACTTTTTTTCCTACAGTAGTGAGTTATTTCTGGATTGTCTGTTGTCCAGAGGCTGATGCAAGACTTTTTACCAAGTGTGCTTAAAGGTCATCAAGCTTGGTTTGCTCGATAACTGAAAGTGGAGCATTTCAAATGATTTATGTAAAACTGAAGTTCATTTGGAAAGTTTCAGGAGGCTCCTACTGGCTGCTGTTTCTTGCCAGATTCTTTAGACTTTCGTTATGTGCTCACAGTCTGAATGCTCATGTATAATATATCCTCTTAATTTCCAGCTTTGGTCTGTTTCATGGGGATTAGAGGTTTGCTGGTTGTTGTCACTGATGCTGTGCGACTCCTCTCTCGGCTGATGAGATCTGGTCTCCATGGCTCGTCACTCAATTCACCCTGACACACACACGAACCGGGCTAATTGAGCATCACCAGCCCTGTGCCCCTCCAATTACACGTTCACTTCAGAGACGGAAAAAATAAATCTGTTGTGCGTCTGTGTGTGTGTGTGTGTGTGTGTGTGTGTGTGTGTGTGTGAGAGGTTATGTGTTGAACTGTGCCCTTGCAGATGTTGGCGTGGCAGATGTCAGGGGCGGTTGTTGGGTCAATCAATCAATATGTGCTTTGTAAAAAAACAAAAACATTATTAGTTATTAGTATTAGTAGTAGTAGTAGTAGTAGTATTAGTAGTAGTAGTAGTAGTAGTAGTAGTAGTACTTCAACCACACAGTCATTTGTCAAAAATGACTCCTTTAACATACACTTAGTTGCCAATTCATGAGGCACACCTAACTACTGCAGTCTAACAGAAGTGAATAAGATAAGATAAGATAAGATAAGATAAACCTTTATTCGTCCCACAGTGGGGAAATTTGCAGCGTATCCTCCTTCGTGCAGGTTTTGATGTTCTGCTGTTCGACAGGTGTTGACTCAGTATTTTGGAGGATGCAGTTCATGGTGCTGTTGAACTGTATTATTTTATACCAAACCTCAAATCATCTTTGATCAGAAAATATGTGATCAAAGAGTCAGTGAACAGGACTAAGAGTCTAACCAAGCAGTTTGGTTTATGTCAGACAGATGCATTGGGCTTTTTGACAGTCAGGGCCGTGGACACATTTTGCTCAGTATTTAAAGTGTAATAAAGTTAGATCTTCATGTTGGAAATAAAATGACAGATAAAAGGTAATTGAGCAGCTGACTGATTTAATAAAATATGATTTGATTTCTTGGTTTCTATTTCTTGCTTATTCTCTAAACCTATGCATACGATGTATAATCCTGCAGAACCTTCACATTTTATTTAAACATTTTTTTTTATTGTTTATTTGTTTTAATTATATTCAGAATTGCATTTAGATAAGAAACATAGCTTTCTGAAAACAGACTAATGTTTTATACGGTAGAAGAAATAAAAAGAAGAAGCATTGAAGACTCTCACAATGGGTTTGGTCCCTGTGTTGTCAGGATGCGTGACAAACAATATTTAAGCGAGCGACAGTGTCGGACCGAGCACTGAATGAAAGCCACACGATCATGATAAACAGGCAGATGTCCTTGATCCAGTCCTGCACAGCTGGTCCTTAGTGCCACTTGTCGATGGTGCCAAGATGAGGCCGAACCAGGATACGGGTAATCTGTAAATCTGATGGAAAGAGATCTGTCGGAGGGGAACCTTTCAGAGACGGGTCTGCAGATCCCCGAGCACGATCACAGGAAACACGATCCCTTTCAGAGTGAATGAGTTAACCATACCTTGGGAACAGTTCGATTCGCTCGCCGGATGTTGTGTGTGGGATTGATTTACCGCATCAGAATGGAGGGTGAGACTAAAGCATCCTGACGGGGAAGAAAACCCGGCCTGTACTCGAGCACACAAACACACCAACATACACACCGTTCACACACAGGGACAAACAGACGCACAAGCTTTCACTGCAGCTCCACTTTATATGCACATACATCATTTACATTTATGTGACATAAAGTGGATGCTGCTGGAATTTTGTACATGTAGGGTGATTTCTTTGCTTAATGAATGTGTTGTCAGATGAAACATGAAGCACTTTTAAAAGTTTGATTGCAAAGATGATATTTCACCTTGGGCATCACAAAAATTGAAATATTTGAACAGAAGACAGAACAGAAAGAAATGACAGTGAATCATTGGTCAGTTCTTTTCACACATATTCGTGACTGGAAGCAACATTTTAGACTTGAAGTTTACTTTATTCCTTTTCACACTCTTATTGAGTTTTGGGCTCAGAGAGCTGACAAAATGCTGGTAATCTTTTCAGCACTGAGCCTGAACGCGTCCTGTGAAGACACTGATGGAAGACTGAAGCTAATGCTGATGAACTGCTTTCACTGAGCCGAGTACACACATTCAGAGTGGACTTTGGTAGGAAACAGTTTAGGGCACATAAACACTGGAGAAAATAAGGTTGATATTTTTCTTGCTGTCAACATGAAAACTAAAACCAAAAAATGTTTCAGTTTATGTCTTAATACTTTCCAACTTCCCTACTTTGTCTCAACTCATTGGTTCCTAATAAAGATCTTCAGCACAATTTCATTTCTCCAGAAGTCTCAGTGACTCTGTAGCAAACATTCTTCAAACAGGAGGGAATCGTGCATTTGTTGGGGACTATTTTCAGCTGTGGATGAATCCACTCAACCATGGATCTGTACGTCACACAGGTTGATCAAACACACAGAACATGTCAGCTGGATACATTCATTGTTGGTCTTTGTCTTTTCATAGAATTTATTGTCAATAAGAAAAAAAAAAAGAACAGCCACATCCTTCAGCTTTCAAATACTGCATTTCAAGGATTGTACAAGTCTTTGTTCATGACTTTGAATACTTATTCATTCTGATGAATATTAACATACTAAACATGCAAAATAAGAATTAACAACGATCAAATCCTCAACTTCTCACTGCAACATGACCCCTGATGAAGTGAGCTTCAACCAAAGTAGATTAAGCAACTTCACCAAACACAATCAGGTTCCTACAAATATGGGAAAATCACATCCCACGTTCCAAATACAGCCAAGGAAATCTGACCATATCTGTAGGAACATACTGTAACATATGCTCATCTAGTGAGAAAGAGAGTGAACAGCATTCTGAAGCTGGGAAGATAAGGGGAGGTCACTTCAGGGCAGCTTATAAAAAGTCAGCTCTAGAGCTTTTCATTACATCGTATGTGAAAATAGAGCCTGTGTCAAATAAAGAAAGGTAAGACAACCCACCCACGGCCCACTGTGGCAGGACGCCGTGCCGGAAGTGTGAAGAGGCCCCGATAACCTCTCACTGTTTATCACAGGGAGGCTGAAGTTTCCTAACGAAGGCCGGGTTCACGTGTCAGAATGTCAGAGATGAGCACATGCCAGCATCATGCCAGCATCATGCACAGCATCGCGTTTTCCATCTGCAATAATTGGCCTGGATTGTAAACATTCTGAACCGCGTGCCACAATGCATAAATCATGTTTTGTCAACACGGCGCTGGCGGGAGAGGTCGGGGGTCACAGCAACTAATAGGCAGATCGGGGAGAAAAATGCTGGATGTGATGCGAAGTAAAGGCAAATATAAGGAAAGTGAAAGGAAAGTGAGAATAATTGCAGGCTGAGGCTGAAAGTGCTGCGTCGGTTCATTAAGGCAGAAACATCCGGCCGCTCTTGTGTCTGTGTGGCTTTAAACGCTGTCATCTTCTAATGGGGATTACCTCTTTTACTCTGTGTCTTTCGTCGGCATGTCGCTGGTTTCTGCTTGGCTCAGCAGAAACTGAACCACGAAGGGAGGAAGGAGAAGAAACTATCTGCTTTTTTGAGGGTTGACGTTAGTTAAGTGACGTCAAAGGAGCCGCGGTACATAAACATTATTTATTTTTATTAGTTAGTGTTAAACTGCATCCATGATTTAAAGACCCTGTAAAAAATATCATAACATTTTGTGATTATATTAACTAATTTCCAGCACTGGAGCAAAATCTACCCTTTTTTGCTTTTTTTTTTTATTGCATATGTTTCATGTAACGAACCTCATTTTTACTGTTTCCTGGCAACACATTTCATTAAGATGAAAAAGCTGAAATCCACATTAGGTCACAAGGTATTTCCCTAATGAGCTGCATGGGTTTATTTTTGGTGGAGGTCTGTGTGAGTGTGTATTGTGTGTGTGTGTGTTGTAGTGTTGTCGCCCTTGTCTTTGACGACTTCCACCATTTCGGCTGCTCATTAAAATGACAAATGTGCGACACAAACAATTGATTATCGCTGCTTTATTGTTTGTGTGTAATGTCCCTGTTGGTGGAGAGAATCGGTTTGTTACGAGAGCTTGTGTCTCAGCTCCACAGCTAAAGTAATTGAAGAGGATAAACTGTCAGCGTGTGTACGGGAAGACAATGCGCTGATAGAAATAGTGTCCCTCGCTGAAGCTGCTGCACACACACACACACACACACACACACACACACACACACACACACACACACACACACACGAGGCATCGTGAGCGAACACTTTGGGACAGACAAACTTACTTTTGAGCATTTTCTCCCCAGACTGGTGCGAAGCCTGTGATTGCTCCATTTGTCTTATTTACTGTACATCAGCCTTATTCAGTCTGCCCACTAAACAGTCCTAAAGTGAGTAAATGTGCCCATAATTCACAGCTAGAGCCGCTTTCAAAGACCCGGGATATTCTTTCATAGAGCCTTCCCTGGTGTTACATGGTGAGAGATGAAGAAAGCAGAGAAATAAGAAAACTATGGAAAGATGAAGAAAGGAAAAGAGGGAGAGAGAAACAGGAAGTTTAAAAAAGTTATTTTAATAATTTGAGTCTGGTGCATTATGGTGAATTAAACTCTATGTGTCAGTGAAAAGCGATGACCCACTTGATGAAGGCCTTTGTGGGTTGCAAGCATCCATTTCTCAGTTTACTGGATCCAAAGTGCCGTCTGGACGTTGCCATGTTGCTTTTGTCATGTGTTGCATCACTTGTTGTGATCGGCTGAACATGAAGAAAGTCGACCTTTGTCCAAATGTTCCACCTTCCTGCAGAGATATTTCATGTGTTTTCAAGTGCACATGTAGTTATATGTTTTTCAATTATGAATTACACAGATGAAGTATAATAACGTTGGTTATACTCTGACTTTTCATCTTGTGATACCATTTGGTCAATTTTAAGAGGCTACTTCAGTTTACAACCAAATACCTGCAACCTTTGACATTTCCATCAGCTGTGTTTTGTGTCAATTACCAAATGTTAACATGCGATAATGCTAAACTCAGATTAGCATCGTCACTGGGAGCATGTGAGCGAGCCAGCGTTGGCACAGTGCAGCTCCACAGAGCCAGCAGCGTGGCTGCAGACTCTTCATGAGGTGGTGCTGCTCCATGTGAAATGAAGCAATCAACAAAGCCATTAGGATTCATCCTCTGGGCACCATGAATATCAGCACATCACCATCCACAGAGTCCTGCTGATTGCTTGGTGAACAAAAGCAAAGAGAACAAGAAGAAGATGGAAAGAAGAACGGACCAAAAGCTGAACAAAGGAGACTCGTGAAGAAGGACGGCGTCTGTATAAGAAGAGAGGTGTGGAAGCAGAAGGTGTTTCCTTCTCTACCTCAGTTCCTTCCCTCATCGCTCGTCTCTCAGGCCTCCTCTGTCTCTGTTCTCATTCTCTCTCCTTTCTTTCACTTCAAAGAGGAGCTGGAATTACAGGCTGGAGCAGACTTACAGCTCATTCATAATGAATGAAGGCCCCCTTTAATGACTCCGTCCACTCAGAGACGCCCCTCGCCGGCCCGCTCCTCCCCCTCCACCTCCGAGCCCGGCTCGGGCCTCTGAACGCGGGCTAATGATGTCACCTTTGGCTCACGAGGGGGGGCAGATAAGACCCGCTCCTTTGTTTGCTTTAATTATACATATGATAAATGCCTTCACGCAGCTGATAGATAATTAGGATGGGATGCCATCGACTGTCTGTCTCCAGCTCATAAACAAGAGACCAACAGTGATGAAGTGAATGTGAGGCGAGAAATGAAAAGCACAGTGGCGTCCGACTGTGGAAGCCGGCGAGGGAAAGGGAAACGGAAGAGGAGAAGGAATCTGTCAGTCGGCACAGAGAGCAACAGATTGACAGATGAGGGCGCAAAAAAAGAGAAATAAAGCAGAAAGAGGTGGAGAGAGCAGATCTATCACTTTAATGACTGAGCGCAGCCTCCTCTGTTCTTCAGAGGACGATCGGCACAGTGACCTGCCTGCTGTTAGCGTTAGCTTCCGGTGACGGATGAGCCGCCGGGATGAATAGCGCTGACAGGAGTCTAAGCACTAATTTCGGCCCGGCAGACGACAGTACGGTGTGGTGCTGACTGCCGCAGTCAATCTGCACCATTTTTATGACTTCTGTGAAAAATGGGCTTTGTGCTTGCTCTACATGGCACATGAAAAATTCAATAGGGGACTAAGTGCTCTGTTGATTACCTCCCAGCTGCAGGAGCAGAGAGTTTGGGACTTTTCTTGTGAGAATATGTCGATTTTTTGGGGACAATAAAAAACAGACCATAAGATTAATGTGACAATTAATTCAGGTTTCTTTAGTTGTATAGGATCATAAATATCTTTTTTTTACTTCTGCATCTTGACCTTTAACCTTTGATGTGAGTAGAAACTAGTTGGTTCAAAACAATCGTATAAAATATAATGATACTTCGCTCACTGCAGAAGCATCGGAGCCTTCAGACTCTGAGTTAGTGTTTAATGTTATTCGCTGTCAGCTGGTTTGTTTATTTTCAGTTCTTTGTGCCAATTGTTTGATGGACACATAATAAATAATGAAGTGAAGTTCTTGTGGCTCCAAAAGTTCACTTCCACTGAAGAGCATTAATATATTAATTGGTTTTTTTTTGTTTGTTTGTTTTAATACAATTTTATTTTATGTCTTGTTTTAACAAATAAGTACAAGATATTTTCGAAATGAAAATAAATCTATAAAAGAATCTCTTCTTCTAACTTTGTTGGTGAAACATAATTCATGCTTGATATATCGTAATGTTGAATTCGGTGACAAACAGTTTACTTAATGAAATGATCGTCACTTGTATAAACACGCACACAGTTGCAAGGATGAATTGAGCCGCTCGACCTGAAACGCACATTTTTCCGTCTTGTTGATTTGTCTCCATTTGCACGCGTCCACGGCTGCGAACAGCCTCCTGTAATGACTTCATCTGGGTCCTGCCGCGGCCCAGGTGCTGCTAAATGAGATTACACAGCTGGTTATTTGGTGGGTCTCGGTGAAGAGGCTCGGTCTGTGAAGGAGGCCACATCAGAGGAAGGCTAATTGACTGATTGGACTCCTTGAGAGGGTCCCTGTCATCAAAGACTCCGTGTCACTTAGAGCACACATCAGAAGTGACGGGAAAGAAGCTCTTTCATACTTTTGATTTGGCTCAAGTGTTTCATTGCATTTCTTTGTTGGCATGTGTTGACACACCAATCTCCTCTCAGGTCATTATGTAAAGGCTGTTTGCTTCTTTTCTTCTTTTTAAAGCTGCACCAGGATATTTTTTTTTTACACCATCAGGATCCACAAATTAGGCCTGCAAAAGGGAAAAGGTCTGTAATCACCAGCACTGAAGCTTTTGTCTCGATGCCTTTTGGTTTCCTGTTGCACTCAACATCAGCTGTGGGAGCTGGATCCTGCCGATGCTAAGTAAAAAATATGAGATACAGATTAAAATTATAATAAAACATATGAGATTTATTAGGTCAAAATTGGAAGTAGTGAGTCATTATTTTGAGATCTTCATTCTTTATATGTTGATAACCAAATTATCCAGATCAGACTGTTTCACCTGGAGCTGCTGTTGTAGACTGAATCTCAGAGATGCACTGATTTCCACGCACAAAAGACTTTTGCATAATAGAACGTTGATGTGATTTTGATTTGTACACTTGCTGTATTCACGATAAAATATATAACAAAATAAAAGTTGCACATCAAAATCTAAATCTGGGTCAATGTAATATGAGTAAAACCACATAACAAACTTGCTGTTTATGATTCCTCAGTTTCTGCTGAGATGCTTAAAGTTGCCTCTTGTTGTCATTTGAAGTTTAGCTTCCACCAATTTGTGAGGACAAAATGCCACAAGTGAGCTTTTGTCTCCAGTTCCTGTCGAAGCACATCAGCATCATTCTCGTAATTTCCTGCCTCTAAAAATTCTTCTTCTTTCAGTGGATATTTGAGAATTTGTTCACGAATGATCTAAGAGTGTGTAGTTTGGAGAAGATCACGACTGACTGACTATGAATAACTTCACTGTTTGTCTTTTACCACCAGGAATGTAGGCATCTATTTTGAATACATACCATGTTCACCACTTAAACAAAGCACACGGACCCTCCGGAGCTTTGAACCAGAAATTTAAAACTTTGACCCACATAGCATTTCCCGCTACACGGTCACAGAAAAGTGCTTTCAGATATCAATCTCACGGCAAAACAAATCAACAGCAATGACACACAGCTGCACAACACAACCAAACAATCAGTCTCTATTTTGGTCTGCGGCCGAGTCCCAGATTGATTCTGAGCAACATGTGAGATGGTTACATGTGACCTTTCCTCTCCACTTCTCTGCTGATGATAAACGCGGTCGTCAGGTAGGCCCCTACGACCCCCCGGGAGCCCATATCCTTTTGAACACAGAGCCTGATTACCCTTGAGGACACACACACACACACACACACACACACGCACACACACACACACACACACACACACACACGCGCGCGCACACACATTGTGGCCTTGAGGGAAATGCGAGTTAGGGGCAGATCACTCTGTCTTGTCCTCTGGCCTGGGACAGGTGGGCTCTTTCCCCAAATCCCACCTGGGTCATTCACTGTGGCTGATCAGGAGCAAAAAGCATATCTGTGTGTGTGTGTGTGTGTGTGTGTGTGTGTGTGAAGCGGAAGCTCAATGTGACTCCTCCACAGTTGACTTTGAAACAACGCTCTTCTCTCCAGGGAAATAGATGGTGGATGTATAAAAGTGATGGTGTGTGTGACCCTCATGTGACGGCAGCAGTATCAGATTATTATTTTTTGCCGATGACTGATTCAAAGAGACAGATTGTAACCCTCAGTCCTAAATTAGCTTCTTTGAACAATAGAAACGTACGTCCTCACTTCCTGTCTACTAACATCTGTAAAGCATGTAGTGTAGGTTTTGAAATGGCTCGTACAAATAAACTGCATCACACTGAGTTTACACACATTCAGCAGCTGTTTTGTTTGTGCATCATCTTGTGGATTCTGTTGAACAATAGAAGCAAATGAATGAGAGAATTGCATTAGTGGCTCAGTTGAATAAACTAATTAAATGTCACTGAAGAATTGTGTAAAATAACAACAGGCGAAGTGCAGCGATCATATTTAATGGCTTCAGGACCGTTATGTTCCTCCTGTACAGCATCAGGCTCGTGCTCCTCGACTGCAATGTGCTTTTTTTTTAGCCAAGTATAAAGGTTAAAGCAGCACCAGCCTTTTGGCACAAAGTGTTCAGTCACCGTTACTGAAACACCTGAACCAGACTAAGAAAAGTGCATCTCGTTCTTCATACGGAGATAAAGTTCTCCAGGTCAGAATTTTATGGTCCTTAAAGCTGATTTAAAATTCTTCTGCAATTCTTACAACAGTAACAAGTCTTTAGTCCAAATCTGCAAATGTGCCATCGTGGCCCAGTTTCTAGATAAATGCTCATTAAAATAAGTTAGGGTTTAGATTCAGGCACAAAAACTACTTGGTTAAGGTTAGGGAAAAAAAGCCAGTTCAACAATAATCACTTGGTTAAATTTCCTCAAACAAAATGTTGTTCTATAACAACATGTATAACTATAGTGCACATACGTTTTAATGTGCTCAAAGAGTCAATACAAGTAAAGCAAATCAATTACACAGCAAAGATGAAACCTCGACATGCAGTTGTCTTTTTTGCGGCAGAGCTTGATGTCTGCATGCAGGCACACATGACACACACAGGGTGAGTCACACATGACACAACACATGACAAACATACAACGCACGGTAATAAACACTCAGCCTTGGAAGGAACATCCCGCTGATGTGCGACTCTTCTGTCTGCGTTTTCCAGGAGTGCGAAGGCGAAGCACATATTTAACCCCGAGGTGGAAAATGTTGGCATCATGTCAAGTGAGAGTCAAGAGAAGAAAAAGCCGCCTGTTGAATTATTGAAAGCAGGGAGATAGTTCAAAAAACAAAAGAGTCCCTTTAGATAAATGCCACCTCGACCTGCTTCCCCTGAGAGACGGTTTATAAGACAGCCTTCCCACAATGCACCTGGATGCACACAGCCACATACACACAGACATTTCCACTGTTTCCTGTAGATGAAAGCTGCTTCTCTAATGGGTGGTGATGGTGGCTGCCGTGTTCAGGTCCTCACTCTTCTTGTTGTTTAAGGCGAATGATGGTCCAGGGTGGTTAGAACGGATAAAACAGATGATGAAACCTAAAAAGCCATTTCCACATGTTCCTGTTCCTGTTCCATTGTCAGAGTTGAAGGAAAACATATCGTATATTTCAGATTTTTTGCCTCCACACACTCCGTTTGTTGTGGAATTTCAAATGTGGAAAACCTGAAACTGTATTTTTCACCAAACAGAGAAAAAAACTAAATAAATATATGTTTATGACTGAATGCATTGTCTGTTCATTAAGGTCTAACAGAACACTGGTTACTTCTCCTGTTCCTGCTGTTCAGAGAAAAGAAAGCAGATTTTGTGGGTTTGTAAATTCTGATTGCGCTCATTCTCACAAGAAAACGTTCAAAGACGAGCTTGAGAGAGAAACAAAGACATTTTCTTCTGTCCGGAAATGCGACGTCTCGGCCGGTCGGAGCGCTGAGCGCTGCAGGGGGCAGGACGGAGGGTAAACACAGAGAAGGTCCGGAGTTGCTTCTCATTTTCTCCCCTTCTTTCATCCCTCTTTCTTGAAATCCCCCGCCCGCCTCCATGTCATGTTTTGGCTAATCTTCACAGGCCGTGGCGGTGGCGAGGAGCGGGCGGGGGTTCGCTGAAGAGACCCCAGAAGGGCCCTGTGGCCAGAGCGCACCCCCCCCATAGTCCTCAGCACTGCGCCTTCCTCGAAGGCTGGATCCGCCACTCACTTCCTGGCTGTGCCCAAAATACGTCCCCCTGCGAGCTTCCTGTGCATAATTGTCCCCAGCTGTAACACCGGGGATAAATAGGGCCGTGGAGACAACAGATTTGTAATTTTGGGGTGAGAGTGAAAAGGAGGAAAATTGGTAGCAGGCCACAGAAATTAGCATTCTTTTGGCTTTAGAGGGCATTAAACATTAAATAGCTGCAAAGTCCCTTAAGTATTGGGGTCTTGGGAGAGAGGGGTGGTGGGCCGGGGGCAGAGATCACAGCTTCAGAGGGTTTTTGTTTGGGCCACAGATGGTCGGCTTCAGCAGACTCCGCACCTCCTGCAGAGCTGAGCCCAGGAGATAGTGCAACTGTCTATTATTGATGCTTGTTTGGAAGGTTGGGCTTCGCTTCATTGGCTTTCACTTATCGGCTTTCATGTGTCTCTTACACTGTGCTGGCGAAAAGCTTCCACACAATGGCGAACAGAGAAAAAGCACAATATAAACATGCAAGGATCATCTGAAAGAAATGGTTTTCAGGTTTTCAAACACGGCACCGGTTATGTAGATGATTCTATTCAGACACAAGAGGACAGTCACAGAAAGAAGCACGATGTTTGGATGCTGCTTTGTGAAGATGTGTGGCTGCCGGAGAGCGGCGTGAGCTGCAAAATAATATAAAGGAAGAAGAGTGTGTTCTCGCAGGCTGCGTCACTGATCGATTTTAAAACCGACTCTCAGTGCCCACTTTAATAGGTACGCCTGTAAAATTTAATGCAATCCAATAGAACAGTTCAACCATAAAGTCAAACTTATTTTAAGGCAATAATATTCAGTTTCGATTGACGCTGTCAGGTAATAATTTAACTATATGTTTAATATTGAGGTTGCAGTTTGCAGCGTGTTGAACTGGTCCACATTATATTGAGAGGTGTTTCTAAGTTTCAAACCATTAACAAGCAGAATATTAAAAACACATTTCAATATAATGTATCCCAGTACAGAACATCACTAACTCCAACCTCAGTAATAAACATATAGATGAATGAACGCCTGAGCTGGCTGTGGTGGACTGTGCAGGTACCAGAGCAACTGACTGTCTGTTATTGAATCCTGAACAATGGACCATCATCAGTGACTCCACCATGTTCTCATTTATCATATAGGGAATTCTGCTGCTTATATGAAAATATCCGTCTGAACCTGAGCAAGAATGATAATACATCGAGTCAGGATTCTCATCTAATTCCTGTTTGTAACATGACTCATGCTTTTCAGACTTGTTGGACGTGTTGGACGACCAACATGTCTGAACGGTTCTACAGAGACTCAGGCTGGGACACGATACAGATGTTGAGTTGATCAGTTGTTCCGCCTGAGCTCGGTCGATGTTTCCCGAAATGCACAATCAGGTCCTGCTGAGAAAAATAAACTGTATTTCCATCATTATTACTGAGGCTCAACGCTGAATCGAGACTGAAGGAAGTGGCTTTGATGGTATGTTTAAGGTACAGACGCACGTCAGAGACAAAGGTAGACCAAGATTAAACGTTCTCTCAGCTCTCGAGTCCTGGGCTTGTTATTCAGAACGCAGCTCGTGCTCTGGGCCTGTGAATAATCCGTGCACGCTGCACAGTGATGTTTTCAGCTGGAGGTTTAGAAGCATTTTCACTCTGTATGCTGCACAATGAGCGACATTAAAGCTCAACGTAACCTTTGCTCTTCATTTTGTTCCGCATTTGATGCCACCATTAGTTTCTCTTGAGCTCGAGCAGATGTTAGAAGAGATTATTTATGGCAGCTTCTGCAATTCTTCAACTTTAAAAAAATAGAGTTTAATAGTGGAGAGTAGATATAAAAATGTTTTTATGACTGATGCACAGAGCATGAACATGAAGGAAGGATTAAAAATGAGCAGGTCCTGCTTTAAGATGTTTTACAACACGGTGGATTGGACATTAGAAACATGCAAAGCAGCCAAGTCATTAGCAAAGAAGACGGCTGTCGGTGTCACATAACGTAACAAATGGATTCCTATTTTTGCAAACTGAAATGTTGCCTGTGACAGATTCTAATAAATTACAGGTTATTTGGTGGAAACTGAAATAGCGTCTTTACAGTCAGTTCGCTTCGGTTTGTTTGTTCTCTGCAGGTCTCTCGTGGTGAAAGTGAAAAATGAAACCTGGCTCCTGTTTCTGCAACCTGCTCAGTGTGGTCCCACCTTTCATCTGCCGAGGCCGCGAGTGAAAACAAGACGTGATAGACTGCCTGTCATTCCTGCGCTCGCTTGATGCGCTTTAATTAATTACGCTCTGCAAAGAGAAGTCGGAGAAAAGAACCCGGAGAAATAAACTTTTTCGCCGCTTGCTTGCTTGCACTCATCATCGCGTCTCTCCTTTGAAGTGGCAGCTGATTTGAAAGCGAGTGACCCCAGGTTTTCCTCCCACTTTCTGTCTTCTCTTCTCCCCTGCCCCCAGCGGAGCGCTGGCTTCCTCATCAAGGAGGGACAGAATCAAATTAGCAGCCTCTTAGTCAATCACATGTGGATCTTTCTCTCATTACGGCTCTCCCACAGCTCACCTTCAGCAAATCCTCACGCAGATCTTATTGCACCTTGCTTTTATTTCACACTGTCAGCAAATGAGCACTGAGTGCATCCTAACTTGATTTTCCCCTCTGTATTTACACTTCCCATCACAAAGTGCTCTGACCCAGAAGGCTCCCCATTTCTCATGCAATGCAATAAGTCCTGGGAACAAAGGAAGTAAAAAACTCTCTGTGGCAGGACCTATTTTTATACAACTATCTCAAAGCAGGTGTTCTCATTTTTTGCCACACAACCTCGTAAAAAGAACAGCTCGTCTACAGAATTTCAATGGGTTGGTTTTGAAGTTCAAGTTTATTTAAAAAAGACTTTTCTCACAATGTTTGACACTAATTTGTTTGCTGAGACGACTGACTGGAGGGTAACACGCAGTAATCTGGTCGGACAGAGCTGGGACTGTCGTCACACGCAGAAACTGTCTTTAGTTGTTCCTTCAAATGTCGACAATCAGCACACGTTTAGCAGACGAGCACCTTTCTGCGTGAATCGTGACTCAAGTCTGTCAAAGGGTCAACATCGGCCGAGTCGAAGCACCAACACCAAGCTCGCTTTAAAGCTGCTAATCGTTCATTCTATATGAACAACTGGTCCAGTGACCTGCAACCAAACCTCATCATATATCATAGTATAAGTTGTTGTGCTGAAGGGTGTCGCTCACATGTCATTTTGGCAGACAATGACAATAATCCATTCTGTCATGTTACATGCTATCGTGGCCTGACGTTTTGCTAGTTTGAGTTTGAATGAATACAAAGCTCACACCTTCCCTCTGAGACTTTTTATACCATTTAGTGTCTTTGGTTCAGCTGCATTAGTCTGAGCTCTGCACCAGCTCTGACTCAATACTCTCCGTTATAAATGATCCAAACAAGCTGAAATGAGCCTTTTATCTCCACTTGCTGTAAGATTTTTTGCTGCCTCACTGGTCGTTACACCTCCTACAGCACGGATCCAAATTTCCTTCAGTCGAATCATATGGTTCCAAACACTTATCTGCAATAATCTCTGTCCCTCCAGATCAATGGCCTCACGAGGCCGAGCAAAGGCAGGACAGAAGCTTTTATAAAGCTCGACCACGAAGCTCAACATATTCTCACCATAAAGAAAACAGAGTGATTAAGATTAGAATATTATAAACAATATATACAAACAAGTTCATGATTAAGTAAAAAAGCACTTAGTGTGTAGGTTCAGTCAGAAACAGTGTAGAACAAAATGTTTCCAAACAGATTCCATATTATAAAAATGGTACAAAGTTTTGGTCTTATTTCTCATGGAAGTTTGTTTCAGCTCTGTGCAGCAAAATAATTCACTGCTGCTTCTCCGTGTTTATATTGGACGGCAGGAAGTGAGCAGACTGCTGACAGGCACAGTGGGCTCACATGTCTCACATGAGACACTTAGAACAATAATAATGAAAAGATATGTGTATATTTGCGCAGCCACTTTCCAAGACAAAGTTACAAAGTGCTTTACATGGTTGAACCAGGATTAAAACATTTCAGGGCTGCAATGAGCCAAAGGAGACCATCGGCAGATTGTAGGAAACAACTTGGTTAAGAAGCGTCTTAGTGATGGTTATAATATAATACTGGTTATAGTAATATAGTAATAGTAGGTGGGTGTGATGAATATCGCACATGTTGCAGGTCAGACCTGGTTTTAAGAAGACACTGAGCGTCTGGTGGGATTCAGATTTGTGAACCTCGGTAAACGGTCCAGTTTGATTCGTCCTCGTCAGGACACTCGCAGGAGCCAAAGATGCTTCAGAGGGGTTTTTTTGTGGTGACTCTTTTTCCTATGTTGCAACATGGTAGAATAAAACCACACATGTATTCAGGAAGTGGATCAGATGATTGATGACAGAATATTTTGTTTGCTTTTATGATTTTGTTTTTGTTGTGGTGATTTTTTTTTCCTTCTTGGAAACATTGGAAACACTACAATGCCAAGAGGAATTAGTTTTTGGATTTTAGAAAAGTCAAGCCAATCATCCTTGTTTTGTCTTTATTCAGTCCAAGAAAATTCAGCCATATCCAATCAATGGTTTGTTTCATGCACAATGGGACTGAAATCTGTCGGTGACAAAGCTGCGTCGTTATCATTTTACTGTTTCTGCTCTGTCCACGAATATCGTCTCGTCGAGTGGGTTTGCTGCATCCACGTTGTCATTGGAGACCGTCTCTGCTCCTGCAGTAACATCCTTCAGAAGTCAGTCTGTGTTTAACACCAAACTCAGTCGGACAGAAATAGACAGTCACACATGCAACGCTCGGTTCTGTTGGCTCAGTTCTCCAAAGTTTCTCCACAGTGAACAAAGAACAGAGTCGGGGCCACAAGGGCAGCAGCTTAAACCCAGGAAGTACGAGCTGAAGCTTTCCACACACACACACACACACACACACACACACACACTGTCAGTTATGTCACCAGCAGACGATTTTAAACGCACCTTTGGCCGAGTTTCAGAGACTCACAGAGGAAAGCTGTGTGTTGTGGCTGCTAATGAGGTGTTGGTCGAGACTGTACCGTGTTGAAAACCTGGTTGGTGAGTGGTTCCCTCTCCTTCATCCTGGGGTTTTAATCCTGTAATACTTTTCATAAGAGTTGTTATTACAAGGATTTTCTTCTTCTCAAGAGAAGCTCTTGATGGACCTTTCTGCTGCTTCTTCATCAACGACTTTCACCAGCAAAACAAAACCAGCTGGGTTCATTACAACTTAATACCAAACTGGAAATACTGGTGCTGATGTTGGAAAGTTGATGGCGACCTACTTTTGACTATAAGGAAACAAACAGTAACTTATGAAAACAAGAACTTTTACAAAATGTTTTTCACTTTTAATCCGTTAACAAAAAAAAAAAAAAAAAAAAAAAAGCTATGTGAGAGAATAGACTCAAGAACTAATTACAGGCAAACTGACCCCCGAGCATCTGCAGGACTGTGCATTCAGTAACATGTCTCTGTCAGATGTGTTGTCTGATGTTCCCGGTTCACTGAAGAAACTGATTTATGGACTGAACTGTTCCTGAATTAAACGACTTGGCGACAAAGCAGCTGAGACGACATAACTTTATCAAAAGCAGTGGATGTGGATGTAAAGTTAATGTTAATGAGTAAGTTCCAGGATTGATGTCAGTAATCAACCATCTAAATCTTCCTCTAGATGTTTGTTAAAGAAATATCACAACGGAATCTGACATTTTTATCATCTCAACATAAAACCAGGCAGCCAACATGCTAATGTAGGAACAACAGATAGAGAGCAGTGTGTGTGTGTGTGTGTGTGTGTGTGTAGTAAACTAACCTTGCGAAGGATGGGAAAAACATCTGTAACCATGGCAACTGTACACAACAAAGACGACGGCAGCTGCAGCCTTAAAAATAATAATAAAAATGCATGAAACAAATGAGACACAAATGTTTTCAACAACAATCACATGGAAACATTTTGACCAAAACTTTAAGACATTTTCATCCGAAGACTGAAATTAAACCAAGATCAGGTGCCAGAATGAACACGGCTGTGGTCGTGGGTGATTTGCCCACGTGACGCTGTTTGTCATCAGTAACACTTTGTACACACATTAATGCTCAGTGCACACACACACACACACACACACACACACACGCTGGCACTCATTAATGTCGTGTGTTGTGAGTCACAGTGTATCATAAGAGCCACTCAGGCTCCTCACAGCCAGGGGTTCGTGGGCTATGTGATTAATTGTCAACTCATATTCTGATGTCTGTCGTTTTTTCTGACTTACTTGTTTTTTGGCCCGAAAATACGACTTAATGAGAAAACAAGTAGTGCTCCTGATAAATCGCCCGTTAGTGGAAGGTCAGACGAGCCATCTGGAAGAAACTGAGAGAACCGGCTCCAGTGGTGTGTGTGTGTGTGTGTGTGTGTGTAGTATAGGACCACTAATGATAATAAGACCATGAGCAAACCTATGGACACAGAACAGAAAAAGTACAAAATTATAAGTGCAAGAAACTGGAGGAGCAGCTTTAGAGGAGAATGTATTGTAGAATTTGTCACTGTCAACAAACACAATGGGAAAAAAATGACAACAATAATATGTTCATCGTCCCATTTTTCATTGGTTTGAACGGAAGAAACAGGAGTTAAAAATCTATAGTTTTCTTTTAAAGCAAAAAATAAATAAAAACTAATAGTTTTATTCTTCATCAGGAGGACGCAGCTCATTTGTTGGTGCTGATTGACACAAGTTTTTACAGGAGCAGGATGTGTTTGTGTGATTGACTCAAAAAACTGGTTCACTGACATGTTTTTTAATTGTTTCTGGACAATAATGAAGCTCAGTGACACAGAGGAAGAAAATATATCAGGCTGTTTTACAACAACACTCAGGACACATTTACTGTTGGTGTTTCTAGTCATGGGTTTTGTTGATGGCAGGAAAAACATAAAACATCCTTGAAGCTATAACACGTTAATAAGTGAACGGTATGAAGTGCAGAGGTCATGGAGAGTTACATTCGACTACACAAAGAACATTATATCATGTTATTGTCCATGTTAGTGGCCATTACAACAACGCACACGGTGATTGGAGACAATGATGTTGCTGTTGTCCATAATGGGAATCAGGTCGTGTCTGGTTTAATTGGGATCAAGTGTGTGCAGGTAATTACACGTGTTGTTTGTGGAACGAATGTGTTGGTGTCTGCATGGATCTCCAGAGAGAACAGGCTCGTGTATCATCGGCCTCCATCCTCCTCCTGGTTCTGTTCCTGTCGGCTGCTTTCAACCTGCAGCTCCACCCGTCGGACATTAAAAACAACGACGACAAACTAAGTGCTTTCCATTTGGCCAACATGGCTCCACGTGTGTCTCTTCCTCTGAGAAGAGGATGGAGCCATCACATAGTAAATGAGACAGCAATTAGTCATGAAGTGAAGCATTTATTTAAGTATTTTTATGGTGGAGTAGAAGAGGTGAGAGAGAGGGATGATGGGTCTGTCCACTGTCATTGTATTGAAGATAAGACAAGATAAGATAAACCTTTATTCATCCCACAGTGAGGACATTTACATTGCACAGCAGCAAAGAGGATAGTTAGTAGTTAAATAGTGATAAACAGTATAAACAGAAGGTTTATTAAAGCATTAACAATTTAGCGATGACAGGATAAGAAAAAGTATTTATCAAATTACAAATTACAATTTTACACAGGGCTTATTTACAGATGTGCATGAGAACATGAAATATGAGATCAGTATATACACTGTGAGACCTGGGCCAAATTAAATATGAAATATTCAATATTAAACATGAAATATTGCACACTGAGTTAATGAAATATATAATATATAATATAATATATTCTAACAAGTAAACCGCTCTCTGTTCTTATGATTATAGTTCAAATGAATCCAAAGCGTGGCCGAGATACTTTTTCCTGTCGTCATTAGGAGAAGGAAATCATTGATATTCAGGTGGAGAACGTCTACGAACCCTCCTCTGAAGTGCTTATGAATTCACAGTCAGAGGAACAATAATTATAATCGCATCTGATTGTTTGTCTGACTTGCTTATTTGTATGACTTTGACCAAATGTCATTATCTGCCGCAACGCAAATTCACCGAAGGCATATTCAAGAAGAGCAAAATCTATCTGTGCAGAAACAATTATCTTCTTTCCTCAGGAGATGAGGTCATAATAACTGTCGAGACCCGACAATTTAATCTCAGTGGTGATCAACATGGCCATGCCTCAGTGTCCTCTACCTCTATTAGCATAAATGAGGCTGTAATGGAAGGTATTACCATACAAGAAAATCCACCACAAAACAGCTCCATTAGGATCCGGCTCCTGTTTGCTGATGCTTTTTCTGCTATTAAATGGTCAAATGCATGCAATGTGAAACATACTGAAATATTTCCACTGGAGGGAAAAAACAAAAAAACAAAAAAGCTGATTTTTTTAAGCAATTTTCTGCAAATGGAGCAAACTGGGAAAAAGTGATTGCATAAGACTTATTGATTTCTCCATCATCAGTGCATCCACAAGACATGTTGTGTTCAGAGGACTGGAATTTTACTTTCAGTCATTCTAATTGCTTTCATGTTGCCTGTTGTTATTTAGATCTATTCCTTTGCATTTATGTGTGCGGTAAAAGTGTGTCTTCACTATGCGGGGAAGACTACAAAGATGGTCTTACACAAACACAACGTCAGTCTGGATAAGTGAAATGAAATGAAATGACGAGTTTAGATTATGAGGATAAACTTCTGCAAGCATCAAAATCCATCCATCAAATGCTTGATTGCAATTTCAAAACACAGCAAATATTTATTTATTTCCAAACATCCGTGTTTATTGTGGTTTTGTGCAATAATCCAAGTTTGAAGCTCATAAGAGAGTCGAGGAGGAAGTAGGACAAAGACAGTTTAAACACAGACCAAAAGTAGCCAGAGATTTAATAATGTGCTTCATTAAAGTTGAAGATCTCACACGAGACAGTTTAAAAAAAGAATGGTAAAAATTAAAGCAGCAGAGGCAGATGTGCAGATTTTCAGTCTGTAAAATGGGTCAAGCTCCAAAAATCACGGGATCCTACACTTCCCATGATGCATCAGCAGTTCATTACAAATACCCACATCTGATGGCATCTGAGTAATGCAACACTTGATTATTAACCTGTAAACACTTTTAGAGTTAATGATGTCAAATTCTTCATTTTACTCACAAGACAGACAGAAGACAAAGACATCTTGACTCATGTAGTAAAACACTACTTGACATGAAAGTCAATTAAAAAATATTACCTCACATAATCAAAAAATATCTCCTGGAAATCACTGAACCCAACAGCATGAAGATGTGCGACTGTGTAAAAGCATCGAAGTGTGTGTTTTTCCTTGAAGGCAGACAGAAATATAGTTGTCACGTCTGGACTTCTGCAGGCGTCCTCCACGTCCTCTGCACTGTGGCCTGTGGAAGCTGCAGCGACCTGTTAACTCCGCCGGGGGAAAGAGGAGAAGATTCCCTTCGCAGGCCTTCGTGTCCGTCACCATCTCGCAGCCACAGTGTATAACATCTCGCTCTCACATAAACTGTCCATCAAGCCGCTTGTCACCCTGTGGGAGACTGTGTACATTTGTGGCTATAATAAGACTTTTTTTCTGGTGCTTTTGTGTTGATGTTATTGTTGTGTGGTGCGTTCCAGCTAAAACAGAAGATATGCAAAGTGACATCGTGAGGCTGCTGTGTGAGAAGCCAGGTTTTTTTTTTCCTCCTGCACAGAAACACTGAGTGTATGAATCGGGCCGAGATCAGAACCTGAGAGACAGAAGAGAAATGATGCTGATCCAAACCACCGTGACCTTTAGAGACGCTGAGATTTCAAGATTTAAGTTCTCTTGACAAACCAGACTGTCCATTAGTCCATTGTGTACTTGTAGTAAAGAGGTGGAAGTCGGTGTATTGGTGCGAGTATGGGTCTGTGTGAACATCTGGATGGAAGCCAGACAGACAGAAACACTTTATCAGAGCAAGGATCTGCATATTTTTAAACTGATGTTGGAGCTGAACATGACATAAAGAATCCAAAGCTTTTTGTTCTGCTGCAGACACATGTTACAGACACTTAATGAAGTTTTATAACCAGGTTCGGGAACAAAGACGCCTCAAACACACCATTTCTGCACAGGAAGTATTTAAGCACACGATATTCGCACCTCCTCATCCACCACCTCACTGTCTAACATCAACCCTTCCCTCACTCTGTACCCTCATCATCACTCATCCCTTCATCACTCATCCCGTCATCACTCATCCCTTCATCGCTCATCCCGTCATCACTCATCCCTTCATCCATCCCTCTGAGCCCTCAATCTCCCCTTTCATAATTTGCATTAAGACTGTTATAAATCAGTGTCTTAATCAGCCTGGTCTTTGTTAGTGAACAGGGACAAATAGAAAACACATTCTAGTCTTTTCTGTGTTCGACGGTCGAAGCATTTATTGACAAAATATGTGACGTCATCAGCAAATTCTAGCGACAGTTTCTGTATCAGAGGAACTGAAGCGACGTGAAAAAGAGAAAGTTGCATAAAAAATGTAATGTGATACTAAGTGATCTAGGTTCAATAGTTGTAATTGATGCATTACAATCAATACATCAAAAACAAGTCTTTGTATTTATCAGTCACATTTTTCTTTCTGTGTTCATTTAATTCTTGGCTCCTTTGAGGTTTAAATCCAATCACAAAACTCAACAGTCTGTTTAATTATGCACAACAGAAAGCTGCAGACTCTGATCCAGCGATGTGGGTGTTTTATTTCTAATAAATGTTTCTCTCATGTCGTAGGAATATATGTGTGTTTATCCACTGTGCTCGCTCTACCACGTCTCTTATTTCACACACAATAGCAGCTCGGTCGCCTTCTTCGGGCGAGATGTGACAGAGAAGGCTCATTTGGCTCGACGAGCTGTTACAAGGCTCATCTTTATCATGTGAAGGTGGTTGGGATTATGGTGCAGCTGCCTCACGCTGGAGCTCCAGGCTGCCGGAGCGTTCATCTCCGTCTGGGCCAAAAGGGGATCACACACTCGCTCACAATAAACGTTCACAGAGATCATTCTGGCATTAAGGACGAGGATTATTTGTCTAAATATGGATTTATTTTTTCCCCCCTTTGTGTCTGTAATTGTGTTGAAGATAAAGTGTGACAGTGTGATTGTGCTGTTTATATATGACAGTTTGCTCTTTGTGCAGCAGCAACAAGAGCAACAAGAGAAAATAAAGTTTTGAATAACGGATTATTTTGTGAATCTAAATATAATGTACGTGTGCATTTCTGAGCCAGATGCTGAAATTGAATTCAGACGTTATTAATCAAATATATGTATTCTGCTGTTATTATCTTAAAGGACTGGTTTGGTGATTGGAAGCTGAGAAGTTTGCTGAAGAAAAGGGATGAAAGAAAATACGACGTCAACACATTTCAATGCTTTCAGTTGATTTGGCATTTTTGCCTTTATTAAATGTGAAAGTATAGAGACAGCAAACAAAGGAAGACAGAGGGGGGCACGACATGCAACACGGCTCCTCGGCTGGAGTCGAACTGTGGACGCTGCAGACGGGTGGTACGCCCCCATCAGGACGCCCCCGGCTGATTCACAGATATATGGGAATGCAGGCACTAAAATGTTATGGAAAGTATCATCTTATCATTTAGGAAAAAATAACTAATGACAAATAGATGGTGCAGAAGCCATTTTGATGGCTTTTACTTTACTTTTGTAAGAGTAAGAAAACTTCAGATGCTGTGCAACATCAATGTGTCAGACGAGTCTATAATGTCCAAACACCTCGATGGTGTCAAAGGTGAATCTTCAGAAAATGACAACATAAAGACTCTGATGTAGATGAAAAGGTTTTTTATACGTCTTTAAAGAAATCTATGTTGAAACGGCTAAGAAAATCCTTGAAAATGTTTGTAAAGGACAATTATAATTTCTTTCAACTTGGGTGACGTTGCAGAACGTTTCACTGTGATGTTTGTTTGTTTTCTGTCCTTTAATTTGTACCTGATTTTTCCAACAGGATTGTGTCATATGCTGTTTTCTTCCTGTTAGCTCTATAAAACCTGTCCCTGTTTGAGACCTCAGGACCAGTTTGCCTTGTACTCAGGCTACTTTAGCTCGGCCCCTTTAATATCCTGTAAAACATTTTCTGAGAACTAATGTGGACAAATCACAGACTTAGTCACTGGTATAAAGTAAATCCTCCCTCATGTCGTCAGTGCTTTGATGGAGTTTTTAAGTAAATCACTGTATCTGCTGTGATTAAGGAAGCTCACAGCGACGGAGACAGACATGTATTTTTGTGAATGCCTCGATGCACTTGATGATATGTGTGTGTACGTGCACGCACACACGCTCTTTCCACCATGTGGGACCTGATTTCTGGCGGTTAAAGTGAAATATGTGTTGAATGAAAGCTCGACCACTTCAAACACATGCACAGATTGCTTTCAGTGGCCCACAATAAGTGGATACAACATATTGCCATAAAAATTTAGAGAACACATCTCCTGCCCCCCCTGAGCATGGGAGAGGGAAAGCACAGATTCAAATTAATGTCCAAGCTATAAAAGCATGTATTTGTTTTTGTCTCAGAGCAACTAGAGCCTCCTGTACTCACACGATTCCAACAAGACAAACCTCCGGATGAAACAGTGAAAAGCTCAAAGCACATATCTCATTACAGGCTTTTGTTTATGGCTTTGACTCTGCACGATTCTGCAAACGGATTCTCTCTTTTCTGTCTTTACAATCCTTCACTGACACTTTTTTTCCATGCATTTCCTCTGATACATCCTTTTGTGCTTGACGAATTCTGTGAATTATGTGGATTTTCATGGGCGATGTTTAAGTAGCTATTTAAAGAGAAAAGCTCAGACTGAACTCCGGTGTCACCTGATGTGATTAATAGCAGCTTTGACAATACTCACGAAACAATAAGACTCTAATGATGCAAGACAGAGCAGCGATACGAGTTCTGGCATGAACTGAGATTTTATTATTTTACATTTAATTTCTTCATTGAATATTGATTGACAGTTAAAAGAAAATATTGTTTTCCATCATCAAATCCACTTAAACTGTAACCTCAATTATGATTAATATTATTTTAATATTACAAGTATTTTCTCATCATGCTGATTTGATGTCAGACATCTCACTTGGCAAACCACAGTGTCAATCTTCTGACGTGTTCAAAACTGAAGAACAAATCTGTCTAAGACAACTGCTGTTCCTTCGTGACTCTGTTGCGTCAGACGATGACCTTTCACTTCTAGATGAAAGTAATGATCCCATGTTGATCATGTTTGTAATATCAGTGTGGATTTCCTCAAATTTGTTCATGAACTCTCAGCTGCTGCTTCATTTATTCAGCTTTTACTGGGTGGTTTATTTAAGCACTAATAGAGTTTCAAGGACTCCTCCAGCCGATCGAGGGACGACTGCAGCAGTTCAGCATCCAAAAGTACTGGATTTCTGTTTGTTAAGATGGTCTATTTCATAAAGTCTCGCTATCAGAGATACGACAATGTTGTAATTAGACCAATCACAGCCTGCTGTCTTTCACAACCTGCTTGATGTCATCAGGAAGGAGGAGCCAGCGGCTGAAGTGGAGTATGGAAACAAACATGGCGTCTGAGGCTGTGTGCGATACAGGTCTGCACACCTCCTCTCCTTTCTCAGTTCCACCTGGCAGCATCGACATTAGTCCTCTGATGCTTGGCCGTGTCTACAGTCATGCACACAGGAATGTTATGTGGTCAGTCAACATTCTGAATTTTTTGTGTAAGGCAAAAAACTTCTGGCTGTTAATGCCATGTGGTCTGATCCTGGCATCACACTTCCCAAAACATCAGACTTCCTCCCAGAACCACTTCTACAGAGCAACACAGGTCATTACAGAACTGCTTCCACAGGCTGAATAGTTCAATACATGACAAGTAAAGTCTCTCTGTGTAAAATGTCCTTTTAAGCAAATCCTCGTCTCGGTTAAAATAAGCCAAGCTTTATTGCTCATCTGAGACAAACTCTGGTCTCCAGCAGGATGTTGGATTCACTTCACGCTCGTCTGCCACCTCGACCTAAACCTCAGCACAAGGACTCGCTCCTTCCTTCCTGGCACTGACTGCTGCTGGATGAACATCATTTCTCAGCCTTTACACTGTGTCATTCATGGACACGGTGTAAATTAGACATGAAGATAACGGCATTAATACTGAAACCAGAGCGCAGGGCCAAAGACCCTCAGACATGTTTCCCCGGCAGGTGAGTGCATCATCAGCGCCGCCGGTGTTTCTGACGCCGGAGGGGAACAGTGAGATTCATTTAGTTTCCCAGCAGCTGAGCCGCCGCTCAGGGGTCGTCTTTATTCCCACACTGTCATCAATGTGATTTGTTTGCTGTGATCACTTTACTTTTCCAGAACATATTACATCTGTCAATATAAACTATATAAAACATGACTCAGCATTTGTGCTGCTTTTCGTTACTGTGTGTCTGTTGAATATTAAAGCCAGATATCAGAGTGAGACGGTCCTGAGTCAGTGGCCCAAACACAGGTCCAGTTGTGTTTTCCTCTCCCTTGTACTTGGTTCAAACAGCTTTCATTTTCTGACAAAATACACATAAATACAATAAAAAAAAAATAAAGTACAAGTCACAGTGTCTGTGTCGTGTGATCAGATCTCCTGACATGTACCATCAGTGATCACAGGGAAAGTTTCTGGGTAAACTTGGTGGTTTGAAAAGTTTTCTCTGCACTCACTAAAAGGCCGAGGCGGTTTTTATAGATGTTTACACTCTGGAAACCATGCGTGATAAAATCCTTGGCCTGTTATGGACAGAGGCAGAAAACGGTCCCAAACAAATCAGCCAACACTGTTGACTGAAGAAGTAACTCTTGGCTGTAAATGCACAGCTCCAAAAGATCAACGCTCACTTAGAGCCGTGTCTGTGTCCACATGATGAAGGTAAATGTAATATTGATGCTCATTCAGGTTTTGGTCAGCAAACAAAAAGCTCCACTATATGTTCACCAGCTCGTCTCTGACTTTGTCTGTCTGACATTTGGTGCCTGATGCTGCTGGAGACGAGGCTGCTGAGATCGAGGAGACTGAACCGAAACAGAAAACCAGAACAATGAGCTGAAAGATACCAACATGCCACCGGGAGCTGGAGGAGCAGAGTTGGTTATGATTTTCTGTGGCTTTGTTTCTTTCACACTAAACATCCACTGTTATAAAATGATTAATGTAATCCTGTCATCAGTGCCTTGATGCAGCCTTCACACTGTAAGAAAGTATTTTTATATGTATATGAAAATGTTTGTCTCTGTTGATTCGAACACGGTCTCACACACTGCAGCGACAGTTGTTGTGCTCACATCCCCAAATAGATCCAACCTCTGTGAGTCTCTCTGGAGCTTTCCAGCCTTTCCCTCCTCTGTAATTGTAAATTCACTTTTTTGGTGGGGATCACTGAATTGTTTATAGAGACAAAAGAATCCATATAATCAATCTTTAACAATGCGGGAACAGCTCTGGTTTTGTCTCCGAGATGGCAAATGTAAACTTGTTCCTTGAAGAAAGGGGAGTCGAGATGTTGGATAGAGATGAAGGCGAGCTGCCAAGCGCGGCTCAGACGATCACATCGACTCCGACAGGCAGCGGCAACAGATGAATGGAAATCAGAAGGCTTCTGTCTGCACGGGGATGATCACAGCTGACTTTTCCTTGATGACTGGTGCAGTTCAGAAGTGTATTCTTCCACTGTTCCTGACCTGAACACGGGCTGAAGACACCTTGATGTGCAGTCGACTCCGCAGGAGATGAGCTCATGACAAAAAGAAAACAAACAATTTAAGAGATGATTATTTTTGTGATTCTTCATGTAATGAAGCACATGTGTTTTTCATTAAAAGAGCCTCATTGTATCTGCTTCTCTTCCCCTTGAGGAAATGAGTGCACGGATCTGCAGACAGAGAGATTCACATGGGATTAAAGGGAAAAAAAGGCTTGACAAGATTCTCCAGTGTTGCTTATTTAGCCCATTTTCAAGGTTGTTTTGACTGAAAATGACATTTAAATCTGATCCAAAAGATGCCCTTCATTCCCTCTGAGACACACATGTATGCATATCAGTGTGTATGAAAACACACACACACACACACACACACACACAGCGGAACACGCTCGCCAGGAGGGCGGACATAATTGTATTAATTGTTAACATAATTATGCATTTATGTTTAATGCCTACCTTCTGGTAATTATCAGGGAGGGACCTTAAGGCCTGGAACTCGGGCCTCCGTCTCTCGCTCCCCTCGACTCTTTCATGAATATCATTCCCTTTGTGATTAATCTGGCTGGTGCCTTCGCAGCTTCAAAGACTTTCATCATTTTGTCTCTCGCAGCCGGTTTCTCTGCCCTCTCTCAGGTGCAGCGCAGAAATGTATCATTAAGTCATCAAAGCTTAATTTGTCTGGTCGAGCTCTGTGGCGTCCTATGAAGTCCTTTTGACACAGAATACCAAACGTGTTCCTTCGATTAAACTTTAAGGAGACAAAAAGAAGAAGGGGCAGGAATCTTCCTTAAAGCTTATATTTGCTTTGAGTTCTTGCAGGTTTTAATAAAACTTTAAAGCACTTAAAGGAACATAATGCGCTTACGTGGATGAAAAAGGGTGAAGATTCAAAGCACATCTCATTATTTGCACAATCCATGTGACTTTCATTTACAATCCCTGATTCATTTATAACTGCAGTGTGAAACTGTTTATTTTTCAATATCGCTGCCGTCAATACTTGCTCTGCTCGTGTCTTTCACTGTAACAGAGACAGAAACCTGGAGGCAGATTAAAGCCATTATACATCTGAAACTGCAGTGAGAAAAGAAGTGAAGGATTCTCTGTGGTCGTGAAGAAAAGATGAATTCATTAGGTTTGTTGAAGTATGTTTTCATAGCATTGCATAATTGGGTTTCACTAAGGGCAGGGGTCAAAATCAGTCCATGTGTTTGTCTGACAGTTGTTGTTCTGCATCTTGACAAATACTGATGAAGTTGCCAAACTAGACACTCATGGTCCTCAGAGGATGATGCTCATAATCTTGGTGACTCCCTGATCTTTCATTCAACATTTCACTTTGAGTGACCCTCGAGTCAATGACACTGTGTCTATATATTCATGGACACAGTTGATCCACGTCTTTGTAAGACCTTGACTTTTTCCCTTGCAACAACATCGGACCAAATATAAATATAAAAGTCTTGTGACTCATTCTCGTACATTGATGCTGAAACCAGCTGGCAGCAGACTGGTGCAACCTGGTCTCCCGACGTAATGTCTGCACATTGCAAACATATTTTCCAACACGTTAAACTATTTCTTTTCCACTCATAAAGAAAATACTGTGAAGAGTATCAGAAGATCAGGGTTGTTGCCTCGAGTGAGATCATAGTAGCTGAGATTCCTGAGTGTGACAGTGCTTTGCTGGATGCACGTACAGTAAATCCACCGACGATCCAACTGTTCCTGTGAATCGCCGAGAGGTTCAGCATAACTCTGTTTAATTAGCCTGTTTTCCTCATCAAAGCATTCTCAAACAGAGTTATGGCAGATTTTTTTTTTTTTTTTTTTTTATAGATCCCGACGTCTCGCAGTCACATATTGACTTGATTCCCTTTTTGCCTGGGAGCCGTCATGGAGGCAACAATAAGGGCCGACCGCAGCATGTTAGACATTATTACTGTTATTGATGAGTCATCGATCGAGCGGGCAGGCCGCAGTAATCAGGCACGACGTCTCCGGGGACCGAGAGGATCCAGGCCTAAATCATGACTCCCCTGGCAGAGAGGCTGCAACCAGAGATAAGAGAGGGGACTGTGTTTGTGTCTGTAGGCGTGTGTGTGTGTGTGTGTGTGTGTGTGTGTGTGTGTTAGCGTGCCTCTGTTTGTCTTGGAATGGTTTTGTAATTAGATTAGGACATTTGTTACTCTGTGTTTGCGTGTGGGATACCAGGCCTGTGTGTTCATGTGTTCAGCTCTGTGTATTTAGATGTTGAAAAATTCATCACAGCCCTGAGTTTGGGACGTGCTGCATGTTTCATCAGCACCTCATCCTTTTGCAAAACAAGAAAAATCAATTATCCCAAGGGCAGACGTAGAAATATTCATGTCGGCATCGTGCTGACGACATGCGTTTGGGTGGCGGTGCGCTGCGTGTGATAGATTTTCAAACGTTATTGATTCGTGATGGAGACTTCTTTATGGATGAATGTGCTATTGATGCCAGCCTGTAATGGAACAATGCTTGAAAGATGAAGAAGACGGGTCAAGTCCAGGACCTGCCCTTGTATTGAATGCATTAAGTGTGTTTGTGTGTGGATGCTCGCGTGTGCGCATGTGCGCTGGGGAAGAGGTAATCTTCCCAGACAAGGGCAAGGTAATTACATTTCTCTCTGTGCCATCAAAAGTTTGTCACCTGGCAGTCGCTCTGTGTCCGCCACTGTGTCCGAGGTGCTCAGGTCCAACCTCGGGTCTTCACATATTCACTGATGACAGCACCTCTAGTGTTTGTGTTTCTGCTACAAAGGCCCTGGTTCCTTCATGACTGGTGATCACACATCATAGATTAGAACCATAGCTGGATGAAGTTTTGTCTGCGCAGTCAAAACCTGATCTATCTGATTCCTCTGAGCTGCTGCGTTGTCGTCCAAAATCTATTAAAACACACATCAGTCACACTGTTGCATCGAGTGACACGTTCCTTCATTATCCTGAGCGCTGTGGTTTATTTTGACTCAGACCATTGAGTCAAGTGACAGAGCTTAACACAATGAACCAGTTTTAAATATTAGCTCTGCTTATGATCTAACTCTCAGCGCTAACACAAATTATGGAAGCAAGTTGTCACTATTGGTATTTTTCAAGCTAAGTTTCACTATTTTAAAAACGTTGACATGTTTGGTTTTCAGTTGCAAAGTTGCAAATGGAGAAATGATGAGCTGCTTTGACCAAATGATCTAAGAGCCTAAGGCGTCAGGGCTTTAATCAATGCCAGGAGAGAAACTTTAAACTTCAACTTTAACTGCAATTTTATTTTTTTCATTGATTACACCTCAACTTTTTTTTTATCAACAAACTTCATCCTTTACTATATATCCACAGTTCTCATGATGCTCTGACTCTATCTACAATTTATACTATTTCCATACTACACTTGTATCAGTGTGGCTCCCAGGTCAAACACTGCACTTCAGCTTCCAGTTGTTCAGGCACTGTAATCCAGCAGCCAACAATCGCACCACATTTTCCTTTGAGGGACATATTTTCCAGTTGTTTCAATGATGATCCGAAACACATTGAATAAACGTCTTATCCTTTAACTGTATTCTCCAGTCACAGACGGCATCGCTCCCGTTAACATCCCTGATCATTCCTGCTTTGCACCTGGCAGCTGCACCAGCTGACGCTGCAGCCGCTACATTAACCTACCTGCCGGCCGATCGATGCCACGCCACTGTTAATCTTCATTGCACATATGTGACCTTTCGCAAACGTCACTGCCCTTGGTCCCGGGTGATTAATACTGGTCGGGGTAATTGGATGTTAATTGGAGAGACTATTGACCAAAGCAGTGAGAAAACAGTGAGGAGCGATTTGATGATCCATCTCATATTGATAAGCAGGTCTGTAGGAAGAGGATCATCTGACCGTGTCCATTCATCTTCATTATCAGTGGTTGTGTGTGACGGCAGACGGTCCCGTCATCCCTGGTGAATGTACTTGTATGATGCGTCTTGGGAATGAAACTCATCTGTCTGTCTTGTTTCCTCAGATAGGAAGCTGGCACACTCATTTTTATGGGATTGCTTCCTTAGATATGTGATGTATGAAACCCTGACTGTCTGAATCCAACCGTCATTGTTCACGACACGATCTGTTCTGCCGGCGCTCAGATTCGTTTAAATGGATGAAAGCTGTGACTCCATATGTCCACATTTGAAACAACCATTTCCAAAAATGAGACTGAAAGACGACTGATGTCAACATTTAAAGGTGTTATTGCTTTAACATCTCCATTGTTCACTGATGAGGTCCACATCAGATGGAGCATTGATTTTCATATGACTCTCTGCAATTCAGCCTCCATCAAGCTGGAGCGAATGTGAAACTGGTGTCAGACCAATCAATGCAGCTCTGGCTCGCTCCTAATAACTGTGAGCACAATGTTTGTTTAGTATATCAATAGAAAACGCTCAGCGACAAGAGACCTGCCTCCAGTACAGACTGAGCAGGACGAGGATGGATGCGGTGTTGGCAGGAGACGCCGGGCAGGAGATCTGGGCCTTTTCTGGCTTTGTCTTAAATCCATCATCAAATAACTGATGACTGGAAAAAGGGAAGGTGACAAAAAAATCAATCTGACACATAAAACTGGCCAAGTAAGATGCTCAAATTTGACAGAAGGGATTGAAGAGTATAAAAAGAAAAACACAACAGACAAGAATGGAAACACTTAGTAAGCATTTCCTTTAGTGTTTTACCAACAAACTGTGGATGAATATCATTTAAATAAATATGTAACTCAATGCAAAAGCACATGCAGTTGTTGTTGAATTAAAATATGGAAGTTTAGAAAAATATCCATGCAACCAGTTGCGAGGTCGGTTCTGCCTCTTCTCGCTGTCTCACAAAGCTACAGGTGACTCCTCCGTCATCAAAGGAGAAATGAGCCCACAGAGGAGACTCCACCTGCTCCGTCCACCTCATCTCCTGTGGCGTTCTGTGGCGTTCTCCTCGAGGTCTAGATTCGAGTCACTTTGTACCTTTGTTTCCAAAGGTCCTTTACAAATGAAAGGTAATTATGTTTTTATTCCCTCCACCAACCTTTGTGCCTTGTCTTGACGGCCGTATCAGCGGCTCACCTACCAGCTCCCACATTCCAGCCCAGTTATCCAGAACTGTTATAAATAATTGATTTCCAGCTTTGTTAGTCTGTTATGAACCTGTGACCTAAAGATAGAGCCGTAATGAAACTGATGCATTAATGGATAAGGAGAATAACAACGGACAGAAAATTTAAATTAATCTTCTCTAATCCCTTATGTGGGCAGTAAATCATACATTTCTAAGCAGCGCTGTCATGTTCAGAAACAGCTTTAATCTCCAACGTGAAAATGAGTTCCATCTTGGAGGCGTGAAGTTATTGCATCTCCATTTAATAGCTATCACCTTGCAGTGTCCAACCTTGGCCTGAGCTGTCGTGGAGAATATTCATGGACGACTCAGGGAGAAAAAAATAACTCACATTTTGAAGATAAACAGAAATACGGTTGAGCACTTTTCAGATTTCTCTATAAACACTTGGCCACTGGATTCTCACTTGTGCATGAAGCAGGTTCTTGGCAGGAATCAGAGCCAAAACCATGAGGTCACTGTTCACCTGCCTCACAAATCAGTCTCTGTCTTCACTGACCTCGTTTATTGGGAAACAATATCGCTCGAGACGCAATGAGAAACCCTCGGTGGTGTTTTTGGTGGAGAGCGGCCATCTTTGATCAGAGAGACAGGAAATTTGGGGTGATGCGACTCACCTGCACCTGTAGCGCCGGCGCCACCTGCCTCACCACTGCAGGCTAAATGAGTCATTATCCTCAAACACATGAGGCACATGGACCGAAGCAGGATCTGGTTATAATGTCACTCAGTTAAACGCCAGCAGTATGAGCTGTTAAGCTAATTAAAACTTGAACCCATATACATCACTTCCTTCACTCCAGACCGAGCTTCTATACAGTGTCACATCTGGGGAGCTGCTCATTAGACATTTGTGCCAGAATGTAAAATGTATAATGACTTACTTTGTTAGTACTTTAGAAAAATATGCATTACATTTACTGAGCAACAAAAGTAATCAGTTACATTAGTCATTGTTTTTGATTACTCAGCCCAGCTTTATGAAAGTGCAGTATTAGGAACTTTTTTTAGCAGCAGTTTAATACACATTTGGTGCACGGCTGAATATTTGGAGCAGCAGGACAAACAGTTTACTCCATTACTTTTATTAGACATCTGTAGTTAATTTGCAAATGAGGATTTTAAAAACCCAGAATGAGCCTGTAAAGCACAAAGCTTTGTTGTGCAGTAATGTCTCAGCTCTCCAGCAGCAGATACAAATACTGCAGTCGGCTGTAATGTTTAAACGTTGCTGCATCAATAATAATGATCCGGTAGTGTAACATATCAAAATGTAAGACTGACTGAGCCCATTGTGCCTGCAGAAAGAAGCCTTCTACTTTCATACTTTAAGTACAATTTGCTGACAATACTGAGCTTTTATTCCAGTCGGCTAAGTGAGTTAATGATCTGAACACTTCAAACCTCGAAAAAAAAAAAAAAAAAATTCCATTATTTTATTATAGATTTCTGCCTCAGCTTCTGACTTTAGCAGTCTGATGTGTAAAACCCATCTCACTTGTTCATTTTGTTGCGACAGTAAGAAAAGCATCCTGATGGACGGGAACAAACACAGACATTAGGTCCCAGTTTGTCCTGCAGTGATTCAATGTGTCCCACCGCTCTGGACCAAACCCGCTCACTGGGGGAGGAAGACGGACGAACCTCTTCTGGGACTGACCGACAAGGACTCTGCTCTCCAAACATGCAGGAGGGCAGATCGAATTTGTGGCAGAGTTTCAGTCCAGGGAAATGGAGGGAGATAATGAAAGATGGGAGGGAAACAAGCAGCATGAGGCAACCTGCTGTGGCGAGCGCGAAGATTATGAGAGGAGAGAGTGAGTCTGCAGAGGCGTCATGTGTGGACGGGAGGTGGGGGGGGTCATCGTGTTACTGCTGCCAGGCTCAAGGTTGTGCCATTAAAAAAAAAAATTTGTAAATAAAAAACCAAAGCAGGAAATAGGATTTAAAACAATTTGCAGAGCATGAAGGTGTGATTCAAACTGAGACCCAGGTCATACAACATTAGCATTAATGTGAGCTTTACATTAAATACATCTTCATAATTGCTGTATTTTAGGATTAATGGAAACATTATGGAATAACCAGCTTATGTTTCTGACTGTCAAGTGAAACTAATTAGGCCTGTTGAATTGGTAAAAAGTATTGAGCTGTGAAAACAGAGCGTCCTCCCAACATGTGGATGCAGTCGGCTGAGGATCAGAGAAAACAGACAAAACTACACAAAAATGAGTTAAGATGAGAATCTAACTCGAGGTTGTATAACAATGTATGTAAAAACAGCACCTCTGTCTGTGCAGGAGCTGTTATTGAAAAATATAACTTATATCTTGAGTTTGTTATCACAGAAAAATGAAAGTGACTTAATCCAGTCATAAAAGAATGTGGTTCCCTTCTTTATCGTTATCCTGCAGCAGATTGTGTGTAATGTGTAATAAATACAGAGAACACTGTTGGTTCGTTGGAAGACAATATCGTTGACTTTCATAACCCAATAAGTGTTTACACTGACAGTCACTCAAACTGTTTAACCTTTGCCTGAACCGAGCGCTTCTCCATTCCCACGGCGATGACATTCAGCGAAGAAGAAACGACTCCTTTGACCTGCTTCACGTGGTATTTTATTCTGTCAAGCGTAACTTGTCAATTGATGGCACCGTTCTGATGAAGAAACAACCAAGAAAAATACCCTGGCAGGAAGTCTAAAGCGGGACCATAATTGCCGCTGTACTGTGCTGAAAAGGCTATTCAAATGCCATTCTGCACACAGTGATTGGCTTCCCTTTCCTCCACCCATTTTGCCCTCTCTCAATACTTTCCCTGTCAATCAAAACATGAGGAGGCCTTTTCACAGGCTTGGAATAGTTTGCATGGCAGAATAACAAGCTAATTAGAGCTCCTCCGGTGATGGATGGCTGAGAGAGGGTACGAGATGTGGGCACGAGGGCAGCGCGGCACCCCGATAGCATCGCAACCATCTGCCCCGCTTTGACGGCTTAATTGGAAGAGCGATGGGGGACATTTGGGATCCGGCCTAATGGCTGGGCCGACCCCGTGTGGATGGCTAATGCCATTTTGCCCCTATTTGTAGCCCATATGTTTGGCACTCGGCGCCCCTTTGTTTGGTTTCTCAGCTTGTGATTGGATTGCTGAGGTCAATAGGGGTCAATAAGTTGCCTAAAGCGGCCATCTTAGTGTCATAGTCAGGATGAAGGATGAGGAGGGTTAAAAGTGGGAGCTTTTAAATACACCACTTAAAGCCAATCTGGCTCATCTCGAGTACATGTTGAAGAGAGCGGCGACTTCTCCCTTCATGCTTCTTTTAGAAAACATTCGGATCCAAACACGTCTTCTAAAAATGATGTGTACACATTACTAATTACTTTTGTCAATGTATTGTGTAGAAAATGTAAGTGCTGCATGGACAATGTTTTTTTTTTTTTTTTTGCTTTTTTCAGTCCAGGAAGTGTTTTTGTACCACACACTGTGTCATTGGTGGCCATGCAAAACACAGAACATCAGGATTTGTGTCACAGCTGTGGTTTGGTTTGCGATACTAAACTACTATACTTAATCATGATCAGCTTTCTTCAAAATAAAAGCCCGTTGTGTTTGGAAATGTCCCTGAACAGTAGGTTAACTGACCTGAAAACCAAAACAATGAGCGTAGAAAGCTTGATGGAGCTGAGGGGAACTGCACAGTCAGATAATTATTCTTTGTGTTCGTGGTCATATTTCACATTACACATCTTTATTTGACTCATTGTATAAAACATTACCTCTTGCTAAACAGAAAGTTTGAGTCGCTATGAGCAGATGTATGAACAAAAAGCTGAAATATGTTTTCAATGAACATTTTGCAGATCAGGATTAATTGCTTAAAATCTACTTAATGTATTCAAATCATATTCTGGGTGGCATGAGGTTTCTTTCAACACATTTGCTGTTTTATTAAAATCCATGTGATGTCAGATTTGAAGTGTGTTAAGGTATATTTTAGGGAACAAGGTTGTTGGATTCAATACTGTTTGTGTGAAATGTAAATGAAAAAACAAAGTGACCAATGGTGATTGATGAGGCTGCTTCCTTCTTCACATTACTTCTGAACAAATGCAAGTTCCACACTTTTTTTTTCTTTTTTCCAGGATGGATCTAATTTTGCTGAGCCATATTTCTTCCCCGCCATCATTCCTCACTAAGACCTCTTAAAAGCTATTTGTCTGCCCCCCTCTTCTTTGCCCATTTAGAGTATACAGGCTCGCCCTGAGAGGTGAGATGCTGATGAGGCGAATATATTATTAAAAACGCATTAGACATCACTGCGAGAGAGATAATTTGTCCCGCAGCGAGCTCTGCATCAGATATAGGGTTACAACTGTTGGATCCATGGCCGCGGTGGAGGAACCGACGAGGCGTGGGTGCACTGGGTTTGTTCTCGCAGACGCATGCCTGACCCCGCTTCTGACCCTGCTTGTCAATTTCATCCATTTCATCCGTCCAAACACAATTTTCATGCCACTGCGGTTGAGCGGCGTGAGTTTGATGTGAAGCTGGACGACGCTTTTCCGTTTTTTCTCTCTTACTCTGTTACTACCTCTCTGGCTCTTTATTCATGTGGACGTTCGTGCTAGTAACGCTAGCGAGGCTCGAGCTCGAGTATCGCTGGTCGTGGAAACATTCCTGCAGCTCGTGTGTATCCCCCCTCTCATTACTGCAGCGAAGGAGAAAAAAATAAAAATCCTTGAAAAGAAGCAGATGTCAAACTTCGGGTTTGGTTGAGATTGTATAACACATAACAAATTACTATGGATCACTATACTATCATTTTCAAAAGCTGCAGGATCAATGGCGCTGTAACGTTAGATGCTGCTAATGCTCGACATCACTTCCTGATTGCATCACCGCTCCCTGAAGCTTTACTGCACCAACAGTCGGGTCGCCGCGTGCTCGTGGCAGCAAGGGATCCGGTCGCCCCCTCAGAGCCACAAACGATTCTCCTGTTGACCATCGGGAAAAGAAGATTTAAAAAATGAAAGTGACCCAGCGAGCGCAGGCTATTTCTGTCAGGTACCGTGAGCCTGATTCACACTGTCACATTTAAAGGGGAGGGGGAGGCCGGGCCGGCCTGGTCCTCATTAGTGCGTGTTTGGCTTCAGGTCGGAGTCGGACTCGGGCCTATTGTCACACTGGATCAGATGGCCAGTATAAACACCTTTAATCAAAGTAGGGTGTCTGCTCAGCGCTGCTCGCAAACACAAAGTGGCAGCTCAGCTCGGCTTTACAGTAACCGAAGACCCGCTGTAACATTCCCTCCTAATGTAGCTGTCGGACTCGCCCGCTCCGACCTGCCGGACGACCGACACCACCAGCACGCCGTCTTACAGCATCTGCATATTTTCCTCCAGTTTTCCCTCCTGTAATCCAGAGGGTTGTTAGTTCTCCTCATTAAGCTGGAGGTCAGTTTAAACAGGCCAGACCACCCATGGAGATCAAATTCGCTCCGCCAGCCTCCATCCAGCCCTCCTCCACCAGCCGGCTTCTGAATTCATCAGCAGACATTTGCCACACGTCGCACATCTAACCGAGCTGCCACGAGACGCAGGAGTGAAACATTCGGTCCTTTGTCGCGAGGCCGTTATCATGGGAGGTTCTGTTAAAAAGATGGAAAAGGACTCGATGCAGAGGATGAAAGGCATTGTGGGGGATTGGAACAGATTAGCGCAGGAAAGCAGTTATTTAGAGTGCGCTGTGGTAGTTTTTGGGGTGATAAGTGAACAGAGGGCTGCGGGGGCGTGGTGTGTCTGCAATTGGATTGATGAGTTGGCGAATTGGGCCCACGACAGCAGCGAGGGGAGACAGAACCCCGCCATTATCTGGAAATGAGTTACATGTCCTCCCCCGCGACCCGGCCCCTGTCACACACCCCTGACTGAATGATAAGAGCTGTCCAGACGCGCCGCCGAGGGACGCTTGCACACACAAGTGGACATAAATATAAGATATTTTGTGGAGGCGGTTGTTGGGATGATTTATTGGATTTTTGTCGACATTTGTTCTAAAAAACTTATTTCAGGAAAAAATGGACCTGGTTCAGAAGAAGCTTATATTAATGTTTGTCAGACTCGTCTGAGAGGGTTTTGCAATGTTGCAGTTAAGGTCACACTGAGTTTGAGTAAACTATAACCAAACTGACAAACATCTATATGACAAGTTATTTTAAACACAAAAAGTCTTGGACACACTTTTCAAAAGCAGACAAAAGAAAATCATCACAAATACTAAATAATGTCGTTTCCACCTGGATTTACTTTTTGTTGCACAATAAGGACGTCACATGCTGCTGCTATGAAAACTACAAATATATATATATATATATGTATATATGATGAACAACAAACAATGCAAATATTCTGGCTCATTTTAAACAGTCTCTTTGTCGTGCACAATTAGTCACATCGTGTTTGAGATTTTTCTATATTTTTTCTTAGTAAATTAAGTAATTAAGGCGTCTGTCGTCGGCACCGATTCAGTGATTCGGTGAAAGTTTGTTTTTTGGGGACATCTTCTTCTTCATCAGCATCATTATTATTATTATTTGCCATTTTCAGGCACTGCACCAACAGATATAATTAAGTCTTCCTCCACTGATATTAAACTCAAAACTTATGTAACGCTGTTGCGCGGCGGCACGACTCAAACACAGAAGCCACAAAAGGGCAGATTTAATTAAAGGAGACTTAGACAGATAAACTTGGAGACAGCAGGCTGGTGGAATCAGTCAGCGGCAGCCTCGGTAAACAGCTGGAAACACATGTTGTGTAGGCAGGCTGGTAAACACGGACGATCTGACAAGTGAGAGAAACTTTTTTTTCCAGAACTCTAATGAAATAATTGAAGGCAGCTGGAGACAGGCAGCAGAGCTGATGAGGGAATCAGCAACAGGTGTGAAGAGACTCCGGTGGACAGGTAACAAGAGGAGGACGTGATGGACAGACAGACACCACAGTCTTTGTCTCACTCTCTGTAGACTGGACCAGAACTACTCTATGCCGTGACATTGCATCTCTCCGTGTTTTAAATAAAGTTCATGTTCACATGTTCAGTAGGTTTAGATGGGATCACGCAGAAATGTCCGTCCTGAACTTCACTAGTAAAGTTTGAAGGACTATAATTTTAAGCTGTGCTCTTTGTTCACAAATTATTCACTGTGACATTTAGTCGCTGTTAGTGATTTGCCATTTTCCCCCCAGAAGCTAACAGCTGTGTTTGCAGCCCTTTGTCTTGTTAAAATTAACAGGTTCAGTTAAATGTCTAAACAACCCAAACTAACTAATTCTACTTTGGTTTCAAATCGTCCAGCCTCCGTGTGAGCAGAGATAAAAACATTCATTCTTCTGACAGACGTTCTCTTCATTCTTCCATCGTGGCTGTAAAGTGGAGTCTGTGCATCAATACTAGAAAACATTAGACTGCTTTCATGATCAATACCGCAGCACTCTGAAGTCATGTTCCTGTAAGTCGGCAAATTCCACCTCAATTATTTACATAATGATCAATAATATATTGTCAAAAATCAAAAGTTTTCTTTGTTAATGCTTTTTTCAGATAAGTTACTTTGCTCCCAAACCCTAAGCTGCAATTCAAATCTTCACTGTACTAACTTGGAAGAAATAAATCCATTGTGCTTGTTTTCGTTCTTCGGTGTGTTTTTTTAACGGCGCGTTGGCCGTCGTCTCTCGGCTCGTTCGCTGGGGAAGTGTTCAGAGAAACGCCCTTTGGTGACCATTGTGTGATGTGGCCCCTATCTGAGGCTGTGGACCAGAGAGAGAGCGGCTGTTTCTCCAGACACCGACGTGCCACAACAAACACCAGGGTATAAATAGAGACAGGAAGTTATCTTAGCCTGCTTATTATCAATAGAAAGTGGAATGAGTGGAGGAAAAGTCGCCTTCTGCTAAACGTACTGTTGGTGATTTATCCTGTGTTTTAGCTTATTTCATTCGTGGTTTCAATGTTTAACTGCTATAAAATATGTCTGTTATTTTCTCAGCTGCATCCAACCGAAAACTTTGCAGAAGTTGAATCAGGAGCCGTGAATCCAGCTCCATGTTGCCCAGGAATCTGCACATTCTTTGCTTTGGGTTTAACCTTGGCCCCGGCGCTCTGGCACCGCGCAGCTCGGCATCTGGCCGGCGAAATGGAACTGCCAATGTGTTGGAGCAGATATGGAACTGGTCTCTATTTGTCTGATGGCTTTGGGTTTGTATTCGAGAGGAGAGCAACTACTACTGATAAGAGTCAGGCTGGACCCTATTTTTCTTTCCTTAGCAAAACAATGGTGTTAAAGAAGCATTACAGGACAATATTATATGGCTGGTTTGGATTTATGTTTAAAAAAAAAGAGAGAAAGAAAATATGTGCTTGCAATATAACCTCTGAATTGGAGAGAGGAAATGATGCCCGACTCAAACACACATCAACACAACGTCTCCTGGTTGACTCATCAGTCCGTCCGTCCGTCCCTCACTGTATTTGCTCCGACACAGACGGCAACAAGGACATTTTGTTTCATCAGCAAGTGTCTCTTCTAATTGCCTCTCAAACCCTGTGGAGCAAATTAAAAAGTTTGCCACATTCTGCTTGCTTGCATTTCTCTTTGTTTCCGCAGCCGCGTGTGTCCTGATCAGTCTTCACCCTGAGACCTGGTCGGGGATGAAGAAGAATCACAGACAGAGCTAATGTGTCTGCGATCGGCTGCACGAGGCTTCAGAGAGGAAAGAGTGTGACCTTTTCTGTGTGTGTGTGTGTGTGTGTGTGTGTGTGTGTTTTCACACCCACACATTCATATATAGATTTCACCAACAGTAGATTCAACAAACAAACTTTCTCTGGGACACAAAAACTCATTGATCGGGTTTAGCTTAAAGATGCAATTATATTTTTCTGCTTAAAACTCGACCTTTGAACTCAACATTTATCAAATATATATATTTACATTAAACAAATGACACAAGATTAGTTGGTTCCACTCAACTCCTGTATGATGCTTTACAGTTCATACTATGTTATGTTATCTTTGTTCATTTTCTATTTTTGTTTAATACATTGTAAGATGAAAAATGTGTCCTTTCCTTGAACATTAATAGTTTAACTCTAACTTTAAATTGCTTTTTTGATCAAGTCTAAAGTTTTACTTCTCTACTCAGGCTTTCTGCTTCAGACAAATCTGGAATGTCTCTAAAATACTTAAAATATCTTTTGTTCTCTAACAGAATTTCAAACTTAACTTGAATCCCAGTAAAATCTCTGTGAGCCTGTTATGAAGAGATTTTATGTTTGTTCAACTATATAATTTTCACATAAACACATTTTACCATCACACTAAAATCTTTACACTATGATTCAGAGGATGGATGGAAATGAGTCAGGAGACAAAGTCTTCCTTTCTATTTCTTTCCTTTCACATAAAATATTGTGTTGCCTTAAACATACATGTATAAGTTAAAGAATGTAACATATTTACATTTACATTTTTTACAACACGTACATAACGAATTTTAACCCGAATCACGATCTTTTCCTAAACCTAATCACGTAGTTTTGTTTCACAACGTTAAATGTGTTTATTTTTGTAACCATGACGATGAAGGTCACCTGACTTTGGATCAGCTTTCCACAGAAATTAATGGGAAGGATGGTTGTATCACCTGCACGCAAACTTAGACTTCGGCGTCTGCTCTTGATTTGTGAAGTCATGTTATTTGTACCCAGATTGAAGAAGCTGGGTTTTCCCTCGGCTAAAGGAAAGAGATTCCACCCAGGCAGTAACGGCTCCCACTAACACAATCTGGTGAAATTTGTTCACTAAGTGGCTTTGCCAATCAAAACATCATTTTCCGGTGCACACCTTCTGTTTTTCATTTGGCAGTGAAACGTCAGTCTGCTGTTCTGCTCCAGGTCTCAACATCTGAACGTCTGAAACTCTGCGTCCGTCCTCTCGTGCTACAGTAACTGTTCAGTATGGGCTGATTTCATACGTGGATCAGTGGGGGGGGTGTTTGGACGGAGGAAGGAACCAGCTGTGAATGACAGGAAGGGGCTTTGCATTGGAAGCGAGATGCAGGACTCCATACGGTGGCATGACAGACCCTGGGAAAGCTCCCTACACCCAACACAGTCACCCATCGAGACAATACAGCCGGGTGCTGCACAATGACGAGCCCCTCCCAGAGAGGGAGGCACGAAGGGAGGGAGACGAGGAGAGGAGACGAGGCCCTCGCTCTCTCTCTCTCTCTCGCTCTCTCGCTCTCTCTCTCGCTCTCTCTCTCTCTCTCTCTGTATGTGTGTGTGAGAGAGAGTGCATTCGTCATATCTCTCTCTGTCTGAGAAAATTCCTCCGACTCCATATTTTCCTCTGACTACGACTCAAGAGCGCCCCCATGGGAGGAACATGAATATTCCAGCCCACAGTCAGAGCCCATGAGTGTCACATAAACACACAGAGAGAGAAATAAATTTTGATCTCAACGTGTTGAGCTCATTCAAAGTTAATTAATCGTGTTCGCAGATCAAAACCGTGTTTTAAAAGGTATAATTATCCCTTTTGTGCCTCAGTTTGTCACTCTGTGTTAATGTGACTTAAAATGATCCTGGTATAATGAGTGAAAACAACTTTTGAGAAATGATGACTGTATTGTCACAAAAGTTCCCAAGTTAAAACAGTAAGTAAAAAAAAAAAATGTATTAGCAAATGATGTCTCTACAAAAGCTTCATAGAAATAAGGAGGAATTTAAGGAGGAGGGAGATCAACGAATCAGCAGAATCACACTGAGACCGACAGATGATGAAGACCATCGAGTCCACGGCAGGTCAGAGGTCAGAACGTTAAAAATAGATCAGACAGGTTGGAGGCAAAACTGAAAGTGAGCTCACCTGTGATGTCACTAAGCGAACGGGAGCAGTGAGTGTGTGCAGCTACGGCAAGTACAGAAGGTCAAAGTTGAACCAGGACGTCGCTCTGTAAACAGGTCGGCTTGTAATTTTACTGACTGTATTTTCTACAACACTAAATTTGACAAATGTGGAAATTTGTCGGTGCCCCGTGTGACTCTGAGCGCTCGCGTTTGCACTTTCAGATATGTTGATCTCAGCGTTCTCAGAACTGATTGATGGCTGGAGCTGCAAAAATAAGACCCAAGAGGAAACAATAATTTCCCTTTAATGAAGGGGCCTCTGAATTAATGCAGGGCCCAGTTAAGGACCTTGTCATTTCAATTACAGTTGAAATTAGAATTTAGTGGTGAATATTAAGCGCGGTGAAGCTGGAGCTCAGGAGGATCGGGGGTCTCAGGGCGGATGCTTGCTGTGCCTGGTCCAGGTCTGTACCAGACTCATCAGCTCCATTCTGAACACATGTAGCTAACAAGATGTACTTTTAAACAAAAACAGGCTTTTCTTCTTGTATTTAATTCAAAACAGAAGATTATTATTATGAACTGATCTCTCACACGATGCTGATTTTACAGGACATATCGAACATGTTGGTGAGCTCGATGTTTTATATTCACACAGTCTCATTATTCTTTACACTCTGACACCAATTTATTGAGACCACAAGTGATGTAATGTGTTGTGGGAATAGTGACGCTGCGACGGCCGCCCCGCTCATATTAAACAGGCACACACACACAATCATGCCCCTGAGGATACACATGTTCATGTGTAAACACACACACACACACACACACACACACACAGACATAAGATCAACATGCATCTGCTGTATATAGGCACCTGCCTCACACTTTGCATATTCACACCCACCTACAGATGAACACATGTACAGAGACGTGACATGCAGGAACAAAAACACACATATGCACACACAGTAAGCACACACCATAAACACAGTCAACCTACACACACACACAAACAGGCTCAAACTCAAACACCCACAGTCCCTCCCACTGGTGGATGCACGTGAACACTAACACACACACACACACACACACACACACACACACACACACACTCCCACCTACCCAAACAGATTCTCACACTTCCCACATACAGTCGCACTCCCCACATTTACACACTCTCACACTACCCACACACACTGACACACATTACAACAAGGACACACACACACACGCCCTGAGAACAAGTCACAGTCCTTCCAGAACCAGTTCAGATAGTGTTAGCGTCAGAGCCTCACTCAGGCTGCGTTCTTTCCTCCCACAGCTCTCCATCACTGCCTCGCACCGTGAAGGGGGCTTTGTTGGCTTGTGTTTCCTGGACAGTGTCAAGTGAAGCCCCCCTCCCCGGTCCGGCCCGAGCCCGTCCGCTCGGCACTGCGACGTCGCCCAGACGCGGAGCGGAGGCTGTCGGCCCGGCCGCCTGCCTATCATTCCCCGCAGGGCGTAAATCAGCGAAGGCCGGCGCGGCTCTACTGTGGGCCGCGGCGACGACAGATTTATGAGAGGGCAACCTCCTGGTGAACCTGGCCTGTGCTTCACGTCCAAGCCCGGCTTCAAAGCCGAAACGAGAGGCTGACATACCGTGCTTAGTTTTCCATAAAAGGATAAAAAAAGAAAAACTTCAAGGATTTTTGAGCGAACTTGAGATGAATGAAGGACTTAATGCTCTGACTGGTTGGGGGCGACAGAAGCTCAGTCTGTGGGGACTCGGCTGGGGAACCGGAGGGTGGCCAGAGTCGGACCAGAGTGTGGACTGGGAGCTGGAGAGGTGCCGGTTCACATCCTGGGCACTGCTGCCCTTGAGCAAGGCACCGATCCCCCAACTGCCTGGAGCAGCGACTGTGAGGCAGCACCATGACTAACCAACTAATGTCTATAGCACCTGTGTGTGTGTACGTGTGTGTATTTCCCCCAAATAAGAGATCAATCAAGAACTTCCTTCTTCTAGTTGTTAAAGATTTTTGGGCTAAAAACTATGAACACACATTGAAAAGCCCACTATTGTGCCTGTAATTATTCATCAGGTTATTGCATCTGATTTCACTTTGATGTGATGTTTCATCTCTGCTGCATCATTAAGTGGCATCACTGAGTTTCATTCTTGGTGACCAGACCAGACCAGAATCTGGACCAGGCATCATTTGAAGTTGTGTTTCTGTCCACCTGAAAAATTAAAGTCAAATATTTATTTTCCTTTTAGCCCTTTTTTGTCTCTAACCAACTGTTAAATGATAGAAAACTTTAAAACTTTAAAGCTTTGATAACCTAAACAAAATGCAAATTATGTATATCATGTTTACACACAGTTGTAATCCTGCAGTACTTTTTTAAACCTTTTTTGACTCCCTGGTTGATCGTTCACATCAGACCTTTGATATTAAGCACAGAGTTCCAACAATGTGTCTGATCACTGCTCCGTATTTACATCAGATTGACTGGGGATTGTGGGGGAAGGATTTTATCATTGTGTCGTCTGACGCCAGGATGTGTGCTATGGGATTTCGCTCCATCAATTGTTCTAACTAATGGATTCAATTTGCTCTTCACTCAATGCTATAATTTGCTATTCAAACATCATGTGCAACAATAAGCCATTGTCTGCTCCTCCATCCATATCTCATTAATTAGACGCATACTGCCTATAGAACGGTATGACGTGTGTGTGTGCGTGTGTGTGTGTGTGTGTGTGTGTGTGTGTGTACAGTTTTAGATGTTGATTTCATTCTCAGACCGAGGTAGAAAAGAAGGGGAATGCCCAGTTAGTTCCTCTCAGATGAGGTTATCTGTTCATAATTACAGGAAGAGTTAGCCACAGAATAATACAACAATAACAAACTTTCCAGAGACGGTTAAGAAAATAATTAGTTTAATCCTGGTGCTTTTGACAGTTCATCACTTGAGACTTGACAGCTCCAGCAGCAAACAGCCTGAGTCTACAGAAGAGTGGAGTTCATGTTCCCGTCGCCTCGCTGAGTGAACTTACACGCAAAGATACACACACAAATACTCGAGGTAAGAGGACACTTTCTACATGTGCTCGGCCACATTAGCATTCAAAGACATGCACTTTCTATTTGTTTCTGTCGTCTCCTCGCCGCCTGCCTGACATGATCATCACCGCAAGACTGATCAGCCACAAACAGAGCGCCAGCTGAAAAAAAAATTCATGATTAATGTGCTACAGATCTAAATGAAGAATGAACACGCTGGTATGTATGTAAGGTTTCGGTCACCTGGCTTGACCCCACATGCTTGCACAGCTTGCACACCAGATAAGATAACCTCTGCAACTTTACCCAAATCCCGGCCCCTGTGTGTGAGAGAGAGATGTATTAGGGGAAAGTGACATGTTAATTGAGAATGTGCTCTGCCAGGGGAAAGTGTGCAGCCGCGTCATGACGGGGGAATTATATTACTGATAAAACAGGCTGTAAAAACAAACGACATGTCAACGGTGTTTTTGCACATGCAGGACGGAAATTTGCACAAAATCCTGTCTCTTTTTTTTGACTCTTCCTCTTTTTATTTCTCAACACTTTCAGGTTCTCCCTTCCTGTTTTTACCTCCCGTTAAACCTGCTACTTGTAACCGTGCTCCCACCCTGCTGCTTCAGTCATGGTGAGCAGCAGCGACGGCACGAGGCTCCTCTCCCATCATGCACCCTGCTGTTGGCATCCAGCTGGACAGCAGACTTGACCAAACCACAGGTGAAAGGTTGCAGACCCCCTGTGGACCAATCAGAGTGGAGCCCTGCTGACACATGAGGGTGAAGCCGAGCACTATCTGGTCTTATGAGGAGAAGTTGGATTGCATTAAACTGCAACACATAGAAAAACATTTTACAATTCATCTCTCTCTATTAGTCATGTTGTATTTTCACTCATTCGTTAAGATTGAGCAGCACCCCCAACAGGAAGAATCAGTTTCAGACGAAGTAGCCTATTAACTTAAATTAAATTGATCCCAGTTTCATTAAAATGTCACCAGCTTACAGGGAACTAAACAGTAGGTTTGAGGTTGCACGCTCACTGCCGGCGAGTGAAATCGACCCCTCACATCATGGATGAAGTCAGCAACCCCGCCGTGCCGTGATGGTGTCCAGAGCAGCACACACGCAGAACTAGTGTTATTCTATAATGGATGAAATTAAAAATGAAATGAGCCTCCATCTGCAGAGACCTTTGCCACCTGATAAGTCAGGTCATATAACTGAAGCAAGTTAAAATGAGATCAAAATTTGAAGAAAAAAACTGTGACACAAAAACTTGGTCCTCTGATAATAAACTACAACATGGGGATTCATACTAATGAAGGAATGTGTCACTTGTTTAATACAAGTTTGCAGGATTAAAGTATTTTATAGGATCTTTGTTTCACGAGATTTAATGATAAGAAAAATAAGAAACACTATCTTAACATGTTAACGAGCTGTCGCCTGCTGACACATCCAGCAGACATGAAGCGACACTTTGTGTTCCTGCGCACCTGAATGTTTGTCCACTCTTCATTCTTCTTCTAGCTCTGTTTGACTCACCACCAACTCCTAAATGCTCCACTATGTTTATCTGCTGGTCGCTAACTCTGTCTGCTACTTGGCGATGAGACGGACATGTACAGTTGTCTGCTGCTGCTGGAAATTCGGTTGATGAGAACAGAGACTGAATTAGACCAAAACAATGAGCTAAAATAGGCTTAAATGTGTCATGAAGCTGAGGGGAAATACAACGTTAGAAATGTGAGGTTTCCACTTTACACATCGTCATTTTATTCAGTGTTATAACAATTTTGATTTATCTCATGTTCTTCTTCCCGATCAAATTTTATCTCCCGGAACATAAAAAAATCACACTGGTCCAGCAGATTCTTTATCACAATAAGCAACACAGGCTTCCCCGCAGCGCTCATGGCCGACACGGCAGAGACTGAGGTCTAAATACTTCAGATCTTTACAAGCCTTTTCAGAGTAACGAGGGAGATTAAGAGTGAATAAGTGGCCGGAGCTTAAAGACTGCGGCGGCTGCTTTCTTCTGTTCCCTCGCTATAAATGGTGCATTTAAAGTAAACACGTCTCTCCTCAACAAGAGCCCCGGGCTGAGCAGGTCATAAATGTAAATACGAAACACGATGGCATTTAAGAGCCTTTAGATCCTGACAGTTTTTCCTCTGTGAAACTCAGAATTGGCTCCGTGTCCTTGTTTGTGCCTCAGTGTTGCCTCATAAAACTGCTGAAAACAACATTTGCAAAGAGCCTTTGGTGCACGTTCACCACACATCTGGGTTAAAGCTACCAAACAATGCTACCACTCAGTTTTACACCAGTTAACATTGACAAATCTGCTTCCTCACCACAGCACGACGTCGCTTCAGTGGTTCGGTTTGGGTTAGATGCTGTGTTTAGGGTTAATGTTTGCGTCTCCTTGAATCATCAGTCGACTCATAGTTTGATATTGAACCAACCACCAGGACACGTCACTCGGATCACTTTTGTTAAACCCCGATTTTAGGTTTTCCAGCAGTTCAGCCGCCTCGGGTCCTTTCGGCCGTGAGAATTTCATCTGCAGCCGAGCTCCGCAGCGTCCCCGAGCGCTTCTGGCCTTTCATTTTAATCGAACAGGAAATCGTTTTACATTCTGGGATCATTCATCTGCCGAGGTATAATGGTTTGATCCTCTTTTGAAAGGTGTATGACAGACAGCCTCTCCTCTATAGTGCCCCTCAGCAATATCAGATGCCTCTGCCCTTTATCCCGACTGTAATCTGATGGAGCGTTAACGCCGAACGTGGAGTCAGTTCTACTTTGTGAATTTGACCTCTGGATTGTCTTTTATTTCTCGCAGAGAGCCGACTGATGGGACAAACATATTTAGCTTATGCAGACACGTTTGTGCTTCAACTTGTGCCACCTTGAGCAAAACTGCATCTGTTCATTTCTATTAACATATTTACTTTGGAGTCAGAATAAAAGCATTTAAAGATTCATGTCTTGAATAGTGAACAGTGAGCGTGGATGCAGGAGGAAACTAACATTCATCATTATGTTTTCATTAGAGTATAATCACCTGAAACTGTTTCTACAGGAGCCCAGAAGGGACAAACCAGACCTTTCTCATGGTAAACATTTTGACTTGTCATAGTCAGAACAGGACACGTGTAAGATGGCTTCACCATTCAAATAGGCTGTGACGGTGTAACAGTATCGAGGCCCTGAAACTGATGCAGCTCGATGGAGTTCAGCCATCGTTAACTTTCTACAGTGTGAAAGTATTTAACCTGTATTTTGTGAAAAAAAGCCAATGAACTTATCTTGCGGGATAACATTTTGTTGTATTCGTACATGGCTCAACTGTAGAACATCTTGTGTGACACAGCAGGATATTCGCTCGCTTGTTTGAGTTTCTGTGGTGGAAGTTGAGCCTCTGGTATTAGACCTGACTTCAGGTGCAAATAGTTTGTTCATTAGTTCACTCGTTGACCTTTGAGCCAGATTATTTTATTACACATGACTCAAGTGTGTTTTAGCCATGTTCTGTTGTCCGTGTGTGTGTGTGTGTGTGCATGTGTGTAAATGTGTTTACCAAACGTGCCGAGATCATCTCGAGACCTGATCTGTTCCGATGTGTTAGAGCTGATCACACCCCTCACAGCCAGACAACAAACAAAGCAGGAGCCCTCATACTGTGATCTGTGCCAGTTTGTATCCTTGATGTTATTTGAGGAATACAGTAGCACAAGGTGGAGGATGAATAATACATCGTGTTTTGAATGTCTGCCCTCGCTCGCTTTCGCTGCCCTGTATGATCTAAGTGCAGCGATTGAAATCTCCACACCTGACATTCAGTTTCAAGTTGTGTTCAAGGTTGGTTTTTATCCCCGACTGTGTCTCTTCCAGCAGCTTTCAAAGATGCTACTGTAAAAAGTATTTTTTTTAGCAAGGTGTTGTTCACTGGTTTATAATGAACAAGAAAAAAAAAAAAAAAGAGTCAATTTTAAAATTCAATCTTTGAAAACACTACACATGTGCGTGTGTGTGGCGTCGTCCAGGATTTTCCACCCGGCTCTTCGCTTCTTCCTGCTGATAGAAATATGTGACAATCCTTCCCAGGGGTCTGTGGAGGAGAAGAAAGGAGAATTGAGGAGATTGGAGGATGAGGCGATGAAGTCATGCTCCAATTTTGAGCACCGGTGTTTGCTTTTCGTCTCGGCTTTACAGCCTGGCATTGGCTCGGACTTAAGGTGACTGTGATTTGAACCCGTCAGACCGGGACCCTGAAGCTCTGTAGTAAAGACTTTCTCTTCTGCATGACAGCGAAGTGTTAGTATCCTGACTATGAAACATCACATCCCATTACCTTTGACCTAGCTAGCAACAGCCTGGAACAACACATTGATTGACACGTGCAGACAAATCAGTGTTGAAATCAGATGCATGCATTGTTTTTATTTTCTATGATTAGAATTATTATTTTAATTGTGTTGTGTTATTTTAATATTTGTTGGTACTGCGGACACCCAGCTGGAAACCAGGACAAACCTGGACAAACTGGGACGTCTGGTCATTCTGAGACAACATGGAAGGAACCATAGCACAGAAATCAGAAGGGTGCAACCATCCTTTAACCCGATCCTCATCCTGTGTGTGGACGTCAGGACTGAATCGACCCCCCAAAGGTTAATACCAGCAAAACCCTTCCGTTAACACCTCTGATCTAACACAGACACTTTCCTTGTCTTCTATCTTTCCTGCCTCTTCACTCATCCACAAATTATTTCTATCCCCTCTCACCTAAGGATACACATGCAGCTTACTCATACATCTCTTTCCTTGTTGAAAATGTAACCCTAAGGTGGCTTTTTTCACCTGGAGAGCACTGTAAAGATGCTTTATTGTAAATAACAGCGCATTGCGTCTTTGCAAACAGCAGGTATCAGATAGTTTTCTCTGATTTTATTGACGTTTAATAACACGGTGAATCAGCGCTGATGCATCCGTTTGACATTGAAAACGCAGGCGAGGTGAACAGTCGTCTCAGTGCCAGAGTGAAAGTCTGATATTGCATTAAGTGCACAGGAGAGGGTGGAGGAAATGAAGGGATGCTGTGATGATACTTCGGGGACTCATCACACTAATTACATTTTGCATGCTGACTGGAGGTTGAAGAGCTGCATTCCCAGGTGACCCCCCAATTTTTTCCAGCTTTTGGTTTATGCATATTTAACTTTTGCTGAATTATGTTAACTCCTCTTATAACCTGAAACCTTCAAGAAAAACTCTGCCACACTACAACTCACTTTCCTAATTTTGAACCACCCTTGCTATGAGCAATAATATTCTGGAAGCCTGAAAATATATGAAGATCATCGGGCGTCTCATGTTAAAAATATTGATGTGTGCAAACAGATTAAAACCCAGAGAATGAAAGCACAGATCAGTGCTGGAAGTGAAAGTGCTGGAGACGTCCTTTTCTGTGTGCTGCACATAGATTGTCCATCTGCCACTTTAATATGCAGAAAATTAGAAATTGAGCAAGTCCTAATTAATTTTTAATGCATCAGTTTTAGAGAGGGAACAGCACAGGTCAGTGGAAACATGCCAGAGAGATAAAACTTGTCTTTTAACAATCAATAAATTTTGGAGCTACAGCCATGATAGCAGCTCTGTAAGACTTGAGTTTAATGCATCATCATGTTTCTAATAAAACACTAACAAGCTGATTGTTTGCAGGTTTAGTGTTTGCTGTGTTTATCTTGTTAACTCAGAATCGTACACTGGCTGCAGGAAGCTTGTGCAGCGTCCACACATTTACGCTGCTTCGCACGAGTCTCTGCAGCGAAAGGTGCAAAGTTAGTTTGCACAACAAATCACATCCACGGGAAACACACTGGAATTTTCAGTTCTTAATAAAGCTTTTAGCAAACGACGATATCAATATGGACAAGTTTTGAGGGACGTCTCCTAACATGGGGATAATGACATTCACATATCTCTGCAGCCATTTTTAGCGTCGGGGGCTCAGTGGGAATTGGACCTCAGAGGCTGGCAGCAGCGTTCGACAGGGATTCAGATAGTTACACAGTTAAATGATGCTTCAGCAGCGAGGTTGTCGTCACACAAAACAGTAGGTTTCATTTGACCCAGATATGCTGTTCCCGGCTTGACAGATAGGAACAGCATGTATGTATGACTCCGGGGCATGTTTGTGTTGTGAATGCGCTGCGATGCATTCAGCACAGACCCACAGTTATATCATCAAATCCAAATTGTTGTGTGGCTGGTTTGTCTTGGGTCCTTTTTATGGTCATCGAGTGTCCCTAACCTTGCATCGCTGGCTTTATTATTTTGGTGCTGACTCTTAATAACACCCTCTACTACTTCATTATACCCAGGATTCCCACTAAATATTTATTGGAGCGTGCCACACTCGTTCGACACGGGGCTATGAACAAATATATACTCGACCCCATAGATATAATTATCCAGAATGGAGTGATAAGGCCAGAAAATGTAATTAGCACATGAGAAATATGCACATTTCTTTCCTCACCTTTGATTTTCTGGCTCAGCGGAGGCCATAAAGTCATGACACATACCTGCTGCGTGCTTATTATTATCACATGTGAGCTGCTGGCTTGAGGTCTCCATTGACATTGCACACTGAATACCATTATGGCAAGGATAATGACAAGAGGAAAATCTGACTTAATGACTATGTTTCTGTGCACGTTACGGCTCCTTATTGTCTGTAAAGCCTTGACACCCTCGGAAAATTTGAGGCACTATTGTTATTTTCCTGCACCTACTCACAGCTTTCACATTTTTTTTTCTTTCTATCTGGAGATAACAGAAGTGGTCCCATTTGCCATAAAGTGTAATTAGTCAATAATTACAGAGTGGTAATTACATTTGAGAGGAAACCCAGGGTTGATTCACAGCAGGGGGGCTTCTGAAGAGACCTCCCGCTGTCACTTTGCTGCTCACACAGACTGGCACACAGAAATGGAAACAAACAATAGACACACACCTACATGATGTTCGCCATTACTGATTTATTCATACAAATGTGGCCCTATTATAAACATGAGCACAAACACAAACATATCATCTGCATGCACACATCCTCTCTGGGGTCGGCATTCATTTATTTTCCACTCTGCTATCACTCGCGCTAAATTTCCCTGAAGAAACAAACCTCATGCTGTGGCGGCGGCGGCGGCTCGGGCTAATGGTTCGGGTTTACAGGAGGTTACGATAATTTCCTTGAAGACCAAACGAGATCCTGAGAAACTCGTGGATACTGTATTAAGTGTAATGAAGCGCAGAAAGCTCAGTTTTAACACGCAGCTCTTTTCCCTGTGCCCTCCATTATAATCACATCTAAACATAATGTCACCTTTCACAGGACCAAACCACAACACAGACCTGACCCCCCTCCTCATTTATCTGCAGGTATCGTTCAGTCTATCACCACCTTCCATCCGACTACACCCCGCAGGCCGGACCCTCTCACGCACCGTGTCAAACTCACACATGTTATCCTCATCAGGCTGCGTGTTATAAACCAGAGTAATCTCACATCGCTGGCTGCTCTTGCACCTTTTCAATTTCCTGGTAACCTAATCCTTTCTGTTTCTCCATACCTCATCATAGCCTGGGAGAAAGAGAGAGGAGGAGGGGGGAGCACAGGGAGAGAAGGGATAATAAATTGTGCCTTTTGATATAAGTTGGATTAGGGAAATGGCGTACCCATGTGTACGCTGATGGGGCCGCGCTGTGCGTGAGGCTGTAATCCATCAAAAAGGCAAGAAGTCGGCGGTGGATCGGTGCTAAAATCAACATCACACACACACCGTTACTGTATTTCACTGAAATCATGCATGTTGTAATTTCTGTTACTTGGACTATATCTATAACTTTTTTTAACCCATGAACATTTTATTGTCCTGCACAAATATTTTAGTAGTGAGTTCACATTTCTGTGGATTGTTACACTCGTTGCACCATCGTCTGACTGAATAATATCTGCTGATTAAGTAGAAAAATAAAGTTTGACAGTCTTTGAAATTTGAATTGAAACTCATATGTTGTGATGCTAAATGTGTCAGTGCACAGGTTTTATATTTTTCAACGTGTCAACAAAGTCGCCTGAACAAAAGAGGAAGGTGGGTCAATTTTTGTCAATGAATAAAAACTAAATAATGTAAAAAGATGCAGCTGCACTTTCCCATGTTGCTGTTTTGATAATATTTTGCTTAATTTTTACTTCTGGCCTTAAATTACGCTACAGGAAAAGTTTCATTCACGCTGATCACAGTCTGTCGTTCCTGCTCACTTTGTGAGTTGCTTCCTTTAAACTGGTAAAATTTGGAAATTACAATCGTCTTTACTGACAAAAGTCTCTTGTCCAGTTAAATTAACTGGTCAATGGTGTCTTTTCTGACATTACTTCCAGTCTTCGCAAAAGACTAAAGCTAAAACTCCAGGTTCATGTGTGTATGAGGAAGCTTGTGTGTGTCTTCACAGGACGAACAGCAGGAACAGTCCGACATCTTTGGCCTTATTTATCCCCGCTGAGCTTCCAGCAGGTTCTCTCTCTCTTCTATTGATTTGTTCGTTAAACGGTGACACAGGTCAGAGAACAACCCAACTGCAGCTTATGAGGGAAACTCGTCTTCTTTGCCTTTGAGGATGATTGAGGACACCGAACACTAGTTTACTTTGAGGTGTTTTGGTGCAGGACCAACTTCTTAAACTTCTAAATTGTGTCGTATTAGAAAAGACAGCTGCGAAACTGCTGACTTGATGGCCTTTCAATGCAGAAATGTTGCCTTCATCAATCATTAAAACAGAACTTAAAACAAACTTTTAAAGTTTATTTTCATGGGCCTTGGATTGGAATTGAATCTGGAGATTTTTTATGATATTCCTTTATGGTCTGTGTCTATTTTGGTAACCTTTGTCAGTGGAGATATCACAATCCTGGTTTGCAGTTAGTCGCTCTTTTACAGAACAATATATCACATATTACGATGGAAAGCAAGATGTTTCCAGTTGGAGAATATTACACAGTATGAAAGCTTTAAAGCGTGGCTGCCAGTCCGGCTTAGATTCTATTACAGTGGAGCGTAGGATATATTGTAAATGATTTTAAGGATGCCCTGTCTGCCCTGAAGAAGGCTTTTGGAAAGGCGACCCCTGTCCCTCTCACTTACGGCACTCCCCGAGTAACCACTTCAAAATGCTCGTAAACCGGCGAGCGCAGATGGATCCGGGCTCTATTGAAAACACATTGGCTCATAATCTGTGCCCTCTTATAATATGAAGGATCCCACATCAGTTTCAAGGTCAAACACCAATAAAATCAAAGACGGCAATTTGTCACGAGTCTGCAGGGATTCCGTGCTCAGGCCCGACATCGTCTGCAGTCCGTCCCAGTCACGAGCGTCTACGCCGAGCCGGGGAACGCCTCTCGAAGCTCGGCTGTGATTTTCGTCATGCCAGATGTAAATCGTATATTTCCCATTACTGATCTGATGTAGCTGCAGCTGCACGTCCGGGCGATTCCCGATCTGTCGTCTTTGGAGCGGCTGACGAATGCACATCATGGGAACCTGTCATTCGCTGAACATCCCTGAAAATAATGATTTGTTTAAAGGGGGTTAGTGGGTGAGGCAGGACGGCATCTGCTGTCAACCAGCACAGACACGAGTCCTCATTAACAAAGTGCTGCATGAGAGCGGGCTGATTTCATGGCGAAGTCATTGCACTGAGGAGCAGTTCTTTGGCGGCGCCGTCCCTCCAGGTGGCTCTCTCCGGCTTCCCGGGGCTCGAGCTGAATTCCCGGGGCTGCCGCTCGAAAGCCTTCGTGCTCTCTATCAGGTGCAAAGCGGGAGCTCGCCTTTCTTCTCGACGGATTTGACGATGCCCAGCAACTGTCATCTGTCAGCAGCATCTGTGGGAAGCAGCTTGTTTTCAATGACTGTGGATTTTCTGGCCGTACCTGTCAGTCTGACTCATAGAGGCTCGTAACAGATGCTGCCGTACTTTTAAACTCATTAGCTGCAGACTCCCACACGGTGCTGCGGTTGTCTTTCAGCCGGAGTGACATTTAGAGGTTCTTGGTTAAATGTGGATGAACTGGATCCAAGATGGAAGGAATCATTAAATGGACAGAAACGTCTGCATTGGTTTATCAAAAGCTGGCAAATCAATGCTTTCAGTTTGGATTTCGACTTTAATAAACTGTTTGACGTATGAATGACTTAAATTTCAATATGAACATCTTACGTGGCCAATATTTGCTGTACTACAACAGCCTCGAGTTAATCTACACAATGTCAACAGCAGTGCCAAGCAGAACAAAACTCCATCTCAAATATTCATCCCAGGCAATCTTCACTGATTGCACAAAAAAAAAAAAAAAAAAAAAATCCCAGCCTCTCAAGGAGCTGGAATAGTTACATGTTTATCTTATGAATAAGTGCAGGCAGCTCATTCCAAATCCAGCAGAAAGAGATGATATATATACATCATAAGTATGTAGGACTCCCATACCAATAACTCCTGAGTCGTGGAACAACCCCTGCAGACCTGTGTAATCCCTTTGACGAATAGCTATAGTGCAAATCTTAACTGCAGCCGTCCCAGATCCAGCAGCCCTGTTCCAGGACCAATTGGCAGAGGCCATTAGGGGCGTTCACATACATTTAGATGATCCCTCTGTTTGCATTACCCAGGCACAGATAATCTGTGTATACAGTGGGAAATTAGGGCAGAGCAGCCTGAGGCGCTGCACACAGAGACCTCCACATGTTCACTTCAAAGCGGCCGCGGCTGAGTGGAAGCAGGTGCGTCTTGTCCGGAGTCAGGCGCAGGGTGGGCCGGGCGGGATGGAGGAAGGAAGGCGGGATCCCCCGCGGGCCGGTCTGTGTGTGGTGGAGAAGGGAGTCAGTGCACGTGTGTGTATGTGTGTGTGTGTGTGTGTGTGTGCGGGGCAAAGACAGGCCGTCTCAACAACTCGATATAAAGTCGTGTCCAAATATTTTATCGTCCTGTGTCGCTGATACAGCAGAGTCAAGAGAAGAAGTAGAACAGCAAACCACGTGTCCTCTGGCTTTTCTCACCCAGGACGGCTTCAGCGCTGAGGAGTCGGGGAGGACGCCACGGTGGACGGTCGGAAATGCACATGACTTTAACATTGAAGACTGGGGTTAGAGTCCTGTGTCCCATGTGTTGTTGGGTTTAAGCTCCTAAAAGACTCATCTGAAGCTGTATAAGTCTGGATGTACACAGCATCCAGCTGTATCTATAACTGACTATAGAACTATAGACACACACCGTTTTTCACCATGTGTTTTACAAACATCCCCATTTGAAGCTCATTTCGATGTGGTAACAGATGCTGTTTGGGGTCAGTGAAACATGATGGAAAACAGAAAAAAATATGTTAACAAGAACAGTTCTGTCGTGACTTTAGCTGTTTTTTAAAAGTGAGTGGGGAAAAAAGCAGGACACCACGACCACAATTGTTCTTTAACCAAGAGCTCTGAAGCATAATCATAGAAAAGTTGATGCTCTTTTTCACATCATCTGGAAAACACGTTAAATTCACTGACTGTGAATGTTTTGACGATACTTTCAGTTTAGATGTTTTGTGTTGGTAGTGAACGTGTTAAATATGGAAATGTTCTAATTATGTTAAGCAATAATTTTTTTTGTTCATCAGCAAGTTTGAAAATTGGCAGGAAATGATAGATGTTTTCATCCGTGTCCATGAGAGGACTGAAGTCAGCCTGTATAAGAGAAGATGATAGAAGGGGGGTGATAGCTGTGATCGCCACCTAAAACTTTCCGTTAGAGAAGTTTCAGTTTGTGTCATAAATGTCTCCCACATCGTTGAAGTGACATCTGGTCTCAGCGCAGAAAACACCACAACAATTATCACTTCGAATAAACAAGTGGAAAATAAATCTGCGTGTGACATGAGAGCCAGAATAAGAAATGTTCCAACATTCCTGAGTCAAGATATAATAGTACATTTTATCAGTTTCTTGATAGCAAGTGTTCTGCTTATGGATTCTTTTGGTTGTATGTGAATGTGTGTGTGTGTGCGTGTGTAATGTGTGTATTCCTGCACAGAGGTGTGTGAATGCTTGGCCGGACTTAAACACAGCACCTGTGTTAGTGTGAGCTTCCTGTGATCGCGCAGGCCTGCGTCTGTTTGTGTGTTTTCCTTGAGGTCAAACGCTTTGTTTCCTCTCTAATGGCTCCCTCGTTTGGTGCGGCGGAAGAGAGGGAGAAGGGGTTATTGTGCGAGCGATTTGTCACCGCCTGTCTGAGTCGTGAGCTCCTCGCTGACACCATAAATACTTGATAATAGTTCATCTGGCGAAAAGCTGTTTCTCATACTCCGTCTTTTTTCTTCCTGCGCTGACCTCATGCTCTGGCTGCGTCTGTGGCTCTGTGGGACCAAGTAAATGTACGACTGAGCTACAGGTCCTGTTTGACCTGCAGGAGATATAGATCTGTACATTCGGCCTGATTATAGAAAATCTGCACACAGTTGTACTGGTATGATCTTTATGCATCTTGTTTTTCCTCTTCCTTAATTATGGCACTTTTCTTTTTTACCACATTCGCCACAATGAAATGAGACCAGTAATGACAGTATTGGTCTTTTTCATTGCACAAAGAACAACTTCTTATTGCTCAACACAGGGAAAAAAGTCCTAGTCCTAGAGAGAGACAAAGAGAGAGCGAGAGAGAGAGAGAGAGACAGACACAGAGAGAGAGAGAGAGAGTGAGAGACAGAGAGAGACAGAGAGAGAGAGAGAGAGAGACAGAGAGAGAGAGAGAGAGAGAGAGACAGAGAGAGAGAGAGAGAGAGAGAGAGAGAGAGAGAGAGAGACTGGAAAAGTGCTGCCATTCACCTGATGTTCATATTTCTTCCTGTCAGTGATATATTCTACAGATATAAACTTTGAAACTATACTGAGAGACTATCAACAGATCATTTTTTTTTTTCACTGTCTATTTTTGATAAAAACCGAGCATGAAAACTGGGCGACGCACCGAATCTGTTGATGACACGTTGCTGTGTGACAGTGTGACGTTACTCCACGCTGACATTTCACTGCTGCTTCCCACATAAGATGACATTTGTGTTTTCTGTTTTTTATAAACTCTTGATTAGTAGTGTTTCACATATCAGCACTTTAAACACAGCAGCATAGTTTCAGGATATTTGGATGAAGCTCCACCAAATGTGTAGATGCATCAGATCAAAGGCTCGAAAAGGGGGAAAAAACCCGAATAAATACATGTACACAGGAAATATATAATTAGAGAAGGCTTCGTTTACACATTCATCATTAGACAGTTCATCATTAAACACTGATATAACATCAGACATTGTCTCTTAGTTTGTGTGTTTCAAATTTCCCCTGTCATTTCTCTCAGTCCTGACAGTTGTGGATATTTCTTCACAGCTACTTCTCAGTTTTTCATTTCAAAGTCTCAAACAATAATATTCTCTGCAGATACTCTCTCATCTGTTAACCTTTTCAGAAGCACCTTCAGAAGCAGCTGCTGCAACATTAATGTGCTCAAAAGCTCTTGTTTCGCTCCGTCTTTATCGCCTCTTCTCTTTTTCAATTTTTAAACTTTTTTCCGCTCCAGCCGAGCTCAGGAGCTTTCTCTGCCTCTCAACATTTAATGCTCAATTTGATAAAGCACATGAAAACATAACAAGGTATCAGAGTTAATTTAACACAAACTCTCATTTTGAAAATTAAAGAAAGGTGTGATGAAGCCTCTGGTCCATGACTGACAGGACTTTAACAGACCAGACTGCTGCAGTTGAAGCACATTGATTGATGAACTTCATGTAAAGGCTCTTAGATCCCTGATGCTTTTCACGTGTCTGCAGACAGGTGCTTTTTGCATTCGCAAACACATGCAGGAACGAGCGCACATACATAATGCAGGAAGTAAACGTTCCCACATCGTCTCCTCTGTCAACAGAGCTGTTGTGAGCTGACAGGCTTCTGATCAGCAGACGACCTTTTTACTTTCTCTTGAAGAAACTTATCTTCAAATTGTCAACATCCTGTGCAAAATGCGAACACACGTCTGCATCCAGCTTTTCCACAACAACACATGTTCTGTTAGTGCAAAGCGACATGGACATTAAAGTCTGCTGCAGCTTCCTGTGTCTGTGCTGTTCTGCGTTCTGCACCATGAAAAACAGAACTGACGCTCCGTCCTTACGGCTGCGAGTCACGAGCGGCATTTTGAATTATGGTGTTTTCCCAAACCTCTGAGAATATATATTACATCGGAAATATTCCGCTGCCAAAACTTTGTCTCGTTTAATTACGCATACATTAAGTGGAGTAGACTCTGGAGCCGTCCTCTTTGACATGTACCATTATCACATGTCTGCGGAGACATATTGGGGTTTTTTTGTTGAAGAGCGGGAACCACCACCCGCTGCAGCCGCCACCCTCTGGCCTGTCTAATAATCACAGCTAAAGCATCAAGAAACATGTTTTTTATGGTCTGACAAAAGCTATAATGTATATCCCTGTTGTGCTCCGTGCTCACAAGGTTTTAACCCAGGGGCACTAAAGCACGGGAAAATATTTATATTCTCTTCAGCAGAGGGGCTGTAACTTCCAGCAGGGAAGCTAATTTCACATGCTGGAAGTCCATTCTCAGCCTCGCCTGATCTCCCTGCTGCCTCCTTTGGCAGATTTCTCATTCCTCCTTCTTCTCTGCCGTCTGCTTCAGTCAGAGCAGCGCTCCCACTCACGGGGTTATATATGCATACTTTAATCATTTTTTTCAGCTGAGCGTGACGTCCATGTCCTTTCCTGGTGACATGATTTAAACCACTGCAGCCATTTCTTTTCCTTTTTTTCTGTTTGGTGTTTGTGTTTACGGATGAGTGTGAGTGCATAATTCCATTTGTGCATATTTCTGTCTGTTTGGGTGTTTGGGTGAGGAGCCACGAGCCTGGTTCCAGACCAGAGTCCTCATCCACATCACACTTATTTTTTTCTGTAATTAAAATAGTGTTGGAAAAACAGCTGAGCCAAGAACTTGATAATGTGACTGAACTGCCATTTTGTTTACCTTCATCTTTTAGGTGTTCATGTTATCTGTTTTGTGGTTGATGGGTGTTTTGTTGTTGTTGTTGCTGTTGTTGTTGTTGTTGTTGTTGTTGTTGTTGTTTGTTGTTGTTGTTTGCCACAGCTAAATATTTGGAGGTGACTGATCTTTTTTTATGGAACATTTGATGAATGACTGAGAAACTACCTTCACACCTGCATCAATCTCATCTACACTTGGAGTTTTCTGGCTCTGGCACAAGACGATGACATCCCTATTTTTATGCTCATGTCCTATAATTCAGAAAACATGTTAACATCAGCTGCCTCCATATTGGCTGATACTGGAGATAATATGAACTTACAGCTGTAACATCTCCCACTTGGTGAGAAGAAGAAGAAGAAGCGAGTGCTTTTGTACAACTTCTGCCAAATTGATGGAAAACATCCCCCACTTCCAAAAAGAAATCAGCTAACATGAACAATGTCAGAGTGAATAATGGAGTGAAAACAACATCTGATCACCAGACCTTGGAGCCACATAACACAGAGAAGGAATGTGTTCACTGCACCTGAACAGCTTCATACCTACTTTCTGTACAAACTCCAGGAGACAAAGGTAGGTCATCGTGTCACTGGATGTCAAGTGAGAAACAAAGATGCCTCCTGGGAAGCCACACAGACGATATGATGAGCAGAGGGAGCCAGCAGCACCAGAGGGGAGGGTTTTACCTCCTCTATAAACCTGATTCTATTCACTCAGTGTCACAGCTTTTGAAGAAAAAATAGACTTTTTAAACGCTCCTGCTCTTTAAATGTTCTGATATTTGCACGTCGTCACTCCAAAGATGTTAAAAAGTAAAGAATTGCGTGCACGTAGCATCTGACCCGCGGCCTGGAGGATAGATTTCTGTGGCATCTGATGGAAAAGGCTGATCTTTATAAACTCCCCTGCTCCACCGTGGCATTTACTCAGCACCGACACTTGATCTTCATAATGTGTCCGTGATGAGGTCACAGCCACCTCTGGCAGATGTGTGTCTGCTGCAGCACCGACTGGAAGCCGTGTGTGTTGTGCCGCTTGTCACGGCACATTTGAGTCTGGCACCAAACGCTCGATGCAGCTCTGCATTAACACACACACACACACACACACAGACTGACTCTGCACATGTGCTTTTACTCATGTGTGAATATACATGGTGGTTAAATCTGATGTGACCTCCACAAGCTTCTGCTCTGAGATTCTCTGCAGCATTTTTCAGAAACAAAATCAGGAGACGTTGTTTTCACTCAGGTGAAGTGTAGTGAAGACTGTTCGCTAACCTTTATTCTATCAGGCGGCTCCGTGGAGAGCGAGAGTCTCTCATCCAAAGCACAAAGTAAAATAGAGTTCACAGATCTTTCTATGATGATAGATAGCAAGAAGTAGGGAGTGTTAAAGGTTCTGCTTCTGCTGTGGTTCATAATTTCTGACACGTCACCGGATCACAAGGTCTCCTGTTTGACTGCCTACAGTTTGCAGTTAAATCAAATAACTGATCTCAGGACTCGAGTCGCATGAAAGATGGAGCAAAGTCAAATTTGCACTTCACCATGTTTTAAAAAATGATTTCACACAGCAGGATTTAGTGTCAAGTGTTTCACATCAGAAGCATTTTCTGAGTCGGAGCTGTTGTGATCACTGAAGTGAAACAGCACAACTTGTGCGTCTGATCTTCAAACGCTGTAACTGTACTGTCACATACTGAAGCTTTTCATGTCAGTGCTGGACTCATTAAAAAAATAGATAAATACATAAATGCTTGAACTGAAAATGTATTGTCACAGACTTGATTCTAGTTCATTACAAACAATCTCACAATAAATAATTGCACAGAAAGAAGAACATAGTTTGTTATTATTTTCAAATACATGAATAAATACTGACATCCAGTCACAACCACATTCATCCAATGTCTGTACAGTTAATGCTAAATATTGGTGAAGTAAGTAAAGTGCTATCAGACATTTTATGCACTAAAGTTGGCTGCAGTGGGACATATGAGATGGAAATCATCAGATCTGCAGGAAAATGTTGTTATGAAATTGGCCATTGATGAAAAGCACGAAGAGGTGGAAACATAAATGTTTTCACAAAGAAGGAAAAGTTTAGTTGCAGCCTTTGGTGATTTTACAGTTCATTGATGCTCAAGTTCAAATTTTCTGCTGATTCATTAAAGCCTGAAAGCGTCATTTTTGTTTCTAATAATCATGTTTCAGGCATAGATCAGTTTGTATTTAATGCACGTTTGAGGCTCGTTTAAACGTCCTTTGCTCTGTGTTTATGTCTGTTCTGGTTTTCAGAGTAAAAGCATCGGTCGATAAACCTGAAAAACTTGAAACCTGACAAGTAGAATAATAATAATAATTAAAGTAATGGCAGTAGTAACACGAGGAGAAATAACACTTTATTAATCATGAGGCATAATAGCAGCAGACTTTGCCAACTCCATTAAGCTCCTCTCAAGAGAACATAAATAACAGTAGACCGAGCTGCATTTATGATAGCGATGATTATTCACACTGAAAAAAACCAAGACTTGAAAGCCTCTCAACAGCTTTTGACCCACATGTGCCGTTTCCCAGCTACTGGGATGAGGGTTAATTATTAAAGACTAATTGAACTACAACAAAATATTATCTTGAGCGATTGTCGAGCTCAAGTGCTGTTTGGAATGTGATCAGACTCCGAGTAACAGAACGAAACGTTTTCGCTCTTCGAGGCCGACGCAGCCTCGATTTTAATAAGGTCAGAAAACGATTTTAATAAGGTCACACCTGTCCACAAATACTCTGTTGTTTTATTTCCTAATATGACAAGATCAATCAATCCAGCAATTTCAAAATCTTCTCCCCGCTGTAGGTTATACAATTTTGCTGGTGGAAAAACTGAATCTTCTGTTGAATATTATTTTATTATTTTATAATGTTATATTAAAAATAGTCACATTTAAATATATATTAAATATATTAACAATGCATGTGTTTAATTTTTGAGCAACAAGCTCTGAACGCAACATTGACATATTATCATCTGATGAAGCAGCAAATTGTTCATTTCTTTTAAAGTCGTGTTTCTGGTCAACATTTGAATCCAAGTCCAATCTTCACTCTCCTTTTAGCTTTGTTTTTGTTCTCCACCAACTCCTGAGAATAAACAAACAAACAAACAAACAAACAAACAAACAAACAAACAAATTTACTCTGTAGCTGCTAAATGCTCCAAAACCAAAACAATTAAACAAAAGAAGCTAAAATCCTCTGTAAAATTCAGCTTTAAAAACGCTCATCTCATCATGTTTTAAACTGTGGAACAGTCGGAGCTGCAGCAACAGTTCACGGAGCCGATGAAGCTGCTTTAAAACCTTTCACACCTGAGAGATGCTATTTGTGTCAGACTCGTCTCTGAGTCACAGCTCAGTCTGATCTGAACACACACACATATTTTTAGCTTCAGTGTGACTCGAACTTTATTTCCAGTGTCTACAAATCCACAAAGAAATCAGAGAAAGAAAATCTCTCCTCATAACTCGAATCATCATCGCTGACTTTCCTTCAGTATTAAAATAATCCAGTTTCTTCATGAGTGTTTCAAACAGCAACGACCAACAGCTGCTTCCACAAACTCTTAATGGTGCCAAAATGTAAACAAATATAGAACTGGCCTCAAGTTTTCGCGGCAACATTATACTTCCTGTTTACATCCTACAAATTAAAGGAATTGGAGACGCACAGTGTCAGACCCTGATTTAGAGGACAGGAAATGTTCTGTTAGTAAGTAAGTCATATGTAACAGTGTATGAAATGAAATCAAATATAAACTGATTGACATGAAAAATAAAGTTGTCTTATTGAATTTTTTATGGAACTTTTATGAACTGGTTGCCAGCTGGATCGGTTCTCTGCGTGTTCACAGGAGAAACCACAGTGAACCAAACATTATCACGGCGCTCATGTAAACATCGTTATTCGGATCATGTGAGAGTTGAATTGATTTCAGTTTGCACGAGATGTCACCGAACAAAATGACTAAAACGTTTTCTGTGTGCACACGTGTGAATGTGTGTGGTCTTAATTAGCCCGATGCAGCTTTAGCTCCTCTCTGAGTTGTCCCCTGCTCCGGGGCCCGAGGTGACAGATTGACTCCTTCACAGCCAGCAGCCGTCATGTGGAGAGTGGCCGGTTAGAGCTCGGGCCTCGCTGTTCTGCTTCCTGGACGATGGGGTCCGTCCTCCTGTCTGGACTAAATGACCCGTCCTCTGTGTCTCTGTTTGTCTGTCTGTTTATATCTGAGGTCGGTGGCGTCAAACAGGTCAAAGAAACATGTAACAGCTGATAGTGAACTGTCACATATTGTGTTAACATGTCAGTTTTTAGGGGTTGAAAATGTTAATTCTCAATATTAATCATATTTATTACAGGACGATATTACTCTAACAACATTTTCTCAAATGATGTGTTTCATTTTTAACTGATGATGAAATGATTTATATTAGTTATCAATTTAATCAATATATTCAGCAGATAAATACTAATGAACTAGAATTTAAAGGTTCAGTTCATCCAAATTATGAGGAAAAAAAGCAAACAAACAAAAAACAAAAATAATCAATCATAAAAAATCCCATTTCAATAGTTAATCTCAGTAAAAAAAACAGTGTCATAAACCACTGATCTCATCGTCTGCTGAGTTTTACAAATTATATTTTAAAATGCTTTGAGGAGCAAAAATAAAATTCCACTTCCTGAATGTTCGAATCCTCTGCACATGAGAGTTAAACTGTTTGTAATCTAAATCACACTAAAAGCTTGAAAATGCATTTGTTTAAGTGACTCATTCAAACCACACTAATTCAAATGTAAATAAAAGTGTGGTCCCACTTTCACGACACAGAACTGAAACTCGCGCCTAAATATTTTAACATGAACTAAATGAACCAGAACTGAACAAGGAAATACATTTATATATTTTCCAAAGTTGATGAAATGTGTTTAATATAATGACAGAATGAAAGGACAGTGAGTCACAGGACCAAAGCTTCAGACAACCATCATCCAGCTCTGCAGCTTCTGCTCTGTTTTAGCTCTTTGTTTTGGTTTTCAAGGCTGCAATCAGGTGAAAGCACTGAGCCGTGTAATTAAATCGCATGCTACGCTGCTCTTAGCAAGCAACGACTGCAGCACTGTGATTGATTTGTAACATTCAAATATGTTATTATAAATCTCAAATGTGCACGGTCAAACAAATTAGACCTGCGATAATGTGGCCGCGGCGCTTTGTATATTCAAGAGAGCTGTTGGGGTTTGAAAGGAGCTGGCGTTTAGTCTTTTAATGCAACGGGAAAAATGAAGCGTGTTATATTCATGAAATGTGCTGTTGATGTGAGACACGCGTGTTTGTTTGATTTGCACACGTCCACATTACAGAGCTGGAGGAACTGGTGAAAAAACTCCTACTTGTGTCTGGATGTTGACACGAACAAGCTTCAGGTGGAAAATATGACACGAACACGGCAGAATGTTTTCTACAGTCGCTGCTGCTGATAACATTAACGAAGACTGTGTTCGAGTGTCCCAGTGAGTCGTGACAGTGAGAGAGCATGAACCAGACCAGGACTCTGAAACTGAAGCAGCGAAATGGAACCCAGCCATCATTCACTTTATTCATTACACCGGTGATGTCAAAATGTGAATAAAGCCTGTGATTATACTTTGAATAAAGTCGCTTCTGTGGCACTAAATTACTGTATAAGAAAAACAAAAAGGTGCATCTGTGTTATTATGTTGCACAAATTACTAGGAAATACAAAGTTTAAAAAAACAAAACAAAAGTAAATAGAAAATGAGATCAAAACAGAGCAGAGCTGAGTCAGAGTCCCTGGAAGATAAAATCTAATGACTTGATCCTCTGATTTTTCATCCTGCACAACCATGAGCTCTAAATGTTATAACCTGAAAACATTCCCATCAGCCTCAGCTGCGCCAACATGCTAAACTAACATGATGAACGCTGAGCCTGTTAAACATATTGTGTGGCTGCAGACTCCGGCCGGCTTCATTCTTCAGTTCATCTCACCTTCCACCTCTTTGCGTCTCCTCCTCTGTCGTCTCTCTCTGGCAGGACGGTCTGAACATCTGCATCTGCACGTGCACGATTGTGTCTTTGTCTCAGACCAGATCGCAGCCTCCAGACAGGGCGGAGCAGAGGATAAGGGGTTTGCACTGGGGGAGAAATGAAGGGCTGCGTGAGAGATGTCAGCAGGATATATGCACCAGGGGTGGAAGTAATGGATTACATTCACTTTGTTACTAAAACAGTCATGTCTTTGTGTTTTTATTGCCTCATACACAAGGAGAGAAATCTGAATTGCACGATCAACATTCAACATTTGTAACATTTCTGAGTCTAGTATGTAAATTTGCAGCCTTCTGCAGTGAAACACTACACAGGAAATGTCCGGGTGTTGGCAGCATCTAAATGCTAATGCTAAATGCCATAAGTGTCAAATAATGCTCCGGCTGATAGAATGGGCCTGATTGTGAACAGTGTGAGTCTGATTGCATGAGTAAACAGTCACGGGATCCCCCACCAGCAGTTTCCAGCCGGTTGAGCCGCCGTGTGTAACCCTGTTTTTCAGCCAGCATTTCCATGTGAATAGCCCGTGATGGTGATCAATTTCATTTCATGAGTAATGCTAAACTCAATTGCTCTTGATTTGCAGTGGTTTCGACCGATGCTGAAGGTCAGTGATGACGATATCAGAGAGACCATCTACAAAAAGCAGGCAGGAACAGTTGATTTTAAATATACTTCCATGTCATGAGTCATTGAAGTGCATCACTTTGGCTCATGTTTTTAATTTGGTGTCGTGTTCTGCTGCTTATGTTTCTTCCGACGTCCGATCTAAATAATGAAACCTGAAATAAATGCATGAAACAAATTGATGTCTGTTTCATGCTTTCCATCTGTGAACTTTCACTGGAGACTTTTACTTTACATATCATAGGCAAGAAGTTTCATATAGACTTTTTTTACCCTGGGTTTCAGCTCACAGGCTACATACAGTCGTGTTGCCATGTGGAGACTGAAGGAGACCTGCAGACATGACTCAGGGCTGAAAAAATACCTCATCCCTCAGCATGTTTTTCAGTTAAAAATAATGTAATCTGCAGTTTACATTCTCCTGAAAAGAAGCTAGAATTGAACATAAATATCTAAAATACAGAAGTAAAGCACAGCACATTTTGTCATAAAGGTGCAAACATAACATGAAGGAAGCTAAATAATCAGTCAATAATCTTATTTTCTTCTTTGGCTTAGTTGCACATATGTCATAGTACAGTGCAGTCGATGGGTCTAGAGTCTATATGTATATTTTATTTTCAGGTAGGTTCATGCTTTACACATTCAAACCTGGAAGCCTTGTGTTGACAGAAGTAGTTAGGAATTAAATTATCAAAAGGCTCAAGAGACCTGTGATAGTGGACTCACTGCAAACAGCTCAATTCTAGACAGAAAGCCTTACATAAAGGAGCGAGACGCAATTTACCATAAAATAATGATGGTGTTCACTTTCAGTCTCTACATTCACTGTGTGGAACTCGGTGGCAGAAACCAAGTGACAGAGTTTGTTGTGTGAAGAATGAAAAGAGAGTTTGAGAGGCTGAAAATTGTCCCTTCCAGTTCCACGAGGTCTGAGACGAGGGGGTTTCAGATGCTGTTCGACGACCTGACGAGGCCTTCGAACTTATAGCACAGGGTGTTTCCCATTAATCTTCAACATGTCCATTCAGTTGAACTCCTGTCCTTCGAGTCATCGGTTTAATTCGACCTCTTGTTCTGTCCTGATTTGGGAAACACACCAAGCTCCAAAACATCTCAAACCGCTCTGTCCTCACATTCCCACACGTTAACGAGACGGTTGCTCAGATCTCACCTGGCTGGTGCGACACCTTTCAACAAACCTCACACCGGTAATAAGGTGCTCTCACCCGTCGGCGGCGCGATGGTGAACGTCGCCGCACACTAGCACAATATCCTGAGGGCCGAGCTCGCACTCTGGATGCGTTTGATAATGACGGGAAGAAAAGAGACAGCTAGGTGTGTGAGAGGATTTGTTTTTGGCTCCTGTCTCGCACCTCTGTTAATCCCAAGGCTCTAATGTTAGCAGAGGCTGCAGGGGACGTGTAGCCAAGAGCCAAATGCTATTGCTAGGAGAGGATTAAAAATAAATATATAAAGACGTGACGGAAGTGTGGCGCTTGGGTGTTGTCTACCCGACGCGTCTGATCTCTGCGGCGGATGACATATGAATATAGACCTTATTTCCATGGTGACTGCGATGTGTTGCCGTACTTGATTATCAGGCTTAAAGTAAATACAGGAGACGCCCACATCCAGACCCCCTGGTCCTGAGAGGATGATACCTGAGCTGCTATTTCAGCGGCAGGAGGATGAGTCAGGAACAATAAGGACGCTCGTGTGCATCGTGCAGACAAACACATTGATCCTCTGTGTCTCTCTGATTATATTTCTAAACACGATGTACAGAGACAGAATCGTCTGAGCTTCTCTTCAAGTCTCATTTAACTCGTTCGTTTTCCGTCCACATTCTGTTCAATCACTAATCACAGAGTGATGTCGTGTTTTGTTGGTTGCCAGGGAGCCTCATTGTCATCCCAGTTGTTTGGTTTCCTCTCCAAAGGTCAACGACTTGTCTGATTGAATAACACTTTTCATGCAAATAATCTGCTGCAGCGAGTTTTTCCCCTCGTCTGGCTTTCGGGGATATTTTGCAGCAGATGTGGAATAAAACACACCCTGTCACATGAAAGTGACACGTATTGAAGATTTAAACTGTTGATGGCCGCCGGCAGCGTCTCATGTTGACGTCCTCTGTCCTCTGTCTGGTCTGAGGCCGACCTCTAACGCTGGCAAGCAAATGAACTAACTGTGTTTTTAACAATTGTTTTTCAGGTTCAAACTAATCTTTTATACTGACGCTCATTGAAGCCTCCACCTCCTCAGCTTGTACATGTTGCCTTTCTGCACCTGTTTGCTTCCAACATCCAACACCAGACAGGTTTGCAACTAGCTGGTGAACATTGGAGCATTTAGCTGCTAAAAAGCCAGTTTACAGTTTGTTTATGTTACGAGTGGTTAAAAAAATCAGTTACAGAAGGTTTAACCGTCATAACTGAACCATCTCCATTCATTTCTTATTGCTGCTACTTTCATGTTTCTAGATTTGTGTTTACTCACAGTAAAAACAAAGTAGAGGGATTAAAATTCATGAATCATAAACTGCTTTACTTTCCTTCTTGAAGCTCTCAAACACTCAAAAGCCCTGAAAACTGAAAAGGGAAACATATTTAGGGGCCTGGGATCAGTGTGAAGTAGCAAAGCAGGGATTGAGCGTAAGCCAATGGCCTCCAGCGAGCAGCATTAACCAGCCAACACATAAATGTGTTTCATGATGACATATTAGTTTTAAAAACAATGTGCTAAAGACGGCACGAGAGAGTTATGTTTATTCACATGTGAGTGGTTAAGTCTGTGTTGGCTGGTTTGTTTCTGTCGAAGTGTGTTCGTGATGTTTGTGACTCTGCGTCGCTCGTGTTTGTTGCATACCTTCGCAGGCGGAGGATTTGAAACATCTGTGTGCAGACGGAGCCTCCAGTGGGCGCCGAGAGCGACACACACACACACACACACACACTCCTCCACCTCTAGGCCACAAACACCATGTTCCCTTTGATCCGTGATGCCAACGCTGTTTTACCAAAGTCAGGACAAAATGGTGCAAACCTGAGCACACGCTGTCGGGCGGGAGGAGCCACCAGCAGCAGGACAAAATGTTTCCTCTTGGAAACTGAAATGTGTTCGTGTCGAGGGCTTCAGTCCAAGATTAGATAGCCATCATTTAAAAGCGATGGGAAGGAGAGTCTATACGTATTTGACATTATTAATGGGAAGCAGGTCGTCTCTGAGCCAAAATAGAAAATGAGTATAACGAGAGTTTGATTTGGTTTTTGATCGATACTAATGATTCACTGAATTCTTGCCCAGGTGCTAAAAACAAAAGACACTATTCTTCTTTCTTTGGAGGCAGAAAGTAGTTTGTGACCATATGACGACAGAAAATCTAAAAACAAGCTCACAAACACAAACACCTGATACACAGTCGACTTATTACGGTGTCATGATCAACGTATCAGCGACTGCTCATCAGAAAACACAGATCCAACCAGACGTTTCTCTGTCTGTCAGATCTGTAGCATCAGCAGCACGAGGACGGAACGAGGACAACTGAAAAACTAAAGAGTAAATAATGTAATGTGTACAAAATAACAATAGAATAAACAAACAAACAAACAAACCCACACCCAAACTTCTCCCAGTCAGAACCAGACTGAGCTGCTAGTTTAACAGAAGCAACAGAGAGCAACAGAAAACCAGCCGCTCCCTCAGAGGACGAGCAGTCGTTCAATCATGGAGACGACATAATCAAACAAGAACGCCTCATGTGTTGAGTAGATGGATGTTTGAGGATAGAGATGAACAACTCATCTCCCTCCTGCAGAGAGATGGACGACGGAGACGAGGTGGCTCCGGCCTCCATCTCTGCTCGGCTCGTTTAATCTCTGTCCTCTCTGGATTATCGTCTCTCGGTGGATTACAGTCGTTACCGCTCTGATTTATGGGACATCGTGAGACATAATGTGCAATAATGGGACATTACCTACAATATCATGGACATAATCATGGACATTTCCAATTAAATGCACTGAGCTGTAGGTCTGATTTCTACATTCATAGCTTTGTGCCACTGCTCATACAGTTTGTGCAGCAGCACGAATGATCCTGAATGTCAACCTGGTTATATTGTTGGGACTGTGTTTATTTTACATTTGCACATTATTAATAAATGCACTCGTTCCTGCTTTGTGCTGCAACTGATTCACAACAATTTACCTTGGGATGAATAAATGTTATCATATCTTATCCTTTGTCTCTTTGTCTGTGGAAGCAGCTGCTCACGAATCGTTGCTGGTTAACGAGAACGATCACAGTCTTTCTGCAGATCCTGTGTAAGAGCATCTGCATCTGTTGTTTCCTCACTCATTTATTCAGATCTCTCCTGCAGTTTGTCATCTGTCCGTACATAATGGAGCCACACACACACACACACACTGTCATATTTAACAAAAGAGGTGTGGAGGTGTGTTATTCAGCTCTTCTTTTAATTTGTCACCTGTTGGTATTTTTCTTCATGGTCACGTCTGTAATGTTCATCCGGCTCACACACACTGTGTCTTCTGTCCCCTCTGCTCTTATGAAGGAATTTTTCTGTCAAGCTGAAGAGGAAATGAAGAGATAAAACACAGAGATCACGTTACTTGTTTACCTGCTCCATATGTTAAATGTGGAAGACGCCGGGTTAAAATCTTATTGTCATACTGAGACTGTTTGTCCGTCCAGCTCGTGTTGGTTTAAGAGGTCGTCCCACTGTGGGAGTTATGAGGTCCCCCCTGTGGAGCGAGCCGTCTCAGGGCTCCTGTGGGCTGCGTGGCCGCTGGACCGACCCGTTTATCCAAGCAGGGCAACAGTTCACAGTAAACTGAGAGAAAAATGAAGTGAAACAGATGCTTTTACAGCCTAAACAATCAGTGTGGCTTCAGTTTCCAGTGACGGGTCAGTGTTTTCAGCATTGCATTTTAGCAGATGAGGATGAGAGACGTCGTTCTCTTTACAGTCTGTCTGTGTAATATATTACATGCTGATGCTTTTAATATGTAATTAATGTGGACGTGATTTTTGTTCATTTTCATTTGTAATAGGAAAACTATCATTTCAGCGTCTGCCAGTCCTTGACCGCACTCCACCGTCAAGCGTCTCCCTGCGAACATTTATTCTGTCTGGCATTTTTGTGCACTTTTGTCATGTTAAATTACACAGTCCAGAGACAGCAGAGTTGGAAGACTGACACCGTCATAAATATAGCGGCCGTGATTCACTCCCGCTGAGCTGCACAGAGCAGAAAACAGTGACAAGACGACAAAGGAGGAGGGAGACAGCTCGTGGCGCGGCTGCTCTCAAACAGTTCACGAGTCTGACTGCTCGGTGCAGATCAAAGCACCGGGATGTAATTTATTCTTAAATATATATTAGGGTTAGACTGACGTACTGAATCACCGTAATGATGTGGCAGACTGATATTGTCCATTAATAAACAGCACATATCACTGAGTCATAGTCGTGTGTGTCAGTACAGTAAAGTGTCACATGATGGTTTCAATGCTGCTTTAGAGACAGAACTCAGTTTCCACTTCAGCAACATTCAAATTTGGGGTCAAATGGAAAAAAAGGAAGATTTACTAAGAAAACTGGGCACAGATGTGTGATTCACAAAGACAGCAGCTCATTACGTGTCGTCTCCCGGGACTCACCTCCATCAACAGGTGGAGAAGCTCTGGAGGAAGATCAAATGGAAATGTATGGATCTTTATCCCAAAGCATTCAGCCACAGTTTAACTCCAACTACCTGAAACAAATATGTAGTTATAATATAGTTATATTTATGTGCAGTTGGAGTGACATTAAAAACACAGTGTGTAAAATGCAGTTATTGAGTGACTTCACAGTTCTTTGTCCATCAAGTTTAAATTCAAGTTTAATGAACACAAAACCAAAATAGCTTGTATAGATAGTCATTTATGATATCTCTTAGTGTTTATCAGTATTTCACTCTGGTCCACTTTGAAATATCTCAGCTATTGGATGGATCGCCATGAAATTTGGTTTTAGAGATTCGTGAAAGGAGGATGAAATGAATAACTTTGCTGATCTGTTGGCTTTTCCTCTGGTGCAGGTCAATATCTGATGTTGTCAAACTAATATGTTTGGTTTTAGTTTTGATGAATATAGAATAACATCAGCATTTTTCTTTGAAGATTTGATTTGTAAAATTGATCTAAGTAAAATTAACTGTGATACCTGAGTTGGAGTCTTTCACATCTGCATGTGCCCTCAACAGTAAGTATGATGTAAATAATAATAATATTAATACTAATACTACTACTACTAATAATAATGATAATGATAATAATAATGATGATAGTCCTGTCCGCTCTCCTCCTGAGGATGTGAATGATCTTCTCTCTGAGCCTTTTTACCAACATGGTTTCTCTGCGGATCAACAGTGTTTGCATCGACTGGCCAATGTGAACGAGGCTCTTCACTGAGTTATTATGTGGCCTTCGATAAAACGGTGTCACGGTTGACGACGAGGTGACGCTGAGGCCGTGAGCACGAGTGTTCTGAATGAAAACTAAACCTCCCGTGAATCCACAGGAAACGATCCCCCTCACACGCTCGACATTGATAAACCCTGGAAAGACTTTCGGTATCAGTCTGTCAGAAATGAGTCAAACAACCCGACAATGACATGAAACCGTCTTTAGGAACCAGCTGTGAAGATTCGCCTCGAGACGCTTCCGTCTTTCTTTGTGGTTTTGTGAGATAAATGTACTCGTTACATGTTGCCGTGAAAATACGGCGCTTCACCTCCTCACATCACAATTCTGTGACTCACATTTAGCTTTGTGTGCAGTTTAAAACCTCGTGATAATGAGACCAGGAATAACTTTGAGGTTTGTCCTTTCTCCCAGCGAGAAACATTCTGATAAAATACACTGACAACAAAAAGCTGTTACCTTACAACAGTGATTGGTATTTTTCTTCTGCGTGTCAGTGAGTCAGGAGACAGAGGCACAGACCAGCTTTTCTACGAAGATGCTGTAACAGAGAGACGGCTCCTCGTGCTGCACACTGACCTTTCAGGCTGTGCAGAGCGCAGTGGGATCAGATGGCGAGCTTTGCAGGAGAAGACGACGGTTAGAGGAAGAGAAGAGAAAGTTACTCAGAGATGAAGATAATTCTGATCCTAGAAATAAAACAGCTAGAATCTTCTCTTCACTCCGTCCGTGGTCGGAGCAGTTTGTGTTTGTGGTTTATGTTTATGCATCATTCCAACATGAGAGTGATTGAATGATGAAGCTTCTGTTCAGTGTTGGACAAACCAAAGCATTTAGAACTAAAATGCAGCTGTTAAACGCAGTAAAACATGTGATTCGTCTGTCACATAGGCTCAGTGTCAATCCATGTGCCAAGTTAATACGTTAATAAGGAATAAACCAAATAAAGAATTTAAAAGAATTGTTCATCTTTATTTGTTTTATGTGATAAATATTATTGCTTGTTTTTTTTTTTGGCCCCTGGCTTATTGTCATTTTGCACAAGTGGCCCCTGAGCGAAGTCAAGTGTCCCTGCGTTACAAGATAATAAGCTCCTGTAACATTTACCTTCTAGAGTGTGGATGCTGTCAGATGTGTTTCTGAGAGGAGACGGATATAAAAATAAAAAAAATCTTCAGTCAGTAAAAATGTCATTAGGCTGGTGCACGGACTCTCTCTCTCTCTCTCTCTCTCTCGCTCTCTCTCTGACTGAGTGGCAGGAATGCAGTGACAATCTGTCTCTGCAGCGGGAATCACACACCGGCGCCGCAACCTTTAACCTCCATCTCAGGAGTGACTGCGATCTCCATGACTACGGAAATCTGAATAGCGAGAGCTTTATTGGAAGTGACATATTAATAAACTGTAGCCTCTGGAGGGACTGTAATCACACTTCAATTATTTTTGCTTCCCTCTTCCATTCCTCTCGTCCTCCACATCTCAGTGTATTTAATATGTTAGTTTAGTGAGCAGAAACTTTCGGCAGCTGCTCTGCAGGTCGCTGCGATGAAACGGCAGCACAGGCGATAACAGGCGATCGTCAGATACACTAATGACAACGGCAGATGTTTGTTCACCGAGCAAATGACAGGTTTGTTTGGTTTATTCTACCTCGATGCATCGATAAGACGTCTGATATTAAAGGAAATCGTTTTAGCACTCTTCACAAAATGTCCAACCGTACGACAGAGCGGACTAAACTCTGTGCATCAGTATTATTTTAGACCCAAAAAGAATTAATAACTGATTTAGCAAACAATTATCATTTGCTTACAACAATAATAAGGCAAATTGGTAAAATTGCTGAAAAAAACAAACAAATTTTAATTCCTGCTGTCGAGGCCCTGAGCACTTAAATCCACTAATTCCTCCACTCGGATGCTCCTGATGAAACCTGTTACTCGGAGAGTTTTTGACTTCTAAAAATCCACTTCAAACATGAACCGGGCCGGCGGTTTACTGAGGTATTTTTAAGCCTGGAGATAATTGAGTTGTGGGTTTTACAGCGGAAAATAACAGCTGCTAATCTGACAGTTTTGTTCCAACCAATTTCAGTCTGAAAAGCTTTTATATCTGAGGGCTGTTTTCATCTTGCGCTCGGGATGCGAAACAAATTTAGAACAAATCTAACTTTGAAGTGTTTTCTTTACGTGTCACAAGATCTCCAAAGCGTTTTAAAGATTTTTATTTATATTTTTATATTTTTATTCTTTATTCTTTGAAGTAATCTGCTGCAATGCTTCCTCCTGCCTCTTGAGATGCATTAGTGTCAAACCGTCTGGAATAATCTCGCCGACTCGCTGACACTCTGGTCGGTGCTGTTCTGACCCAGTCTGGATAGTTTATGAGAAATAGTTACGCTCCTGACTTTTACAATTAAGAAAGAGACATATTTGATCCTTCAGAGAGTCTGACCCACAACAACCTGTCTCAGCGCTGTGGTGAAGTATGAACACAACTTGTCAGGTAGCTGTTTTTGTTTCTAGACTAAATGTTCAAACCATTGTCTTTTGTTGGATACATGAAGTTCGAAGCATCAGCATGTTTGTATTTCTCTGCTCTTTCATCTTAAGTGTCCGACTCTGAGGCACAGAAACCTCAGACCGAGCTGCGACGGTTGAGGGCACAGTGAACACTAACATTGTGTCAGAACAATACTTGACAAACACGGCCGTGGCATAAAAGCAGGATGTTGGCACGGCGGGCTAAGGTAAACATCGGTGACGTTTCCCCTCCGCCGGGCTCCTGACGCGGCCGCATTGTTCCCAGCGCACGAGCTGCAGCTCTGAGAAAAGGGGCTTCTGTGCTACGCTCAGTTTTCCTGAACCGTACGAGCATAATGGCAAAAATAACAGCAGCTTCCACATAATAGCTTCGACTATACAGAGACCGGTTTCCCAGAGAATGGGGGATCGCATCCTTTCCCATCTTGTGCGTGAGGCAGCTATGCATCAACTCTGCGCCACAGGAAGTAGCATTATTATTGTTATATTGTAATATAAAGATCAGTGGATCTTATATCATGAAAAATCATTTCTTTAAACAGAATCAGTTCATCTTTTCTTGCTGTATGCTCTGTTGGAACAGACAGATGTCTGCACACACACCTGGCACATTCTGCCCCCGGTGGTCCAGGCTGGAATCACACTTCAGCTCCTCACTGCACATGCATTTGCACAAATATGAAGTGGAAACACTTTCAGGTTGAACATCTAGTGGTCTGGATTTATCAAGGTCAGCAAAAGTAGCACAGGTCGAAAACTGTGCATTTCCTCTGAAGAGCAAGCAGCAGAGATGGAGTTTACATGAACCACCATAACCAGGCCTTCTTTATAGCTGTAGCCTGGACAACATGACTGAGGAATAAAAATATACTGTACATACATTCATACATGCATAAATACACAGCTAGATCTAAGTTATCAGTGGGAAGAGCAAGAAGTAACTGCTCAGAGGCTGAATGCTGAATTATTAGCAGAAAGCTGCTTCTGACTGAGGCAGGAACGCAGAGAGTTGCAACAGTCGAGTCGGGAGGAGATGAAAGTGTGCATGACCTCATATCAGGACGGGGAAGATTTTATTTCAGAGATGGTTCTTTGCTGCGAAAAAACAGGCTGGGCAGGAACTCTCTTGACCGACTCTTCAAAGCCTTGAGTCAAATATGACCCTTGTAGTTACTCTGTTTATGAGGATCAACTTATTGTTGGTTTGGTCTTTTCATTGGATTCGTTCTCAGAAAACAAACCAGTAGACTCATCCTCTAAAAGAAGCGTCTGTGGTCATGCTGGCAGGCAAGTTGTGCTATTCAACTGGTCAGACGTTGTTTTGTGATAAATTCCCCTTTCGCCCTCTTTTAAAATGACCTCAACAGCGGCAGCGGCCTATCTGATCGAAACTCTCCTCCCCAGAACACAAATTACAACATGTTCTATTCTTAGTGGCTGAGCAGAGATCATCCAGAGCTCGTGCACGACGAGCTGGCACGCACAGAGGTATGTTATCAACCCCGCGTCGGGGCTGAAGTCACTTCCTGCTTCTGCTTCCAGCCCGGCCAGATAAGAGCACCCACTCCGAGCCCCGTGGGAGTTTTTAACCACCAGGAAGTGGCAAAATGGGCAAACCCATTAGCTTTCACATCAGCCTGCCAAACGGTCCAAAATAAGCATCCATTCAATTTCCCAGTCGCAGAATCATTTTTGGCTCGTTCATTGTGGGATTTCTGTACCTGCTGAAGTCGAGCGCGCTGGAAAAGCCATCAGTGGCTTTTTGTTCCCCGGCCACCTGCGTGCGTGGGGTCATCAGGGCTGATAGGTTATTCAGTGTTTGTAGGAAGGAAGTGTAAGTGCTCTGTGTAAATCATCTGGTGCTGCGCTGACAGACAGGAATGCTTTCAGTCTGAGTCTGTGACGTCTGTCCACACACGACGAGCCTCGGGACGAACAACACTTCCATGTCTTTAGGGGGGGTATGAAAATGATTGGGGTTCAAGATTTTGGGGGCGAGCAGGGAAGAATCTTTTGACTTTTGTCGTTCCACATTTATGCTTTACTTAATTCTTTTATATTTTTATAAAGGGAGGGTGCTTTTGTACAGGTGTGTTTTGCCATTTGCAAAGTTTTATTTTCCTCAGCAAAATCAACCAGTAGTTAGTTTGACCTTTGTGAATCTTTAGTAATTTAGCTACTTGTCATTTGGTCCATCGTCCGATCACTTTGGTCCAGACTGACATGTCTCAACAACTCTTAGATTCATGTTGCCCTGAGGATGAATTATTTTATCTGGGACCATCATCACGCTTCTTGATTTGTCCAGTACCTTGACGAACAACATTCATCAGCCTCAGCTGTGCTTTCAACCAGCAGCCTCAAATCTGATGTTTGTGCTTTTCTTTCACTCGTGGTAAAAAACTGTTCTCATCACCTTGCATGTGACTGGTTAACTGGTTACACAAAGTCAGCTGACCTGTTTGTCATGACCCACAAAACTGGTGCTTGTTTCTTGTTCACTTATTCATCAACGTAGAGATCGGCCAGTATCATCCCCTTTAGTCATGTTTGAATATAATATAAAGAGAAACTGCAGGGAGGGTATAACAGGTCCAAGTCCAAAGGAGAGGAGGACCCTTCTTGTCATAAAATGAAATCAAACATTGTGCTGGCCTCCTCGTTCCAACCGTCCCTGAGAAGGTTCTTTTTTTCCTCTTTATGTTTTTGGTGCAATAAGTCTGAAAACGTGACGACATGATGCATTGACTTAATTAGAGCACAAATGCCCTTTGAAGTTCTCCTCGCGATGTGTCTGCTCAATTTCTAATTTCAACTAATATGATCCAATTCATTTATACGTTTATGCACATATTGAGCCTTCAGACACAAGAGGACCAGAAAGAAAATGCATATGCAAACGCAGATAGAAGAGACATTAATTCAACACTTCACTGTAGATGAAAAGTACTTTATGTGGTTGAGTAATCCCCCGTGTTCAGCATCTACATCTACACATATGTACAACGCAGTCATTTATAGCTCCTTACAGTGACCGGAGGGAGAAGCCTCTGAGCGTATCGATGATCAAGCCTTTGTTTAAGAAGCGGTGACGGGCACATCACTCATCCTACACATGGCGTCTCATGAATATGCATACTCAGCTTAGCTTGTTAACATTTCCATCTAATCCTGACCAGGCGGGTGAAGTGCATATCTGGAGGCTTTTACAACCGAGCTAACCGCCCCGTGGAATAATGAAACAGGGGCTGAAGAAGGGTCGCCGGAGTCGGACGGATGGAGATTGACGCCCTCGGTCGCCATCTTGCTTCTTCTCCATTGCTCTGATGAGGCGCATGCAGTTCCTGAGGGGTTACTTTAATAATTCCCTGTCTACTCAATGCAAATAAGCACTCAGCGGGCAACAAGCTGTTTATGACTGTCTTGTTTGTCAAGAGATTTATTCTGCATCAATTTATACCGAAACATTTATCACAGCATCTGTCACGGGCAGCTTGAAATTGGAGGCTTGTTATGATGTCAATACTTTAACAGTCTTATTAGTGTGTGAAAGGCATAATTGTAAATCCCATATAAGGCTGAGTTATATTTAGATCCATCAAGATGATTTTTTTTCTGCAGGATCTTTTCCTGCAGATTCTTTGTATGTCTCATCTGCTGGATGACGCACAGGAATAAAATGGGGACTTTTATCGTCCATGTAAATTGAATAAATGATTCTTTTTTAGCAGGTACGACGCCGTGTGACGGATCCGGTTTGTACAGAGCTCGTCTTAATTGCTTCAAACTATAAATTAAGCTTTGCTAAATGTGGAAGTGTCTGGGAAAAAAATCACCAGTTTTGTGTCCTATTGATAGAAAATTCCAAAACATTCATGTTGCAGTATTTTTCTGCAGCTTTAGATACAAATGCAAAGCTGTGTGTTGAACAACGGTGATAAATTTGCCTTGATGACAAGTTGGAGATGTGCAGGTTTGCTTACAGCCTGGACGAATTTCTCCCCGACAGGGAGAGACAGGACCATGTGATTATAAATATACAGCCTGCAAACTGAGCAAAGACAATATGTCCTCATATGTTTGGTCTTTAGTGGGTGTGTCCGATTTCTTCTGCAGTATTTAAAACAGATCCATTCATCAAATATCTTGTTTTACAGACTCATTTTTATTAAACATTTTTGGCTGTTTCACAATAAAAGCCTCAGCATCAGCAGCAGGAAATGTTCGGTTTGTATTAACACAGCAAACGTACTGAAGCTCTGACGGCTGCAGAGGAGCAATTAGCAAACAGTCATATCTGAGTGCAACCTGGTTATTAACATTAACATTGAATTGAAACTAAACAACAAAACCAAGATTAAGTTACAAGTTGCATAAGTGCTCAGAGTTGAATATCACGAAAAAAAAAGTGCCTTTTTACATGTCACAAACAGGACTTGGTTTGGCTGAGGATGTTTGACCCTGAAACTAAGCAGGAGGTCAGTGCAGGTCAAGAACTCAGTACAAACACATGTGAAGCTTGGACCCGTTGGAAAAGACGATGTGAGACACTGGGTGCTTTTGTTTTGTCAGTGTTGTGCAGCAAATCGGATCAAAGAGAAAAGGTCAAGGTCGCCTGCGAAAACTGATTCAAAAGAACCAAAAAACAGGTAAAAATCAGAACGCAGTTTTTTCTTTGTTGAGCTTTGCTGGTTCTGACGTGTGTCCTGCTGCCGACTGCAGCTTAATAAACTCACTCACTAACCTCAGACCTCACCTCTACGAACCTCAATCATTGCTGCTGCCGTAAACATAAAATACATAGATTTTTCCTGACCTGGACCATCAGGAATCCAGCGTTCATTAAGCCACGCTTGAGGTATACGAAGCCTTAAAATGAGGCTATTTATTGCACAGATCTGCTTAATTACATAAGACTTGAAGCTCCACATGTACTTAATACTCATATCCACTAACAGTTTGCCGGTCGGATCCCTCTGGGTTCTGAACTGTGAAACCCATTTCTGTGAGTCTGCGCATGCTCTGTGTGTGTGTGTGTGTGTGTGTGTGTGTGTGTGTGTGTGTGTGAAGGAGAGCCGTTCACACTCATCTTCACGTGTGTGTGACCTCTCTGTGTTTGTTCCACACAGTGAGCCGCCGAGCTTTGGGGAAGATCATCATCAATCATGGATGAAAAATTGTCTTTTTTTTTCTCTGTCCCTCTCAGGCATTTGACCTTTCCCAGACTTTCTCGCTGGGATTTCTTCCTACTGTGATATCTTAATAAAAGATAAAGCGATCTTCTTGGTGCAGAGGAAGAAATACCTCCAGAGAGAGCACATATTATATATATACCCACGGCAGCGGCGCTGAGGGGAGTCCGCATGTCGAGATGATTCTCCCAGGAGGATCGGATGACGGCTCTCAGCAGCACCACCGTGTGTCTTCCACTGACACAGACACCGACCTGCACTGGTCAGCGCAGGAGAAATGAAGCTGGTTCAGAGAGACAAATCCAGCTTGAGATGGTCCCATTGATATTACCACACAGATGTATTGATGTCAACATTTAAACAGAGGATGCACCGTCTCATTTTCAAGGGATCCTCAAATCATCACATCTGCATCATGGATGGAAATCACCAGTGTGCAGAAGCTATTATGTATTTTACTCTGGAACAGTAATGCTCATGTGCACAATCAGATCTTAGTTGCAGCACTGTCTCCTACAAAATATGTGTAGATAGTTGTGAGCCATATGCATTATACTGTGTGTGTGTTTACTGTCAATATTTTTTTTTGTTTTAAACTAACTATTAATAACTAACTAACTTTTTTGTACATCCAGATGCAGCCTTGACTTTAAATCATATTTCTGATGACCTGATGAATCCAATGAGTCTGACATTCACTCTCTTTTAGCTCTGTTTTGGTCATTTGATCCACTGTCAATATAAAAAATATTGATCAGTGCACTTTTAACCAAGCTGCTGATCAAGGTTCAGTTGTCGGCGCAGATACTGGAGGAATTCAGCAGATACGATAAGTGGCTCTGTTTTGCAGTGTCAGTGAACAGTTTCATTATGTTGATATAAAACTTGTGTATTGAATGTAATTTTTTTGGAGAGCAGGTTGTCCTGTGACTGTGAGGTGTCTCCATTAGGCCTGGTGGACTCGGCGTCTCTCCGCTGACAGGACCTGAGCCTGAGCCTGAGCCTGAACCTGAGCCTGAGCCTGAACCTGAACCTGAAGTGGCTGCCGTGGCCTCCTCCGTCTCCAGTAGCCGTCCCCTGCGGAGACGTTGCCCTGCGTTTGCCCCGTCCCGCTGCGAACCGGCCCGCTGTGGCCTTTCTCCTGCCGAGGACCAGCGCCGGAGCGGCTGGCGGGGCTCCCCATCTCCTGCACGCCAGGGCCAGACAGCAGCAGAGAAAGCTCTCAGCGTGCGGGGAGAGCCCGCCGGGCCGGGCCTCCCCTCCCCGGCTTCACTCGCTCCTTTCCCCCGATGGGAGTAATCCTCGCTTGGCAGTGCACTAAAGGCTAGACAGGGAGTATAACTTGTTTCTGAATGTTTAGAGGACGGGGATTAATCTGTACCTATCCAGCTCCTGTCTTCTTTATTAGCAGGAGGGAATTGAAAGACACAAAGACAATGGAGGAAAAAAGAAAGCGAGCCAGCAGTGTGATGGACAGTAAGCACAAATTGAAACAGAGCAAAGCCCAGAAATCTGTAATAAGACGAGCTTCTGCTGTAACGAGCATATTTCACTTATACATCAACTGAAGGTCAATACTCTCAGCAAGCTGCTGCTGCAAAGAGCGTTAAATCTCCCTGAGTCTAATCTAAAAAGCCCAGTATATTAGCCAAGATTCACACAGAGAGCTCAAAGAGCCACAATGGATGTTAAAGGACAGCAGCAGAGAATACAAAGGCCTTCAAACCTTTATATAACCGTGGCTAGCATGTGGTCAGTTTTAAATCTCCATGGTAATTTCTGGAGGATAAGACAGACACAGGAGATTCTTTTTATTCTCTTCTGTGGGATAAACTTTGTCATATCAGAGTCGTACTTTCACTTCACGGTGCTCGATACTCGTTCACAAAAGTATTCCGGCGAGCAAACAGCCGGAGAGTCCGAATTCACATGGAACAGACGGGGGAGAGAGGGTCAGCGTGACTGCCCACCCATAAATCCATGTAATGAAACAGGCCAGTACAGTGGAGCCTCGCCGCGTCGCTCCCTGATTGGTCAGCCGGCTATAAAGGGGGCAGGTCACTGATCCTAATCTCTTCCCAACCTGGCATTCACTGTCCGTGGCTATTAGATCAGTTACTAATTCCTATCAAATATATTGCGTCGCAGCGGCCGGGAACAGAGCTCGCCACCTGCAGTCAGTCATCATTAAAGCTCCGGGTGAAAAGAGCCTGTTTGTGTCAGTATTACCGAGGGGAGGAGTCGGCGCTGAGCTGAGCCGGGATTAGAGCTGCCGCGGGACGGTGGGAAACATCAACAGGAATGCTACTGCGGAGATTTCCCAAGACTGTAAAAGTCTCCAGTTTGAACCCCAGACAATAAAATTGTGAATGTTTATATGTCTGTAGCCACAGATATGAAGAGGGAAATCAAGATGGTATAAAGAGAAGTAGAAACAAAACTTCTAATGTAAAATGAGAAAGGTGGTGATTCACCTCCTCCACAGAAGAAAGAAAAACAGATGCTGCTGTTTAGTGTGGTGATAAACTAAACCTGAAGGGAACCTGGAGTCTGACAAGCCACCGTGTTACTATGTTAAACTGTTGGATGAACTTAATATCTTAAGATAATCAAACTTATTTAAACAAGCTCAGTAACATGAGTTTGAAAAAAAACAAAGCAAACCACGACGATGACAGGACGACGGTTCAATCAGTCCTGCATAATCCTTCTGTTTGTTTGTTTGTTGTAAGACAAGTTTCTCAGGAACAGGTCGGCGCTGATCCGGGGTCGAATGCGGCTTCTGGCGGAGCAGAAAGAGCTGTAATGACGAGGCAGCGCGACGTGTTCTGGGATCAGACATGAAACTGCTTCAGTCATTACAGAGTAACTTAGAGCTGCTGTGACGTTTTCTTGTTGCTCACGTTCAGAGTTTGTCAAGTTTGGCAAACAAATCCAATGCATTTATTTCCTCGCAAAACATTTGCAAAAACGATCATTTGAACTGTTTCTTGGCGTCATTTGAAGGCCTTTATTAGATATATTTATTACTTACTGCAGCAGTGGTGAGGTGACGGCAAACGATGGAGAGAGAGATGCAACAGACGTCTCCAGTCAAACATGACCAGAGACTCGTCGGCGTCTTGACTCCTGAACCACGGCTCGATTTTTTCAATATCTTAAATCCTGAATTGTTTGCATTCACGTTTGTGTGTATAGTCCTGCCTTTTCTTGCCTTTGTAGACACATTGATGCACGTCTTTGCACATTAGTCTCACCAACTGTCAATCAGTGGAAATGCACAAAACTAGCGGCAAGAATCTGTGTCACATCCATATTCATCCTCGCATGCTTGCACAATACAAACAAAACTGCCCAGTCACTCGTCCCGTGGTCAAAAACTCCACGTGGTATCTTTAACATCGGGTTAAAAAAATTAAGATTGACTGTCCTCTGAGTCAAACCTGGTCCATTTGTCACAGCAGTGTCTGTGTAGCTTCCCTAAGACTCAGGCATGAACAGTAAAGATGAGCAGACTTTCATAGTTCTTCTGTTTTCACACAGGATGTTGGAGGAAGTCAAATCTTTTCTTACAGCCTTTTATCACTCTTCATTCCTCAGCTGAGAGAATTTATCTCATTTCCTTCCCTTGTCCTTCTGTCTCTCTGTGTTTAACTGCCTGCCTGTCTTCTTCTGCTTTGATTGGCTGTAATAAAATGTTTTTTGTCATGTCAGTCTGTTTAATTTTTCTTGCCTGAATTTTTTGCATTTATCACAGTTTTACTACATTATTATTGTAAGAACCTTGTAATTGTGTTTTGGAAATTACGGTTAAGTTATTAAAACCTCCAGGAAACACTGAGACTGATGTAACTCCATCCTCTGCACAATCGTCTCGGTCCGAACCTGCAGCGTGTTAATCATTCCTGCGCGTGTGCCAAGTTATTACAGTGGGAAGAGCCACAAATACAATTATGATAATGGGGCGCAGATAGTGGAGAGGATAATTGCATATTTTTTGGCTGAACATGACTTGACATCAGGAATGGAGCCCCGGTTCACATCTGCCGTTCGGCACTCGTCGCTCGCGTGGATGTTTTCAGCTGGAAGGCGACAACTCTGATGGGAAATACCAGCGAAAATGTGGCATGAAGACATTTGTCAATAAAAGAGAACCTGCCTGCCTTCTTCTGAGATAATGACATTAGAGCTTGTGTATGTTTGCCCGGCTCCGTAATGCCAAGTCAACAACTGTGGATGAAATATACCACAACGTCAACAAATTAACATGAGAAAGGAGTGGGAGTGAAACAGGGTGAGAAGAAAAAAAAATTGGCTTCATTGTGGTTGGCAAAGAGCCACCTCTGGTTCACTTGTGCCCCCAGTTTGTTTCCTTTGATTCAGCATTCAAGGAAAAAGCCATCAGTCAGTCCCAGGGAGGCAGGACGCCATCGCGGTGAGTTATGTCCTGCATCATTTTCCACGGAAGCAGGATAGATTAGTTTCCTGCACCGCTCGCTCTCTATGTAGCCGAGTGACACGCGAAATATGTGACGAGTCTCCTTGTTTGACTCGGAGAGTGAGGAGGACGTCTGGAGCAGATGAAGATGAATTAGCTGTCGTTCGCTCATCTTGTTAGTGCTGGTTTGATGAGGCTTTACATGGCAGAGGAACATGATCTAATTGTTGCCAAATAAAATAAAAAAGATATTGATATTGTAACAGACCCTGAGTGCAGCCTGTAGTCTCATTATACTTATAAAGTCCACTCATGGTTTTGTTATTGTATTGTGTTACTGTCAGTTCAAACTCACAGTCGTTACAATCTGCAGACGTCGATCTCATTTACTGTTAAATCTCCACCTAACCTGCAGCACCACACCTGACTTTGCCACACCCGACCAAAGCACACCTGCAAAAAGAATCTGTCTATCTGTCTATCTGAACAAAACTCACAAAAAATACTATGAAAACTATAGATATTATAAATAAAGTCAGCCCACATCGTCAGCATGGGACAAAGTTGGTAATAAGACTTGACATTTTATGAAGCCAGCTTTCATTTGTAATATTTATTTTTTTTATTTTTTAAATAAATAAATAAAAAAAGACCTGCAGTAACCTTTCCAGGAGGCTGGAGATGTGGAGAAGGGTAATTATGAGGGCAAATAAACAAACCAAGGCAAATTTCTGCAGGAGTATAAATGCCATGGCAACAGCACACACTCGCTGATTGTTTTCCTCTTGGAAACTAAGCCGAGACTCCAGCGAATCTGAATAACACTTCAGCATGAAAAATAAGACAAAGAAAATAAAGAGTCTTCACTCTGAGGTTTGAGGCTGCAACACCGAACCTGAAAGCATCAAACGGCTCTTTTTGTTGTGGTTGCAGATTTCTCTCTCCCCCCCGGTGGTTTTATTGCCACTGTATCACTCTCTGTGCCACACGTCTGAGAGGCGAGCGGGGTCGGCGCTTTGTTCAGAGAGCCGCTGCAGCTTTGTGTTGCAGGTGAGGAATATGGACTTTCTCAGACAATCCCAGCCCTCGTCTGAATGAAGGCCAGGCTCCGTCTCTGCTGGGTCCTGCTGGAGCTCTTTACTTACAGCTGAAATATTGAGAAGCTCGCTGCCAGAATGTAAAAGGAAAAAACACTCAGGAGAGATTAAAAAAAAAAAAAAAAAAATGGGGGCACGGCTGTGACTACAAAGTTGAATCATTCCCTGCTGGGTTCATCTCTGCCAAACGCAATTTTTTATCATGTTGCAATGAGCAAAATGTGGAGACGGAACAAAAGGAACAACACCTGCATTTGTGATTATAAATTAACACACTTGAGTTATGGAAAACCACGGCAGTGTTTTCTCAATGGTCGACTGAGCAACTGAACAAATGTGAGGCATCACAAAGCAACACGTGACGGCGTTCATCAGGAGGACGTTCACTAAGAACAGCTGGGTTTCCTATTTACAACCGGTCGGACGAATGGGTCGAAAGTCTGAAGAGAAATCAGTGCTGAAGTGAAGAGATGCACATTTCACAGCCCCATCAGACGCCTTCACATCTCCTTCAACGGACCGTCCTCAGATGAGATGACTTCATGAGCTGCGAAAACTGATTTCACAAAATGGTGGATCTGCACATGTGAAGTCAAGTCAAAGTTTGCATTTTCACTTCCACCACTAATCTGAGTTTTTTGTTGGTGTTTGAGTTACAACTGACTTAGATTGATGGAAAACCGGTCTATAAAATGTTTATATAATATCAGAATCCCCCGTTCTCATCTCATTTCTGGTGTTGTTTTCCTTCTACACACAAACATATAGATATATAATTCTAAATCTAATTATAATGTGCATTATTTATTTCACTTTTTAGCCAAGCTACAACTTTTCCCGACACTCCCTGGTAAATGCAAACATCACAAGCTCCCCTGGTGAGGAATCACTGACATTAAAAATAAACTTAGCTGTATAAAGATGTGGATTCACATTTATGATCAGTGAATCACATGGAATATGAAAATGGAATGTCTGATGGGAGGAAGCCACCGTCAGCCTCTGGTCCTGCTGGCAGTCCGCTCTGTGCTGCTGTCGGGGCAGAAATGGAGGTGTAAGTGGTATCGAGGAGGAGAAATTCATAATCTTTATCACTCTTAGCGACCGTGACAAGCTAATATTTATTAAAGCCGGCCTGGAGGCGCTCCACTTTGGCTATAATGTCCTGTCAATGACAGTTAATGTCACCCCAGATGATCTTGTTAAAAAGCTTTTTAATCAGCAGAGCAATTAGGAAAGAAAAAAAAAATCCATTAATGTCTCGGTCTTGACCAAGATTTGAATCCTTACTAATCAAAAATTGATTCTGAGTCAGATGCCTGAGCATCATTAGCTGTCCAGATCGGTCTCACCTGGCTCACAGCTGAGGAATCAGTAAACCTGTATTCAGGTGAGAATAAGGATCGGTTTCTGCACGCCGCGTTCCCTCTCGCCGCCGACCACCGTTGCCTTTGTCATCCCGCCTCTGCCTGGCAGACGCTTGTCGGGGCCCTGACTCTGAGCCCCTTCTCTGACAAACACACCGAGCTGCTTTGTCACAGTGTCATTCAACAGGCTTGAGAGAGAGCGAGGGAGAGTGGCGAGGGAAATCGCTCCTGTGCTTCCATACACTCTTTCTGTTTGACTAGTCTTTGGTGTGAAACCGCTCAATATTCTGCTTTCCCAGATCAGTGGAAACTGAATACATTAAGTTGAGGTCCGTGTTCAGGCATGGTTGAAATGCAAATATTTCATGCCCCTGAAATCAAATCATTTCAGTACCTGCTGAACCCAAAAGAGAATATATTTTTCCTTTTCTCCAGCCGGTACACAGGTACCTGCCTGGAGCGACGAAGGGAGCTCCGCACATCCACAATGCATGTTCCACATACATATGCAGAGTCACTCAGGTGGATGTTCAGACTTTGAAAACCTGATCTATTTTTTACTGACTCACCCGACTGACCCTGATTTCACTGCTAAAGTGAAAATACATTATAAACATTCTGTAACACTTGAATAAACTTTTATTCCTTTGTTTCGCATTTTAATGTGTGAAATGTATGAGACTTTTAAAGTCTGATGTCATAGTGATGTCATGAGTTTTATCTGAGTTTGGCTCGAAAGCTACTAATTTATAACAACCAGCCTGTGAGAGATGCTAACAAGCTGCATGATGGTAAACATATGATCAAGTGCCGGTGGTTAATCTGTCTCCCCAACATTGTGGAAGTGCAATAATAAATGACATTTTCATCCATTATGTTTTCATTTAAATGTCAGTTCAGGCTCTGTCACAGATGGAAATAACATGATTGTGGCCAAACTGTGGTTCACATACCACATGCAGCTTTCAGCCTGTGTAAATGTGACGATCGCTCAGTTAATGCTGAACCACATTTTTTAAACCCTGGAAGTTTGGGAACAATGTGTTTAAAAAAAATCTTAACTCAAAGGTTCACAAGCAGTTTCCAAGCTCTCAGCCTCATGTCATGGTCTTCATGAGAACCTGGAAGGTCTAATAAAGTGACCTGTGTGAAACAGACACCTCGATGTTTTTATATAAAAACCTATAATCTATTGACTTTATGGTTTGTATAATGTGGACCAGGAGTTCCTCAAAGATGCTGAACTCTGCAAGAAGCTGAAGACTTTAAAGCATCAATGAGAAGAACAAACTCTGTTGTTGTGTTGTTGTGTTCTTCTACATCCCTCAGCAGTGATCTGATCCTGTGAACAGGAAGTGATGTGTTCTTCTGCCTCTGCCGACCAGTTAAGTTGCAGTTTACATCCATGTCCATCCAGACTCGTATCATATGTTCAGTGCTGGTTGGTCCATTCATGACGTCCTCCAGTTTTCCAGCCGTCCAGTGGCAGCAGACCTCACTCGCGTCCTCCTGTAGGTCAAGTGTCTGTAAGCATCTGTGTAAATTCTGTAAAGAGAATAATCCTCACCAATGTAAACATCACTGAATCTGTCGGGCTGCAATTTTCTTTTCTATAGTTTTCTCCTGTGCTGCTTTGTCCCAGAGAGACGGGTTGACTAAATGCCTTTTGTTTGTCTCACCTGTGGGTAGTCACCACTTTTATTGAGGAGATAGATTCTCTCTTTTGTTGTTTTGGCCTCGGTTCACCCTGAATCATATTGTTTCGGTTTCAGTCACGATTTCACCTTTTGTATTAATATATTATTTCAACTCAATTGCTATTCAGTGTTCAGACTTCCAGCTTTGATGTCGCGCTCCTAACGCACCATCATCACACTCAATAATCAGCACTTTGGTTGATGATACCTGCTGAACTAATGACATTCCCATCATGCTGCTCTTTGTGTTGAGTGCTAATTAGCAAGTTGGCATAAGCTGAACTAAGATGGTGACCGTGGTGAACATTATACCTGTTAACCATCAGTGTCGTCATTGTGTTCATGCCTCATTGTTTCTTTCTTGTTTGTCATCTTCGCACACATTCTCACTGATTTGTTTATTGCTGAACTTCTAATTACGTCACATTATATACTGTTAAAAACACATGTGCCCTGCTACATGTATTTTTTGCAGTATTCAGTGAACGCTGACTCCAGACGCCCTGTGACATTTCCCTCCCTGGTTTTAACGGCGCAGGTTTTTGCAGTGTGCGTTGCCACATGTGTCACCTGCCTCTCGCTGGGTTAAAAAGGGAAAGTTAAACAAGCTCTCACTCAGTCTGAGATGATGATATCTTACTGCGGCGCTGAAAGTGAGACGGAAACACACAAACACACAGACACACACAAACAGCTGTAATCAGCCGCCGCTGATGACTCCCCCCCCCGGTTCCTGACATCATGAAAATTAATGTCCTAGCTTCCATTTCTTTGGCACAGACCAGTGCTCAGAGGTGGAATCAGGGCGCTCCTGCGTTTTGATTCAGATTTTATTTCAATATTTATATATTTATCTCCCCGTCTCTCTCCTCTGTGTCCATGTGTGCTGTGACGGACACACTGACAGACGAGGCTCCGGTGTGTGTGTGTGTGTGTGTGTGTGGAGGGAAGGAGTAATCTCTCAAGATGTCAGCGAGGTAATTTCATTTTTCTCTGAGCTATCAAAAGTTTGTCATTTGGCAATCACACCGTGTCAGGCTTCCTTCACCTCCTGAGGATTGCTCCATTTTACCATGCCTAACAAATATTCACCGGGAACGCAACAGCTCAGCAGCTGCAATGGAGTGCATGAGGTGATGGGATTGCTCTAAAGTGTGTGTGTGTGTGTGTGTGTTCATGGGTGTCCAGGTGCATTCATTTGTGAATCTGTTTGTAATCCCAAACTAAATGTAACAGGTGATGTTGGATGTTGAAAAAGTGTCAAATGCAACACTTTGTTTTTAACAGCGAATGTAAAAACTCAACATGTTGATAATAAAACTCATTCGCTGTCTTTTCAAAACATGAGAAGACAAAAATCAAACTCATGTCAGTGTGTTACGTACAGTGCTGGAGGCGGGGTGCAGTTAGCCTAGCTTAGCATAATGACTGGGAGCAGGGGGAAACAGCTAGCTTCTCTGTAAATGTAAAAAATGTTTGTGCTGGAACTGGAATAATGTCATTAATAAACCAAAAGTCATCACATCTGTGCTCATTACACAAATGGATTCATCAGTGAGTTACACCCGTCTGTGTCGCAGAATCTCTTTCTCTTGGATTGAAAATTCATCGTGTCATTGAATGATGAAATGACAGATAAACATTTTCCTGGAATTACAGGATGAGATCTGTGATTTATATGGTCCCATGAGGCCTTTTCCAATCAGTCTGGATCACATCAGACATCATGACAGAGAAGCCACTGTCTCCTGATGTTCATGTGTTTGACCTGGATGAGATTCTCTTCTACAAACTATTTTCATATTCTGCCCGTCCTGCTCTTTGCCGCTGCACGACCAGGGTTCATTCTTTATCCCTGATATGATTGTATCAAATCCTCGGATTACAACTCACATTTGTCCTGTAGTTTATCATGTGCCGGTTATGTCACTGTGTTTTATACTTCCCCCATGTTCAGTCAAAAACAACTGGAAGTAATTACATTTTTTAAAGGGATGATGTTAAAATTTAACATATTAGACCTCTTGAGTTTCCAGTGACAATGAAACAACCCTGATTCCAGTTGCAAGGTTGCACCAATTCTGCACCAAATATATGTGTATGACCTAATTGAAATATGTGTAATTAGCACTGGATCGTGCTGTTTGCTCGGCCGTGCAGTCAGAGCCGTGTTTCGCCCTTTGAGAATTACACGGTTTTGTGAATTTGCCCCTGAGACTTGCTCAGCACCACTGTTTTATCTCCCTTCACCTGCTCTAATCCAAGAAAAGAAACACCGGAGAAAGAATTATAAAACAAGCACACAAGTAAGTTCCAGCCCTGTAAGAAAAATAAAATCTGCCATAAAGGAAAAAACACAACGGTGCAGATGGGAAACAGAGTCAGAAGCAGATTAGTTCAGTGCGTCTCCACGTCGGAGCACAACAACAAATACAGGAGTGATATAAATCAGATGAAAGAATCTGGTGGCACCTGGTAACCAAGGGGGCCGTCTCTCAATTTGGCAGAATAGAACAAACACACATGAGGTGAACCATATTGAATAGAGTAAAGTAAAGGTCAGGGTCTGTGGCATGCAGGCAGGAGAAAGCCCACCTTCAACCCGCTCGCCAGCTTGTTATGCATCAATTTCTATTCGGCAAACATTCCTCTGTGACAGCTGACCTTATCTCAGCACCCAGAAATACGGCCGTCAGAGCACTTGATCGAAAGCAAATTCATTTTATGAGCTGTACTGTAATATGTTGAGTTAATTCACAGCTAAATGTCAGGTGAAATGCTGGTCGGGGGCTTTTCCTTCACTGGTGTTCTAAACAACGTGTTCCTGAACTCATATCGCTGATTTTAATAAGTCTCACTCCGATTGTTCGGCTGATTTGTTGCTTGTAAAACGTCATTCATTTCTTCAGCTCCTTCATTCCTTCATTGTGAGACACATTAAGATGTGAACACGCAGAGCAAGAATAATTCAAATGTTACACACACACACACAAACCTGCATATTGTAATACTGCAGCACAGTTTGATGAAGGAGCATCTTGGTTCAAACTACAGGAAACAGTTCACCATCACACTGTGAATCAAACCATACGACAGCCTCACCATCACCCCCACAGCTGCTCCACCTTCATGTGTCATGTGTCACTAATTGTGGTCGACTGTGAGCAGTTCAGTCCTGTCACATCCCATCACATGAAGGTTTTCCAGTTTGGACCACTGCAACTTCATCTTTACGTGATTCATAGACTCATTTTCCGACTGGATTTTGATTTTTTCTGCAGTAGCTGAAGCTGAAACAGACAAGGACGGACGTCTAAAAGTTCTATTCATTTTGTTTGGAGTTAACTGATTAATTATTCGCCTTGAAGTTAATTGAAAATATACACATATCTCTGTGTGTGTGAGAGTCACAGTGATGGAGAAACAGTCTCGTGTGCAGCTACAGAACTGTTCTGCTCGTCTTAGTTTAAAGGATTATCCGACAGAACGGCTGCTGTTTTTCACGCTGCAGTCAAAGTGTTGGAGTGAGGACGATATTTTCTGTTTCCGCAGAGTAAATTCTTGTTCATTGATGGATTCAGACCTGTGGCGTGCGCTCTCCTCGGCTCTGAAGCCATGTCGATGTTGTGGATTATCGTCTCGCGTGGCCCCTTGTTTCTTGGTGGTAAAGTCGTATACGAGCCAGTGACACCGGGCCGAGTGTGGAGATCCTCACGTGGGAGGTTTATGAATATTCTGCCTTCAATAATCAGCTGCGGCTGCTGCAGCAGCACCTGAGACTGAAGACAGATCTGACACAGTCTCTGTCATACAAATACACTGATATCCAATGACATATGATGAAACTGTGCTTTGTTTTTGTTTTGTTTTATAATTCAGGAGGTGAACTTTTGACAATTTCTATACTTTGTTTATGAGCAGTAATACTGATTATATTATCCAGCGTCTGTGGACGAGAGCCCACAAACAAAGCTTCAACCTCCAAGACTTAATGACGGATTAATACATAAAATCATGTCTTTTCTTTTTATATAAAAACTTTTTATATAAGACAAAATCTGATTTTTCTAAGTGACACAGATCTCAATTATTTGCTTTTAGAATTTAATTGTGGATCATGTCAACTAACACTGGAGTGTTGCACATTTGCTTTATGCGAGATTTTCCCCGTCGATCCTGGGATTTGAGCTCGTGTGATGAGTATGTGACTCACTACTTCTTCGTCTTCACCAACTTACATTCAACAAATTTTATTAAGTCCTCATCAAAAATGTTCACGAAAGGTAATCTATCATCTAACAACCAATTTTGATATCAGCTTCAAGCTCTAATATAAATTCTGAACTCATGCTTTGGAGACTGAACAAGGTTTGGAAGAAGACAATGAGGAAATCCAAGTCCAAGAGGAGTCTCCATTCCTCAGAATCACACGACTGACTGGATACAGAAAGCAGAGAGAACACACACTTCGAATCTGCTCCGGTGTTATCGTTGGAGCCCAACAGGCGCTCGGCCCCGACCAGAAGAATAAAGTGGATTCTTGGCATTTGTTCATTTCAAACAGAGCGGGGCAAGCATGTGTAATTGATGCTCAGCAAACAATGCATGTGAGCGGGGCGGGGGCCCGGGAGCGGGGGCCCGGGAGCGGGGGATGGTTTCCAGATGAGAGACGTTTGCTTTTATCGTCTTCTGTTGTCAGCGAATTTGCCGTATCTTTGATGGTGAAGGGGGGGCTTCGCTGTCCAATATCTGGAGCAAGTTAACAAGCTGCTCCACATGACTCGATGATCTAAGCCGAGGCAGATGCATCCAGATGTGTCGTGTTGTGACGAGGTAACTCTTCAGTAGCTGCAGTTTATCGTCCGGCTCTCTGAAGCTCGTGTGATTTATACGTCAAAAAGAACCTGATACAGGATTTATCTGAGTAAACACAGAATTAATAAATCCCACATCTGCCTCCGCGCGGTCATTTAAAGCTATAGTTCAACCCATTCATTATTCAGACACATTCTTTGTGTGCATTTAATTACACACTAACTAAAGGTTAACTTCATGAGGATGCATGTGCTCGCTGGCATTTAGCAGGATCAAATGCTTATTTTATCTTCTTTATTAAAGCAGATAATTGAATAACGACTTCTTCTTTCAAGCTCCGGACCAGTTGACCTCCATCACCTGAGCCACAGCTGACGGAGGGTGACACCCACCGGTTTCCTGCTCCCGTCCACACTCGGATGTGCAGCGAGGAGCCACGAGGGCCCCGCTCCGTCTTAATTAGCGCTGGAGTGCGAGGAGGAGAGGAAGTGCTTCTCTGCGTGAGATATCTTTATTCATAGGGGCTTAGCTTTGACTGGCATGGCCTCAAGACATCCCAACCTCTCTCCTCAGGAAGCCAGCCAGATGTTATTGATATTCACAAATGGCTGAAATTTGCATCTTGATGTTCCAAAAAAAAAAAAAAAAAAAAAAAAAAAAAAAAGGCCTGGTTGAGATCGCAGGGAGGAGACTGGGTGGGCGGGCTGACTCGTGTTGAATAAACAAAATTAGTCTGAGGTTTGTGCTGCATGCGTCTTTTTTTTTTTTTTTTCAAGACAGGCAGATCATTTTTTATTTACTCTCACTTCTTTATCTTTATTTACAGTCATATGGTGCAACTGATTTAATATCTGCTTTCTTCTGTGGCATATTTTCTGTTGATTAGGATGCAGCAGTGGTTGATGGGAACCAGGGGCTTGTGTGGGGCAGAGCGGTACATTATGCATGTCTGCCCACGCTATGCTTTGATAGTCACATTTGCTTTCTCTTAGCCCCGTTTGTTTTTTGTTGTCTCTCTCGGTCGGGCTGAAAATCCGCAGTGTACGCAGCTGTGGACTGTGGTTATATGGATGACAAATAATGATCCACCAGACTGTACACAGAGGTTTTGCAGAGCGATCGTCTTGATGGAAATGATGAGAGGGAAAGGAACACACAGGATGTCTAATAAGCTAAACTCCCGGCCAATTGGGGGCAATCATCCAAATTAATGAGCAATGGATTGACAAGCGGCTCTGTCTCGATGCTGTAATGTCATCCTAATCAGCGGCCTGGAAACAAAAAAAGAGCTCACCTTCAAAGCGGGAGGAATATGGATATTTCCTCTGAATATAGCCGAGCTCTGGCAGGATCACCTGGGCTTCTGCCTCCGTACACCGCTTTATGAGATGTTTATTCACATGGGTGGCTCACCATGAGGCCGGGCTATCAGGAAGAGCCACAGTCTGGTGAGTGTGTGTGTTTGGAGTATTAGGTCGAGCGCCAGGCCCAGGCAGGATATCAGGTGGCCTTTTAATTACTCCTCTGGTGGGGGAGCTAGGCGGCGGACGAAAATGGCAGATGGATCCTTTGACTTCACTTATCAAGGTCCAGTGATCCAGAGCACCTTGAGCGCCCTTCTGGCTAACAATAGAAACCTCTCCTGGTAGAATAGCGAGTGGGACTGCGGGGCCAAAGGGAGCGTGAATATGAAAATATGGCCTCGAGTCTACACCTTCACGCGGAGGTGCCCCCTTGACCCGCATACCAGCTCCTCCAACGTACACACACATCTCCCCGGTGTGACGCCCACCTCCCTGGGCTCAGAAACCCAAAGCAGCTGGTCGTCCATCTGGGGCTCATCAGTTGCCCTGGAGAGCAAAAACAGGCCCCGCCGTGGCAGACCGGGCATCCGTTCTGCATTATCACCCCTCCTTTTTCCACCGCCGCCCTGCCATGCTCGCACCCACTATCCCCCTCCTGCAGCCCGAAGCCACAGCAAAGAGCCGCTACGCTCCGTCGTTCAAACCGGTGACCGTCGCTCGAACCGTTCTTATTCGAGCCGACGCTAAACTCTCAGATGCCGAGCATGTGAGAATGTGAGCGGTAATGATTGTGGTTTTCGTCATAAGGCAGGAATCATAGACAAAACATGGGGCCCAGAGTCTGAATGAGCTATTAATGATAGTGATCACATGTAAGTTCCCCGGCTGGAGACCCACACGATGAGAACGGGAGGCAGAACATGAGGCGGCCGAGTCCTCGTCGCTCCGCTCAGATCTGATGTTTTCATCTGCCGCCATCTTTCTCTTCTCGTTCACATGCATCATGGATGTAATTTTTTTCATTACACTTTGCGCATTTTGTTTTCATTGAGTGACCAAATTTTCCACCTCAGAGAGCAAAAAAACCTTTTTGCAATTTTGTGACGTTTTTTCATGCTACATTTTCAGTTCAGTTCAATACAAAACACCATTTATACTGCGTGTTGACTTTTGTATGTTGACTCCATCATGCTGCCACTTTGTTTAATATCAGAGTAAGTTTTTCACTGCACTGAATGAACAATTCAGCTAATTAATAATGTCTAATAAACGTCTGCCTCCTCATTCAGACTTTCAGTTGTAGAAACAGACAGAACTGACACTGCAGGTGTGTGTGTGTGGTTTGTGTGTGTGCTGTCTGTACATGACGCAGCGACACGTGTGTCGATCAGCTCACTGTCTGTGTTTCCCTTCAGCGTCCACGTCAACCTCTCGAGCTAATCAACAAGAAAAAATAAACTGTGAGAGGACGGATCTGTCGTTCCCCAGCGTAAAGAAGTGAAAGAAGAAAAATACAAAAAAATAAGAAACAAGAAAAAAAACAACAACTTGAGAAAAAGTCTATAATTTGTAAAGAACCCCAAAAAGAGATTGGGGCCTAAATTGCATCTTTAAGCTGCCACCAAGCTGATTAAACAAGAAGTGGCTCTGTTGCTCGCCGGCATCTCGGAATCACTGAACATGTTCGTTCACTGAGTAAACAGCTTTTAATCAAAACACCAGGGTCTGAAAACTGTACGGAGGTTTTCAGGCTTGGTGGAGTTCACCTCATTGCAGAGCAGGAATGTATTTTCCCTCCTTATTTTCTTGGTTCTACATGACTTCCTTTTGATATACACCCCATCTGGACGTGGAGGGAAATACTCAAAGCCACAGTGCGCTCCTACACAAGCCTGGAGTCAGAAAGCACATGTTCCAACACTGAGGGAAAACCTAAGCTGTGCTAATTGCTATTGATTGAGAGGTTAAAGACGAAGGAACTGGACATTTTTACATGCTTTTATTTTATTTTCCTGGACGCCATCAAAACTCCTGAAAAATGTTTTCTAAGATGAAGACTAGTGAGAAGAAAGAGGAAGTTTAATTTTCACGGCCATAAATCATCCAAACTCTGGAGGATATGAAAAATAGTCCATAAGTGCCTCATTCATAAAGTTTGGTTTGAGCCACGTGGGGCTTGTTGGACCTGACGGGGCCGGAGCGCGCAGAGCTTTGGGATTGTGCGACGCTGTAGATGTGGACGCAGAAGGAATCGACTGGCTCCAATAGATCAACAGTTTTTTTTCCCCCACCAGCTCTAATTAGAGTCGTCTCAAAGGAAACCAGCTTTGCAAACGCGTGAGTGAATAGTGGGATTGTCGAGAGCAAAGAGAACCCCGAGGTTATGAAGAAGAAGAAAGTGTGTGTGTGTGTGTATCTGCAGGCGTGTGTGTGTTCACATTGTCTGTGTTTCTTTGATGTGGACATACAACAACACATCTGTGTGGGTATGTTTGTCTGAGCCTCTGACCGGGGGCTAAGCGTGGGTGTCATCTGTGTTTTTCAGGAGCGACGGTCGTGGCGGGGACAGCAGAACTGGACGCTCTGTTGTTAGAGATAAGGTCCCGGTGAAATCACAGCCTGGCAACGAGACAAGACATCCAAGGGGACGGGGCCGTGCTGAGCTGGACCCGGACTTTAATTTCTTTCATGTCTGTCCTTACAAACAGGTTCACACTGACACAAACACACAGCGTGGGTCTGTGAGGCCGGCCCCTGACCTGGAGCCGCCGCCTCGCGCCGAGCTAAGATGTGTGTAAATGTGTCCGCTGGCCATCAGAGGGGATGAGACGCGGAGGATCAGACGTATCAGGTAATAAACCTGGGGGTTATTTTTTACTTTTCCAGAAGAGTGGGTGATGCAATGGCTCATTGGCTGGAGAAACTATTGTGTTACTGGAAGGTCGTGAGTTCAAATCCCACATCAGCCATCTGTGATATCAAAGTGAACTAACTTTCTAGACTAGTATTATATTAAAATGTCGGCCAATAAATGTCTCCACATAGTTATT